>NTHP01000018.1:1867682-2001087 GCA_003416845.1 Oplegnathus fasciatus | reverse complement strand
CCTCTAGGTCTGCCTGGTTTCATTTAGGAGTAAAAAGACTTGGTTTGTAAAACTCTGCAGCTTGCATTGTACTAACCACAGGGAGGCTTTTGAATTAGCTGCAATTAGGTGCTTGTCACCACTCAAGAGAATAATTTGGCTCTTTGACGTTGTTAGAAATGAAAAATCTGTTACAACATCTGGTATTAGTTGTTCATTGTCCAGAAAAATGTATTAATGCACAATATCTATTAGGATGTTTGAATAATGTAGTGTATGCAGCACCATATATATTCAGCTTTTATCCTGTAAATTTGTGCCAGTTCAAAGTAACATGTTCTTTAAAAAGAGGCCTCAAACCAAGTGAAAAGGAAACTGTATCCGCCTTTTAAATTGAAAACACTTCCTCTTTGTCGATTCATACTTTTGGAGCCTTGCTGTATATATCATGCGTTTAGTATTTATACCACGTATCAGTCTTGCAGGTGAATATTCCCTCCATGAAGGCCTCCGGTGGCATCCATTTGACTGGCAGCATGGCACGACCACCTTTTCTGTAATAGCTGGCTCTGAGAAAAGACAAAAATCAGATTTAGGAATTTCCATTTAGAAGAAGAAGAGAAGGTAAATACCACAAGGCCATGAACTCTGTAAGTACATTTAGAATTTGGCCCTGTGGAGGACAATAAGATTTTCAGCTTTTCAACTGGTCCCCCATTTACCAAATCAACCCAGTGCTGCCTGGACTCCTGCTCCCATGAGAGACATCATTGTAAATCATCCTGTGTGCTTTGCTCTGTGTGGACTTCCAGCGTGTGACGATGCAGATTTGGCATACAAACCTGTATATGTCTCGTGCCATGCCGAAGTCTCCGATTTTGGCCACTCTGTCTGGTCCAGGGCAGGTAAGCAGGCAATTTCTAGCAGCAATGTCTCTGAAAAACACAGGATCTGTTGCAAAACCAAGCTTCATGATGGCACTAAACTCTCCAACCCGCCAAATTCATTTACTGTGTGACAAGTAAGGCTCGTAGTTTATTGTTTTTTTCCCCCAAAATTTGTTGAAAACTAAATCTTTAAAAAGTAGATTGATATAAAGAAGGATATAAACCAATTTTCTCCTGGATTTACATTCACTTAAAAGTTGTTGTTTCCTGCTGCAAGAAAATGTTGATCACTGTAGTGTGTACTTAAACTGAGCTCTTAGCAGTAATAACTGGGTGTGGATCTGAACCTGTGTATGAAGTGGTTCTCCTCCAGGTAGCGACAGCCAAAGGCGATGTCTCTGGCCATCCGCAGCAGCTCCCGCATGGTGAGACAAGAGGTCTGGCCCTGGATACAGCACAGCTCAATTTAGTGTACCACACAAACACACACACACCTCATACACACACACACACACACACACAGAAAGGTGCAGCACCGACGTACAGTTCGAGGCCTGTTCTGTCTCAAGAAGCTTTTCATGTCTCCTCCGGTCATCAGCTCCAGCAGGATGAAACGTGGCAGGATGTTCAGACTGACGCCGATGCAGCGCACAATGTTCTCATGGCTGAACTTGCTGCGTGGACAAACAGTGAACAACACTTGGGTTAGCAGGCCTGCACTCGTGTGTTAATCATATAAAATGTGTTTCTGTATGCAGTGGCTGTATTTGCATACTGGATACAACTGGGGGGGAAAGAAAAAGACATGACAAAGTAGATGAGAGAGAGAAGATGGGTGCTGGTACACACTATGTTTGAGAGTTTTGACCTTTGCAATCCTTAAATGCAACACATATATGCACACACCAGGTGCATATCTGCTATAGCAATTTAAAGAAAATCTTTCCGTCTCTCACTCTGATAGTCACTATTTCTGACTGCTGTCTGGGCATAACTGCATATTGAACAACGTTTTTAATACAGAGGTTCTGCTTATTTCTTCTGTTTTTATATATATGAAAATGTAACAAAAATTGCAGTTAATGTACGCTAAATGTTGCCTTGTTTTTGTTTTTGTCATGTAGTAAAACATCAATAAAAATGCCTCCCTGGCAATCCCTGATCTCCTTGAAATGTATGAAATTTTATTAATGGCAACTCTTTAGCAACTACAGAACCAATTCAAGCTTTAACAAGTCTGCAAGTGAAGATTTTAAAGCGCACAGGGACAGAATTGTCAGCATAGATCAAGTTCTGAGTGATTTGGTGCATTCTCAGTTTGACATATTCTCTCAACTTGCTTCAGCAGATTCTAAGCAGCGTGATAATTACAATGTTAGAAGGGAGGTTTTTTTTTGCTGACAGGCTTCATCAGTATCTTGGCTGCCAGCATCATATCTTTTTCACAGTTGAAACTTTTGGACCAGTGGAAAGGCTGATGGACCACACACGGAAGTCTAAAAGGGTCTAACAAGATGATGCTTCACTTCATGGTCAAATCTACTGGGTCTCACTCAGTTTTCATGTGAGGGATAAACACTTTTAAAATAACAGCACACAGATTTGAAGATAGCGAAAAAAGGATGCCCTACTGCTCCCTTAAATCCCTTAAATCTACAGACACAACTCCTCTTGTGGCCTCATAATGTTTGATTCTGTATTTGCTCACTCTCAAAACTTCTCCTGAGCCAACAAACCTCCTACAAATGTTGTTGTGTGCAATCAAATCCAGATTTAGTGACAGCAAAATAGTTTTATGCTGGTATTTTTCTCATTAACTTCCCTACATGCGACCTGAGTGACTGTATCTCAGCATGTGATCTCAGTTCTGTTAGAGGGGCTCAAACTGCACTCCAAACTAAATTAGGTAATCTTCTTTGATCTGGATCAAGTCTGGTCCTTCTAAAAAACATCTCTCATGAAGCAAAAATGCCCTACAGATGTTTGGGAAGGAGACTAATTACTGGTACTTACCAATTAACATCACACAGGTCATAAACGAGAATCAAATGATTATGCGTATAGTTATTTTCCTGAGATCAAAACATATCCCTGCAGGCATGATTGTCCTTGACTAACTGGCCTCTCATATAATCAGCTGAAACAACCAGCTAATTATACGAAATGCCAATGTGTATGTTCCATTATAGTAGTGATTAGACTTCACATCTGGCTCCAGCTGTTACAGTATCTCCTCTAACTCAGATGGACATGTTTAGCTATAAAAACAAAGCCGGTTACTGCTGATGTGAGCACACTGCTGCTTCACGCGTGTTAGGTGTGCTATAAGAAGGATGCATTGGGCAATTCAATGCGTGAACTAAAACATATGGTGATCAGTGCGGCGCGTGTGTGATGTACACAGGAAATATACAGCTGCAGAGTGGTGCACCTCATAATCAGCGCCTCCATCAGGAAATCCATTTCATCCTGTTCGGAGCAGATTTCTGGGAGAGTCTGTGGAGCAGAAAGAATCAGAGAAGCAGTCTGAGGTGTGTGTGTGTGTGTGTCATTGTCAGGAGGAAAGATGTCATTAGACCTAATCAGCTGACTATTGAAAAGCAGGCAAACCCATGTGGAGCTTGCTCAGCTTTTTCTTTTTTACCTTGTGTAGTTTTTAAGCCAAGCGCTCTGAGGGCAGTGACTGAATTTCTTCTTTTTCACAGTCATCAATCATTTTGTGCAGTCATGATTATTATTAGTCTGTGATTTCATATTTGCATGATTTTTTACACAACAAACCACTGTATTACATATTCATATTATGTACTAAGTAAAGCAAATGACCCTTCAGTAAATAAATGCATTACAAAAACCTGTCTTTTCAAATCCTACATGCGTGTGTGACCTTTAGATCCAAGAAGTAGGAGCACCCCTGTGGGATGTTGATGAGTGGATTATATGTAATCAATGTAACTCCCGGTGAGGTGCTATCATCTAACATTGAGGTGCAACTTGTCCTTTTGTGCTTCACAGGGTGTGAGCTGACCTTTATGGCCACCTGCATGGGATTGTTATCACCGCTCATCCCCAGAACCTGTCCTTCATAGACTTCACCAAATGCACCGTGGCCGAGAGCCCTGAAAAACAAAGTGAAAAATACAACAACTCAAGTGAAAATCTGTGTACTATAAATATGGGTATCAGCACAGACAAACTGACATTTTGACATTGTGTCCAGGTGAGCTGTACCTGAGAAGCGTTATGTTCTTGCGTGGTACTTCCTTCAGTTCATTGAGTGAGGCGGCCTTTCCTGCAAAGCAGTAGTTGGGGTTGTAGTCTGTCATGATGGTGGAGGAGCGGATCTTGCTCAGCTTGTACTCTGGACTCTGCAGACGCCCCCTCACTGCGTGCAGGTCGTTCTTCCTGCGGTACCACACTAAAGACAAAGACAAGACAGGGACGAGCTTGTTTTACTTCAAAGTCTAAAAGGGGTTTTTCTTAAACATCTTAACTCTAACTGGACCCCACACTTGCATGTAAGTTGTAGAAGCAACTTCCTGACTATCTCCTAACTGTAGGAGCGGTAACACAAGGAGGAGTCGAGCCGCATCTTACTAGTCAATGCTTTTCAATGTATAAACAATGTGGGAAAACAGCTGTGAAAAAGTGAGACTGTTTGTCAGAAAGTTGGTTCACAGACAGTCATTTTGTTCTTAAAAGAGAACTCCACCGATTTAACATTGCACTTCTATAACATTGTCGGACTCAAGATGGACAGTTTGAAAAAAAAAAAGCGATAAAAATGCAGCAGAACCAGAGATATTGTCTTCTTTGTCTTCCTTGTCAAAACCTGGTTCCTACATTACCCAAAATGCAACTCCACCGCTGACAGTTCAGTCAGAGATTCAGGTGTGTTATGCTAGTAGAAGCTAATGTAGCCTCGAGCTGCTAGCCTCAAGCAGAGATGAGGAGTGGGCTTCAGAGGTCTGGTAAACTCACTTCTTTGTAACTCCACATCCTCGGATTTTTTCATTTTCAAAGTTGTAGTCTTCAGCACCAGCCGACACTGACTCAAGGGACATCACTTGACGCAATTTATCAGACTTCACACAGCTCCCTCTGGAGCCACAAAAGGCTTTATAGAACTTTTTTTCATGTATGAAGTAGTACTCTGCAAGACCTGCAAATAAACTATGATAAAAATCGGTGGAGTTCTCCTTTAAGAAGACAAATCCTTCCCCACAGAAACACAGTGTTTTGCAGGATGCAGGTGGGATGTCCTCTCCTTGGTTACTGCCCCTAGACTGTCTGTGCCAGTGAGTTTGGACTCACCCGCCATGGAGGCAGCCCACGTCCCCGATGCAGGTTGGTAGTCTGCCAGGGAGGGGGGCGTTGCGTGCAGGTAAGAGGTGCCGTCGAGCCATCGCCCAGTGCAGATGCTAGGGACTCAGGGGGGTTGGGATGAGTGGTGGGTGAAGAAGGAGAAGGAGGAGGGGGAGGAGGGAGGTGGAGGAGGAGGAAGAGGTGGAGGAGGAGGAGGAGGAGATGGGGCGCCCAGGGAACAGACTACCTCCCTGCATGGGGGAGAGCTCAGGTGAAGAGACACCGTTAACCTGAAGGGTGTGTGTAGGTGTTTTTTGCAGCGGAAAGCAACATGTATGTATGTAACTGAACAAATGTCATGTTTTTGTTTAAGTACTTGATTTATTCACTTGCAAATTCACACAATTACACACAATGTAGTTAGTGAAGAAGCTCATCCATTTTTCATAAAAAGAGGTTTGCCTGATTATGTTGTGCACAGAAGTCAGCTTAGTTTGCACTTTGGTAATTATTGGAGTACAGCTGTTTGTTCATGACTGGTGATAATTAACAAAACAAACATCTCATCTGCAATTAATATCTGTCTGATTACACTCTGATTACACAGAGTGCATCTATGTTTAGCTACGTATTCCTCCAAACTCCAAACTAAAACTTTTTGCATTATTGTACATTTTCTGTTCAGAACTTTGTGTCTTTTTTCTGAAAAGACCATTTATCTGATGACTAATATTTACCGGCCTGGCTGACCTTAACCCTAGACAACTTTCACTTTAATGCATTTCCCATTTTTCTAAAATATGACGGCTGTATCAACATTGTAGCCCATTTCCCCAAATCCCCTGAAAGGACTGAACTCTGCTACAGTTCTGTTTTGATGGTCTGCATCAGCAGGAAGAACCAATTATTTACATTTCCTCAACTTTCATTATTCTGGTATTCTGCTGTTGTTTACATTAACAACCAGATCTAACGCCAACGCATATCATATGAGGTTCTGCCACTAGAACTTATTATTATCAAGTGAAAAAAAGTTGTTGTAGCTCTTTATAGAGGCTGCCATTTTAATTTCACTCCACAATACAAAAGTGCTGATGATGATCTCTGTTCTTAAAGCTTTAGCAGTAATGTGTATTTAACGTTTGTCCTGAGGGTCATCTGAGAAAAGAGTTAATCCCCACGAGAGTATGAATGTGCTCAACAAATCTGCATATTAAATAATGAGATATCTCGTATGCAAAGCAGAAGACAAGGAATAAAATGAAAAGGGGATCATCCTCTGGTGAGCATGAACATGCGCTCAGGATATTTCATGTCTGTCTAATCTGCTGATTCAAAAACCCAAACTGCTTTTGTCATGCCTGGTCTTCTTGTCAGACAGCCTACAAAGATATTTGATATTCTACAGGAAGTCTGTGCTGGGCAGATTTCTCCAGAGGCCCTTACACAAAGTTTAGATTCACTAAAACTGACTGTGGGAAAGAAAGAGCGAGTCTTCCACTGTTGAGCTTCACTTAATATTCAGCACTTTCAGTGAGGTTACGAAGAGGACGAGCGAGAGAGAATCTATATTCAAACACCTTAAACGGCACTTGGTGAAGGATTAGTGGGTCGACCAAAATGTCAGGATTCCCTTCCTAATTATCTGCAGCAGACGGCTGTCAAAAAGGTGACAAAGGTGCAAAAAACGTTTTATTAGCTGTATAATCCCTCACTACCCTATATTATTGCAGAATGATGTTGTTGTTACAACTGCATACAAACTGTATTTATATAAGTGTCTGTGGTTAATAAAACGTGGTTTAGTGCGTAAGTCAACATTAAACACTATATATTGCATAGCAGCTTTTGAGACAAGTTAACATTAGTATCATTAGGTAATGTTATAATCATAACTGATATTAAATATTAGATTGTGGTTGTCTCTTTATCCCTCAGTTGTATTTCTTTCTCTTCCCTAGAGTTTTATTGCCACCTAGTAGTAAAATTAAAAGTACAAAAACTGGTTAATTGTTAATTCCCTAATTATTCCTATTTTAAGCAGTTTATTTGTACAAGAATCATCAGTAAAGCATTTTACAGCGTGTCTGATTGTTAGATTGTCTCAGATTAGAATCTAGCCGTCTCTTTGTTCACAAACAGATGCCCACCCTCTCCCAAATACTCACAGCGCTTTGTGTGAATAGTCTTTCTGCTATATCCTAACACTCTTCTCATAGAGAGTCAATGCCCGTGGGTTAAGATAAAATTGTGATTGTCACTGTGTGCTTCCCAAAATGACCGAAAGGTTTTTATCACAGTCCTCTATTTTCTCCTATTTTCTTCATGTCTATATAATCAGGATTGTTTCTTTTTTTCAGCCACTGAATCGTAACATCTGACATTTACTGCCATCTAACTTAATCTAATCTCACTCATCAGCGCACATCTCCAACTGAGAGACACTTCCTAGTTAAATGTCAAACCTTTCTACTTGTCCTTTTTATAGCCAATGATGTACTTTTATGTTGAAATCATACAGTGAGATGCTTACAGTACATCTCTACTGTTTCGTGCTTCCATTAGAGCAATCTGTAGGCAATAAATACATCATATAAACAATATGGTGTTTAACTGCACCTCCATTATCTCACTTCTCATCTGCAGCATAATCTCTCTTTGCTTCCAACAAAAGTCAGGAACGTATTTACATACAGCCAGCAAAAGGAGAGTGTCACCTGAAATAAGTGCTTGTAATAAAAGTGTCCAAATGTGCTCACTTCATATTGTGTCAGACACGTATAATTCAGAACCATATCCTTCCCACAGCTCCTTTAATCATCCGGCGCACAGCCAGAATGATTTAAACCAACACTTATCAGAGGTGTTCCTGTTTCTGTTGTCAGTAACATCTGGAAGCATCTGCTCGTCCAGCTGTGCTCACAGCCGGTGGAAGGTGGAGGGCACAGACTGCACACAGAACAGGAAGAGTCTCTTACTGAGGATGACGCCGGCGCAGATCAGCGCGAAGCCGCTCGCGACGGTGGAGACCACGACTGCCAGGATCAGAGATGTTGACATCTGGCCCTGCGGAGCCGGGCCTTGAGGAGCTGCTGGAAGAACAGGGTCGATCATTAGACTTCATTTAGGGTTTTAATCTAGATGCTTTATCCGTTTAGATTGGAAATCATTTTGAGGGATTTTTTCTTTGACATTAAACGGAACTGCTAACACATAATGGCTGTCATCCAAAAGAAAAAGTTGTGTTTGTTGGGGGCAATTACGCACCTACAGTGCCGATACATGTGACGTTGTCGCTGGCCAGGACTTCGTCGTCGTCGCAGAGACAGAGGGTGAGGTGAGTATCTTCATCTCGTTTGCAGCTCTGCATTTGACAGTGGCTGCAGTTCAGCTGCACCTTGATCTCACACTCGCCGTGACTCTCCATGGCTAGAGGGAACAACGTACACACAGGGATGCAAAGAAACACAAACGATTTGTTAGAGAGGGAAATCATTGAGTTTGCAGGATAGTCCTACATGGTCTGGTGATATGCTACGGTATATGTTTCTTTTTGTCAGCAAGTCCCATTAATTAAATAATGAATTAATCCAACTCACAAGTATTGTCTGTGCAGCCAAAGACTGATGCTTTGTATCTTATTCCTCTGCGGTACAGAGCTGAATTGTTGTCCAAAAGCTATTAAATACACATGAATGAGCCACACTGTTGCACTGGGCGACATGTTCCTTCATTATAATGAACATGGGCACTGTAGTTTATTTAGAGTCAATTAAACATGCACCATCCCACTGCTATAAATACTTGCTAGAGCAGGTAGAGCGTGTTCCGCAGCTGAAAATAGTCCCCAACTAATGCACAATATACTCCTGTTCAAGTAACGCTTACTAAAAACTACAGCTGTACGACTGCCAAGTCGTTTTAGGAATTTACTTAGCCTCTTAAAATAAAAATAAAATAAAATAAAAATATATTCACAACCCCTTTTTAAAGATTTACATCTTCAGCAGGAACAAATGGTCTCTGGGCGGAGAGCCACAGACAGTGAAGGGAAGTCAGAATATAATTGAGAGATGGACTAACACACTGTTGGTTTTGGTGTTTCAGTGAGATTTGTTGATAGTAAGAAGAATACAGAACATCTCCAGCCTTGTCCTTTAATTTCTGAACACATTACATGTTGTGCTATTAGTATATCTGATCAGTTACGTGTATATGTGTAAAACGCGGCATGTGTTTGTAATAAAATGGTTCTGTAATACATTTAAATATCATTAGTGGCTCAACATTTTGTTCCACTATCAAATTACTCTCAACTCTGCGAACTAAACTATACTTCATTGTTTCTTGATACAAAATGTGAATATCAGGAGAAGTAGGATTGTGCCATGTGTCATATATTAAACCTCATCTTTTGCTTAAAGATAAGAAGATGGTTTAACTACGTTAAAGAAAAACATGTTTGCCTTAAAATTCAATTATAACATTTAAGTTAACCTCTTTGTTTAGATCTCTCTTTGAGCGTGTTTCATGCAGTCATTGTGTTTGAAAGCAACGTCTGACAGCACACGCAGCAACAACAACAGCGTCTTTCACATGAGAATGGAGGTCTGTCTGTTGCTGCCGAAGGCAACAGACTGCATGAGGTTGTGAATTAGTCAACGGCCTTCCTCTTCCTCCCGCTACATAATGAGAATCAGATGGCTGTAGTCTCTCACACACACACACACACACACACACACACACACACACACACACACACACACAAACACAAACACAAACACATACAAAAAACACCACTACATACATCCATGCACATGTATGAGCGTGTAGGCCTGAGTGTTCAGATAGTTTGGCACAAACAGGTACAAGCACACACACACACACACACACACACACACACACACACACACTGGTACACCCTGAGGCATTGACTGGATCCATTTCTTGGTGAACTAAGTGCACAGAGAGCCAGGAGCTCAGGATTTAATCTTCACACCAACAGTGTCTCTTTGCTTTGGGATCAAGCTGTTATTTGTTCCTGGAGAGACTCTAAGCAGTGATGCAACTTTGTGTTATATAACTCCAGAGATGTCCTTGAGTTTTCATATTACTACTACAAAGATAAAACGCAGAGTGTTCACATCTGTTAAATGAGCCTGTCTGCATGTTTAACAGTGTAAAAATGTCACACCAGTCACATCGATTTTCAGCTTCATTTCTTTTTACGACTTCCCACCAAAGTAATTTATTGACTTCGGTTTTATTTGCCATTATTGTTTGAATCTGTTCTTCATCTGCATTTTATTATCATTTTATGTTCTAATCATCTATTTATTGATCCCAGATTTTTATTTTGAATTTGAGTTGTTGCTGGGAAACTTTCAGGAGAACTTCCACAGTCATTATCCATGTGGTATACACCTGTTTTCTACTTTTTCTATTCTAGTCTTTTCTATTATATTCTGCTCTTGTTTGATTAAAAATATAAATGTCTCACAGTCAACAAGCTTTTTAAGAAGCTTTCAGCCACATCTCACTGTCCTCATCAGCAGATTGAGTTTGCTTTCTATTCTTTTCTACTCCACTCTATTCTAGTTTGACAAAACACTCTTAACTCAATGTACACTTACCAGCTTTTTCCAGAGATTTCAACTGCATTTCACCTTCTTCATCTGCAGATGGTGTTTTCTCTCTTTGCTCTCTATTCCCTTACTGTTTATTCTACTATTTCAACTGCATCTCACGGCCTTCATCAGTGGATGGCGCTCTTTGGTCTATTCTACTCTACAACACTGCACTTTACTTCATTTTATTTTTATCTTTATTTTATCTAGTTCGTTAGTTTAGTTTAAATCTTCGCTCACTGTCCACTTACTCACTTTTTCCAGCGCTTTCAACTGCATCTCAGTCTTCATCATAGTCTACTTGGCTCGTCTCAGTTCTTTAATATTTTATTCTAGTTTGACAAAAAGATTCTTAATTCAATGTCCACTTACAGCGTTCTTCAGGGGCTTTCAACCACATCTCACTATCTTCATCAGCAGACGGCGATTGCTCTCTATTGTTTTCTATCCTACTCTAGTCCTCTCTATTCAACTTTATTCTACTCTTTTCTATTTTATTCTAGTTTGACCAAAAAAGTCTTAACTCAACTAATGGTCCACTTACCTGCTTTTTCCAGAGATGGAGTTTGCTCCATATTCGACTTGACTCGACTCTATTCAGTTCTGATCTACTCTGGTTTGAAAATTTAAAAAAAACTTAACTCAAGGTCCACTTACTAGCTTTTTGCAGAGCTTTCAACTGCATCTCATGGTCTTCATCAGGCATTTGCTCTATACTCTTCTCTATTCTCTGTATTCCTCCTCAATTTTTTTCTAATCTGATTTTGTCTACTTAACGTTATTCTATTCTATTGTAGTTTGACAGACAAGCTTTCAACACCATCTCACAGTCTTCATCGGGGGATGGCGTTTGCTCCCTTCTCTCCTCTATTCTCTCTAGTCCTCCCCTATTTTCTAAACTCCACTCTGGCAGTCACTATCAGGTTTATCAGCATCACTGCCGTCATATCATGATGGTGTGATGTGGTGAGTCAGTCTCACCTGCCAGAGGCTGAAGGAAAATCTCCCCCATTGGGTGGATGAATGAGACTCCATTCTGACCGTCGGCAGTGATCTCATCCGTCAGCGCAGCGTCACCTCCTGTCACAAAGTTTATGTTTTGAACTCTGATCCAATTACAACAAGTTTATGCTTGTCAGTTTGCCCACTTTTGTTGACAGTTTTCTCTTGACAGAAAAACATCCTGCACAACACCCGGCATTGCTACCATGGTGACAAAAAGTTGAAGGACACAAAGTTGTGATAGGATTGGAGTGATCTTACTATTAACCTCCTTCATCCTGCTGCTTCTGACACGCTGTTACTGTCACTCAAGAATAAAAGCATAGAAATAGACAAAAAGAAAATGTATAATTACTATGTATGATTACCATGGCGACAAACGAAAATAACGATCCAATCGCACTGTGTGGTAGTCCCTGACAAAACTGTACATGATTGTGACAGTGTCAATTAAACTCATTTTCAGTTGAAACTGTGTAATTTCTGTAAAGAGTCAAATGTTGAGAGCAACCAGACAAGCATAAATTAAGCTTTAGACTGAAGCACAAATCAAATAAAATCTTTTAAGTAAGACAGTTATGCCACACAAATGAAGAATATTCTCCTTTAAGAAGTTTAGAAGAATGTCTGGAAATGATAAGAGGGAGCGAGACAGAAGAAAAACATAAAAGTGATTTGGGTTCTTTGTGCAGGAGTTAGAGATGGTAAAGTGATGTAGTTTAAGGGTAGCTGACAGAATACTGTTACCTCTGTAACCTCCTCCGCCGCCTCCAGCTGTGCAGGCTCCACCTCCACCGCCAAAACCCCCAAAGGTGGACCAGCTGAGCTTGGACAGGGCCAGGGGACACGAGGACCCCCCTTCAGCACCCTCCACCAGAGACTTTCCTGCTTCCAGGTGAGGACTGGGACTGTCTTTCCAGCCTCCACCTCCGCCTTCAGGGACACAAACATGAAACAAGCACAAAATTAACCACCATTATATCATACATATTACATACACACATTGTACGGGAAAAGAACAGAAAGAGAAAGAAACAAAAATGTTGCAAAGTTAGACAGCAGTAGGGATGAAAAATGATTCACTGAACATGAAGAAATTCTTGAGGAGATGATTTTTTTGGCTGGACTGCAGAGGGCCAGCCCTGCAAACAGGAAAGTCTGTCACTAAGTGAGTGACTGAGTGAGTGATGAAGTTACACGATTGGTCAGCCAAGTGTTGGAGTTTCCTCATTGGCCATCGCTCTTTCAAAACGAATAGGCGGGAACGTTAGTTACATAACGCACGTAACGTAATACTATGAGGCGCAGCCCTCTAAAGCTAGCGCTAGTGGGTTTATCCCTCGCTTGCGCAGCACTGAAGACTTTAAGTATATGCCCACTTACTACGTGGGTGCAACTTCGGTCTCAACCTGCTGTGCATAACTTGAACTGAGACTGGACAATCGGCTCCCAACCAGATTTTTCTTCGTCTAGTTAAAGGAACCGGAGTTACAGTATGTAACCGACGGCCTATTCCGTACAGGCTTCGCCCTCTAAGACTATCGCTAGTGGGATAAGGGCGAAGGGGGATGTGGACCATGCCCCATGGGTTCGTCCAGTACCCACAAACACAAACGCACACCCACTTCACGTGAAACAATAACCAGTCCTCACTTTGTCAATGCGTCACAGTGCAAGAGTGCATCACAGTACATCATATGTGCACAGATGACACAGAGACGGCACAATACCTGATATTACCTGATAGCGGAGAAGTATTAAATCAGAATTTGCCGAAGAGAATGACAGGCAAGTTGCCTGTCACAGCAGCTGGAAAAGTGTCCCCTATTTTTCCACATTGGAGGTAGCGACCCTATATGCTACCTCAGTACACTTTAAGAACAAATATTACTGGAACCACTACAGAAAATTGCAGATGAACATTGAATATCCAGGAATTCACATTACAAACACAACCGCTGACTATGCCTGTAACAATCTGGCCACTATATAGTACATTGACCATACACGGTCCAGCCATATACTAGGTTTCCACCTAGTCTTGTTTATCTTGAGGAGTGATGCTGCTGTTCACCTAAACTTCATTCCACCTTTTGTAAGTGAGCAGGGATGGAGGGACTGGCAGTTTGAATGCTGTGGAAACCTCCACAGCAGGTGAATTTGAAAGGCCCTACACATAAACGCATCAGTCTGCATTGGCTCTAGTCAGCTGTTACTGGTGGCTGTTGATCTGCCTGAGCACGTTCAATTAGCGGCAGAGGCATTCAGAGCGAATCGGGCAGTCTCAAGAAGGCAAGATTTTCCAAGGAAAGAGCTCAGACAGCTGAGACTAAGTTTGACAAAGTAGGAAGAACTCCAGGTGCAGATTTGAGTGAAGCAAGCAGAGATACACAGCATAGAAAAAAGAAGAGACAATCGGCACTGAGCTCTTGTTCTGTCCACCAGTTTTTGTTTTGTTTCTTTGTTTCTCTTCACAGGCAGCAGGTGGGCGGACATGAGAGGGTCAACAGCCAGGCTTCAGCCATTCAGTCTCCCAAAAACAACACAAGAATGCAAGTCTTTGTTGCTTTTGCCTTTTGTTTATCACTTTATACCCCTCCATAGCCACACACTACTGTAATTACATTACCGCTTTTTCATATTTATATATAAAGTTGGAACTTAACTTTTGCCACAGTGCTGTGATGGAAACAGAGACCCTCCAGCAATGAATAATACAGTAAACAGTAAAGAGTCGACAGGTTCAATCACCAGCTGATCAAAGCCTCTAATCTACGTTGATGAGCAGATAAAAGCAGGTTTTAAATAAACCACACGTCCAGTAGGAGTTCCTAAACCTTAGAAAAATCCACGCTGTGATCCATAATAATGACATATACTCTAGTCTCATGTGATGGCAGGATGACTAGTTTCAACACTGCCAGACACATCCACAAACACACATCTCCTCTACACACTACTAAGAGCTACATATTTCCCCTGACACTCAGATCTTTATCTAAACAATCCCACAGAGGTTTCAATAAGATGAGCTGATAGATGGTCTGTGTTGAGACTCTGTTGGTCAGAGGGGATTTACTGAGAATGTTCCAGCCGGCATTTCCAGGAGCAAAGAGAGACCTTTCTGCCATATATGTCTTGCTTCAAAGGTCAAGACCTGTCAGGAAACTAAAAATACGATCCAGATAGATCCCATTATCCACAGGCCAAACACATCCCGCTGTGCGAGAGCACGCATGCATACCAACGTGTGCTGCTTCAAATGTGTGTGTGTATACAGAACAAACAAATCCTCAACCAGCTCTATGGGCAGAATTTAATGCCACCATTTAGAGATATGAAAAATATGCTTTTGATATCACACAAAAGTTCAGTCAGTTCACTCAAAGAGAAAAGCCAGTTGTCATCAGAGGCTTGTAGCACTTGGAGAGAAAACAGGAGCACATTCTTAACTATATCTCAAGGAAATTGAATCGAACGCAACTGGATTTTTGGTTTTGGATGACTATGTTGTTTCGTTTTTCTGATGAAGCCTCTTGGATGAGAGGTGAAACGTCTTCACAGACAAAACCAAAAATCCAGTTGCGTTCGATTCAATTTCCTTGAGATAATTATGACCTGGATGAATGAGAATATTCACAGGCTGATTTTTAACTATAACACTTCACCTCTCTGTGATCATTTACACCTGAGTCTGCAGCCAAACAATCAATTTTATAGATCATTTATACGGCATATACTGTGTTGTGTCATGTTTTATTCTGTTGTTTCTTTTGTTATCCTTATACCATAATGTGTCAGTGAAAAAGTTGAACTAGTTGAGAAGTTTACTCTCTTTTTGTAATTATAATGTAACCATTTTGCCATTCTACTCACTTCTCCAGCTTTTATATGAAACTGTTCAACCTGCGATTCTTCATCAAGCCACAGTGATTTGTGACTTTGTCCATATCTTTGTAATACATGTTCTTATTTTCTGAAATGTTAAATTCTCATCTCAAAGGCATAATTACAAAGCTCAGTGAAATGTCTTGAAGACATTAACTTAATACCAGAAATTAGTGTCTAAATTGACAATTTTGCATATTTTTTAAAGGGCTGGTTCGAGTGCAGCTGGGACTTAGATTGCATGTTCACAGTCTCTCTGTCGATTATCTAACAAAGCCATAAAATGCCCCCAAAAAGTATTGACCAAAACAGTGTTCCCATTACTCTAAATTACTTATAGACCTCACTGTCAAAAGTTTTCACTGAAACTACTTTGACTGCGTGATCTGTGGAGTAACGGGAACACTCTATTCTGAAAAGAGATACTTTCAAATGTCATTTTTCAATGCTGTGAGCACCACAAATAAAATTCCATTCACCCTCATTGTGTTAAAGTGGAGAGCGTAATCTCTGATATCTAAAAATCTGGGCACATAAAACTAAAAGTGTCTGCGTGGCTTGATACCACCACAGGTAAATGAAAAATGTATTTTTTTTATGGTTTCGTTGGGTCAACCATTTAAAAAAACAGTACATTTGCATTGGTAGTAGTATGGCCTATAACATAGTACCTGCAGGGCCAGTTCGACCGTTGGTACTGGGGGCTGTGGTGCTGTTTTCGTACTGCTCCAGTGGTATCTGGTCCAGACTGGACTCCGGGTCCTCCAGATACGCATTTCCTCCTCCACCAGCCGCAATCAGCAGGGGAACCAGCTCACCTCCCTCCATCTGACAAGACAGCATCACTGTAAATTTCACTCTTTAGAACCATTTTCAACTCTTTATATGCTCTGAGGTGCTCATACATACATTTGCATCTCAATATTTCAGATGAGCCATCATAATAAAAGTGACAAGTGGACATTTTTCTTGTGCCAATTCTATGATACAAAGGCTTTCCAACCTCTACTGCATGTCCAATCTATATCTAAAACTGTGGATTAGAGTGTGAGACCCTGCTGAATCGGTTCAATATGCCTACAGACTTGATACCTATCAGCATGTACGCTTAATCCATACAAAGTATCAAACCCACAGAAAGGACACACCATATTGAAACAACACAAAGTATCTTCTGTCACCTTAAAGATGTAGGTGGCTCCCCCTCCTCCACCTCCTCCCCCAGCCCACCCTGCACCGGCCTCTCCCCTGAGGTTGTCTTCGATCACTGATGACTCTCCCAGGCAAATCTTCAAGGTGTGGGGATTTCTCTACACCACCAGGGAGAGGGAGATTCGAGTTTTAGAGAAAGAAGCTGTCGTCACAAAAGTATGAATCCAGCAGGCAAGAATGTTTTATCTAGGTCACTCTCTTGTCTCCCTGGCAAAAGATATCCCAGTGGGACATCACACACATCAATGAATCCTTCTGGCTTATCCTCGCACTCACACTACTCACCCCTGGACACGCGTCCTCTCCCTGGTGGCCCACCAAAATGTAAAGTACATCTCCTTTCTCCAGAGGAAATATGGCAGATATGAATACTCCGTGGTTGCGTTTGTTGTGGTTTTTGGCTCCTTTTCCTCCTGCAGCTCCATAAGCAGAGATCCTGAGGAGATCATTGCACCACAAGGGGATTAAATACTGAAAGGAATTGCTTTCTGGCTCACGCTCCACAGTGTATTCCACACTAAATAGATAAACTCAAATACACTTGAGCAAACAACTACAGATTTCACGGTCACCTGCGGTTTATAAAGATTTCCTCTTACAATCAGACTCTGTGCTGATATGGACATGTAACACAGCTGTGTATTATATAGTTTAGCTGAAGTAATTTACACCCCGTAAATCCTATGATTAATCCCGCCACTTTTCTGTTTTTCTCATCTCATGTTGTGAATGTGATAATGAGGTCCCATGACTGGCTGTGCAAAGACAATCAAATTGCTTCAAGTCTTGATCTGGCAGGACAACAATCGGTTACACTCAGCATGGCCAGAATAATCTAGTCCCCAAGCACGCCGTCACACCCGCTCTCTGAGTCACACAACGCTATCAACACATGTGGAAGAATGGGGTCTCTTCAATGACAGCTCCTAAAAGGAAACTATAGCTGACATTCAGAAAAAAATGTAAAAAGTGTCAACAACAGAGGAACTCTTTTTGTCGAAATAAAGCCTGTGACTTTGTGCATAAAGGGAATCACTGCTCTTACAGGACAAGACTGGCTATATTTTATATATTTGTTATTTTCAACAAATCCGATGAAAACACCAAAACCAACAATGCGTTAGTCCATATTAGGGACGCGCCGATCCAATACTCAGTACTGGTATCGGTCCAATACAGGTCAAAATCACTGGATCGGATATCGGAGAAAAAAAAAAGTATAGTCCGATACGATCCATTAGTTTAAAATATCACTTAAATATCACGTAAATGCTTAACTAAACTTCGAGTACATGCCGTAAAGAGAGATGTGTCAAGAGTAACACAGATGAGCAGCGTGTGTCACGTGTAGCTAGAACGTGAGTGAGACCTGTCAGCAGCACTGTCATCATGTCAGTGTCATCAGAGTTATTTTAAGCTCAAGGATGAAAAAAGCAGAGTTCAATTTATGCAATGCGAGTGTTTTGAGAGGTGGCAGCAGCGTTGGAAACTTCAACACCACGAACTTGATTAACACTTGCAGAAGCATCATGGAAAGGAATATGCCGAATGTATATAGGCAACGAGTGCCAAGAAGAAAAAGACGGTATCAGATTGGTATCGGCAGATACTCAAGGTTGCAGTATCGGACATGAAAAAGTGGTATCGAGCCGTCCCCAATCCATACTTCAATCATTTCCGACTTCCCTACTTTATACGTGGCTTTCAACTTCAAGCCCATTAGTTCCTACTGAAAACAAACAAAACGGGTCACAAACATTTATTTTCAGTTTTTAAACAAATCTACGTAATTTCCTATAACAGCTGGGCACTGCAGTTTTTAGCAAACGTTACTCAAACAGGAGTAAATACTGCATTTGCTGGGGACTATTTTCAGCCGCGGATTTTGTGTGCTAGTGAGTATTTACGGCAGCAGGATGGTGTATGTGGATTGACTCAAAATAAACTTCACTGGCCCGGTTGACCGTAATGAAGGATTATGTCACTCAGTACAACAGTGTGGCTCATTATGTGCTTTTAATAGTTTCTGGACTACAAAAAAGGTCTGTGGCACAGAGGAATAAGCAATATCACAGGATTTGTTGATAATAAGAAAAATATAGACTATCACCAGACTTACAGTTGAACAAAAAACTGACCAGCCTGTTGACTTCCACCTTAAAGCTTAAAGCATCAAAGATATCCACTCTATCACTTACAGGTATCTGTTAGTAGCAGGAACCCTCCACATTTGGACTCCTTTCAAGGGGCCTTCCTTCCCCACAGTAACACTGACATTTTTGTTCCTATAGGTACTGTCACACTGGGCCTGGGTCGGGCCGTAGGGTCCACTCGCACCGCATGAGTTAAAAAACCACGTCATCAAAGAAACCTCTAGAAAAATGGAGACAAAGACAAGAAGAAAACTCAGATGGGCTGGTGGGAGATTTTAGAGTTGTTGGGTGAGTTGTTAAGTGTGGGTACTGTATATTCAAAAAATAGCAAAAACACAAGAAGAAATGCACAGAAATATATGAGACTAAGATAAACAGTTGAACATTGGAGAACAGAAACACACATATGGCACAACATCTAGGAGACACTGGAAATTGCATTGACCACCTGCAATGTGAGCACTGAATGCAGAATGGATTAAAAGCTTTTGTTCAGCTGATATGGTAGATCAAGCGTCAAGCATCAAGAGAAATTGCGAGTGTACAATCCACCACCTGGTATGTAAATTCTGCATGCAGAATGGATTGAAAATGACACGGTAGATGAGGGACGCTTTGGAAATTCACAAGATATCCAAGGTGATAGCTGAAGCTTAACGCTACCTGAGGCCGAAGGCTCTGGAAGAGGGCTTAAGAAATCGTCCGAGTCCGCCATGGGCAGGAAAGAGTTCAGATCTGAGGAGAAGCAGGTGGGAAGAAAGAGAGAAAAGGAGTCACAGTCACCTATCTGCATATCACTGAAGCATACATCATATCCAAACAGAAAGGGACACGGATCAAAAGAAATGAGAACAATTCAAGAAGGGTATTATGGATGAACATGGAGACATTTCTTCAGATTAATTCCTGAACAGGAAAACATCATGAATACATTTCTCACTTAGTCCTCTTCATCCACTACAGTATGTAGCATACAGACACAGTGGCTTTTGTCCATTTTCATGGTTTCCCTCAATGTAGTTTCTGTAAACGTTAAAAGGTTTTACAGGAGGTCCACTGTGCTGTCCTTTGCCAGATTTGTTAAACTTGCTTAAGCAACAAGAGCCTCAACGGTCTAGTTTTAAAACTATAAAAGCACACAAGCCTCTCCAGCACAAAGAGGGGTCATAAATGATAGGGAGAAACATTTAACTAAGTTATGGCTCACTAAGGTTACTCTGGGATCCTGGATTGACCCTGATATCAGATAGAAAACGTTCCAGTCTTGCCTAACTGGAGCTGAGCAACAGCCATACACCACTGTTATCGCGGTGCCTCCCCGGAGGTTTTAAACCATCCTTCCCTTCAATCACACACAAACAAAAACAGGACTTATCCCTTTAATCCAATGCACCAAAGTCAAATTTCACATCTGTGTTTCAACTCTGGTACCACACTAAATAATAAAATGGATCGCGGACCATTTCTATAGAGCAGAAAGAGGTTGTAAGAAGTCTTATGACACTGACACAGGAATGTTGGCACACGTCTTGCGGTACTGCATTTGCAGCAAATTAAATGTTGGTTATCCTCATGTAACGAGCAATCATGAAAACAGGGCATCAGACGGATGACTGAGGACCGCTGCAGCTCTGAGAGAAAGACAGCAGTCATCACTTAGTCTCAACAACAGTTAGTCTCAACAGTTGGGAGGACTCCCTGTGCTCCTCTGCTCTCCATTTCATTCAACTAGAGTTTGATTTCATAAATGTAGAAGATGTAAAAGTAATGAGGAGAGACAGAGGGTAACATTTATAAGACAGACAGTCTTATTCTAGTTTAACAAGCCGTAAAGTGAGCCTGCATAACATTTGCTGAGCAGTGGTCTCTGTGGCCACAAGTTGGCAAAGCCAATTTATGGAATATTTCAAATTGTGCATTGTTTACATCCATGTTTATTAGCAGTCTTCTTCTTCACTGCCTTTGTTGGTGCATTGCTGTGCTTCTTTGCGTGTTACAGCCACCAACTCAGGAATGTGAGGAATGTCAGGACGGTGTATCGAGGGCGGCCCACACATTGTGCTCGTAAAAATATTGCTCCATAGCGCTACTAGTTGTCGAAACTTCCACAGGGCACCTTTCAAGGATAATAGCACACTCATTTCCCTACATTTCCTGAGATTAGTCTAAATCTACATCTAGAGCCAGTCACAAGTGACTCAGCAACAACAGCTAGACAGCAATATGTAGACAAAAGCTACCTAACTTTAAACAACAGTAACCACTGGTTGCACTAAACCAAGTATGACTGCAGCTGCCAAACTTGCATTTTATTTTTCATACGTTCAACCTTCCATTTGTGCAGCATGTGAAATACAGTGATATTTCTTCATTCAAATGTTACACAGGGTCCCGTTATGAAAGAGAAATTAGTGTGACCCGTCACTCACATGTTTACTCCCTCTGGCGAAGGCCACTCCTTGACTTAAACTAAACATAACTTTTATTTGTATTGGTTACATAATTATTACCACAAATACATAATTAATGGTGGCCTTTCCATTACGCTCCGTAGCATTTTGCAAACGCTTACTGTACCTGTGTTGAAGCAGGCTGCTCCAATCGCAATGTCATCGAGGGCGACATCAGCATTGGAGCCTTGTCCCCACACAGCTGTCACCTTAACGTGGAACCTGGAGCAAAGCACATACCATTTGTGTATTTAGAGAACTATAGTTGTTTGTCTTTATGTGAAAGGCAACAGGAAATCAATTCCAGTATGTGTACAAAAACAGCTTAAGTCAAATATTTAAAATGATTACAAATGATTTAGATAAAAGCTGCTATTTTCCTGTTTCTCATCAGCAATCTAAAGTACGTACTCATTCTCGACCTCTTCGCCATGACTGTGAAATTGTGATGTTACTGCTGCTTGAGGACAGCTTTTGTTTTGACATGGAAAATAAACAAAATGGAAATATTGCAGAGCCTGAAGTGAAAAAAAGGTTTTTGAATGAGGAAAAAGAGCTGAGTAAAGTTGAATGATATAAGTAACTTTTATACACAAGAGACCTGATGCCTGATTATTTTGCCGTAGCACTTCAGTGTTACATTATCATCTGCTCCTCTACCTGACGTACCCATGATGAAGACCAGTCAGCTGAAGGGCAACATCTTCCCAGTCGTCTGTCCACTGACCATTTCTCTCCCAGACCAGTGGTGCCGTGGTGGTCCCATTCTCCTCTATAGCCACCAGCAATGACCCATTAAAGTCCCCATACAGGTACAGAGAGAAACGCATCTGCACAGAAAATTTCAGCAAAGAGTTCGCATAATGACAAAATCTTTTGTTGCCAAAGAGCAGCCTCACAAGGAGAAGGAAACAAAAATATATCAACAAAATTATTGTGCTATTGTTATTATTGTAATGTATCAGTCTGAATAACTGACCTGACAGGCAGTAGCAGAGACTGGGGGAGGGAAAGGGAAGCTCTGAATGGACGCCTCTCGAGGGGAAATACTCTCTCTTACTTGCAGAAACAGGAAGTGCCCTGGGGGCGCACAATAAATGTGACACGTTAACCAGGTCATGAAACAAACTGCTATCAAAATAATGGACATCAGAGATGCAGTCATAGTTTAGTATAAACTATAAAGATTTGTTTAATTCCATAAATTTTTAACTCGTTTTATTGCTGGACGAGAACCAGCAGCCTATAAAATAAAAACTGTACTCAGAAAAATGGCAGCAGTTAGTAGCATTGGGTTAAATATAAAGCCTTTTTTAACTCTTTTAGCACAAACATGTTCTGCAGTGGGATTTAAACGATCCATATGAACTCTTTGAGGTCATGTGGTGTAACTTCATATGGTAGCAATCTAACAATGCATTCCTATGATTAGCTAGGTCTAGACAGAAGAATAAATGAATAGAAAGCTAATGAGATTTGACACTAAGCCACGTGAGATATGTAGTGAAAAGAAATGAGGATAATCTCTCTCCACACCAAAATAATTCATCAGAATGGGACGAGACTCAACAGAGGGACTGTAATAAAATCAGGGTATGAAGTGTTAATATGCTCATTTCACACATACTGCACACACACGCACACACACACACACACACACACACACACACACACACACACACTGCCAACCTGGTGTACTCTGCAGAGTGACACCCTGCATGTCTTCTTTCTCCAGAAGCTCATCTCCAGCGACCCTTGTCCAGGCCGAGTGCTGGTTGGGCAAGGACCAACCACATGCATCCTGTTCAAACGAACAGTGTGAGCCGAACAGAAGAGCACCTGGGGAGGAGGAAGATTGTTATCATATTTCACTAAAACAGATAACAGAGATCACAGCTGCTAAAAAGTCCATAATTTCCCAGTGATCCCTCTTCTCCTAAAGCAGCCAAGCACAAATGATATAATTCAAGGGGTGCCGTGTTTCTTGATGTGAAAACAAGTGTTTGGGCATGTTTCCTTCACACTTTATATTATCTGTACACTGTATCTGCAGGTTGGAGCGCCCTGATCTCTCCCAGACTTTGTAGGAGAGCAGTCTGTCCGAAAGCTGGGGAAAAGAATTAGCCAACTTCAAAGTGAAAAACTGCCTTCCAACAAAAAACTGTCTTATTTACATGTTGTAATGTGTTAACTGGCAAGCTAGTAGCCAATACATCCAAGAGTTACTGGGTTAACGTATTTTAAGCTACAACATCACCATAATATCACCCATAATATCTAATTTTCTATGTCTACATGTGCTAAAGAAATAGTTCAACATTTTGGGAAACAGGCTTATTTACTTACTTCCCAAGAACGAGATGAGAAGACACCAACCTCATGTCTGTGTGATAAGTACTGATGGAGTCAGGACATAGTTAGCCTTGCTAGGGAAACAGCTAGCCTTCCTCTCTCTACAGTGACAAAAAATACCTATCAACATTTCTGAAGCTCACTAGTTAATATGTTGTATCTTGTTCAGTTTAATCTGTAAACAAACAGAAATATAAAAATGACAATTTATGGTTTTATGGGGGTATAATCAGTCCAATGTACACGATGTACAATGTATATACGACAGATGTTGAGACTGTGCTAGGCTGGTTCCTCCTGTTTCCAGTCTTTGTGCTAAGCTCAACTAAACCCATCACTATCTCTATCCTGCACACAGCGATAGAAATGTATATCGGTCTTTTCATCTTATCTTCAGAAGATGATAAGCCATTTATAAAATGTGACTCTTTTATTTTGTGAGCACTCACATTATAGATTTTACTGGTGGGCCATTGAAAAAATTAGACCACCACTGTGACCCAGCTCCTTTCCCTCAGGGATCCACAACTCAAGGACTCTAAATAGCTCTGACTTCATTGATTTCATTACTGACTAAAGTGAGGCCTTTTGATTCTCAGAGTGGTGAAGTGTTTTTCTTTGTGCTGAATGATTGATGTTTTCCAAGACAAGGAGGAAGCTTGATATATTTCAGACTGAGTGAAAACACTAATAAATCCTTTTGAGTCATTTTTTAAGAAAAAGTGTCCAAATTCTCTGATTTCGGCTTCTCAAATGTGAATATTTTCTGGTTTCTTTAGTCCTCTATGACATCAAACTGAATATCTTTGGGTTGTGGACAAAACAAGACATGTGAGGACATCACCTTGGGCTTTGGGAAACAGTGATCAACATTTTTCACCATTTTCCGACATTTTATGGACCAAACAACTAATCGATTAATCGAGAAAATGATCAACCAATTAATCGATCATATTATCATAAACATCTTATGTTTAGACATTTTAAAGGTATGATTTGAAGATGAAAACATTAAAAAGCAAAGCATATCAAATTCCTAACGATACAATAAAAGAATTTCAAGCTAATGAAGAAAATAAAACACACTAGCTGGTGAGAACATTTTGAATTATCTGAGGACAGAAACTGCACTCAGGCTTCACACTTTTAATGTCCATATAACAGTTACTTCCTGCACTTTAAATATATTGTGTAGAGGCCCATGGCATGGAATAATCTAGTACCTCCAGTAACAGGATTAACGATTTATGATGGATTTAAACTTTAATACAGTTAATGCAAATGGATTACAGCCTGCCAGTAGCCCCATATTGTGCTTTAGGACTCCTGTACTGTATGTTGGCCTCACTTAACTCTCCACCCACAGTCACACAAACTGAAGCACTCACATATACACATCTTTTGCTTTTCATGTTGTTTTCACACTCCCACTCTCAGAAGCAGTCCACTGGTGCAGATCAAATCAAATTAACAAATATTCATCATCATACAAGCCAACTGCAGAAGGACACTTTCAAGTATTAATAATAGAAATTGAAGGCCACTGTTTCCCTCAAAGCAGCATTCTATTCTGCATCCTGTGATTTTATTAAGAGAAAAAAAAAACTCACCACAGATGAAGCCTTCATCCTCTCCTAAAGGACAGTCAGTGTGGAAGTTGCACACTTGGCTCTGGTCGATGCAGCCTCCTGAGTTTTTACAGTGGAAAGATCCCCCACAATCCGCATCCAGCTCGGTGACCTGGTGTTCTGCATGCCAACAACCACACGACAGTTATACAATACTGTAATCACACGTCCTCTATATCATGGAGAACTAAGAAGACTGCAAAAAAGATTTCTATATTTAGTAGTCATTTAATCCAGAAGTTGGAAATGTATCTTTCTTTAAAGGAATAGTTTATAAGAAATATGCTTATTCACTTTTTTGTCGAGTGTTAAACGAGAAGATCAACACAAATCTCATATCTCTCAGTTAAATATGAGTTGCAGCCAGCAGCCAATTAGCTTAGTTTAGCACAAAGACTAGAATGAAGGGGAAACAGCTAGCCTGGCTCTGTCCAAAGGTACCAAAATCCGACTACCAGCACTTCTTAAACTCTCTAATTAACACATTGTACATAATTTCGTTAATCTGTACAAAAACAGTGTAAAAATAACAATTCACTTTTTTACGAGGGGATTATGTGCTAGACTATTTCTTGGTTGAGAATCCACTGGTTGCCTGGCAACGGCTCCCAGCCGAGAAAAAGTCCGCCACATCTAACTCTCTGTCAGAACCCAAATAAACCTATTTAAAAAAATGTTTCCCAAAAACAACATATTGCTTTATACAAGTAAAACCAGCCAAACGCCCAAACAAGGAAGAAAGTGTTTCCTGTTTACAATGTGGCAAATCAATTATAAATAATTTTGTGTGTGATTTGGGTAATTATCTTGATACCAGATCTGATTTCTAATGCAATCCAATACAACTGTTCTACCATAAAGTCTACTTTTATGAAGCCTATAATGTTTAGCTATAGAGATGTTAATTAAATTAATTAAAATTAAAAAAAATAATTTAAGTGTTTTAGCATTGAGGTCATAGTCAGTGATGGTGGTAGTGATGAGACTATTCTGTCTCCTTCGTGTATGTAAATGGGGAGGACAAACAATTCGAAACACCGATAAACGATAAAGTTGTTATTAATACTACTAAAAGGTTGATGGAGTTTTGACCCTTTAAGGCTGGTTTCTCATCTCCATGCACCTTGCAAGTAGGTGAAGTTGTGATGGAAATTCTATGCATATTGAGCATAACAACAAATACATCTTAAGCCTACTGCAAGAAATCTTAAAAACCTATTCAGTGTCTCTCTTTTCAGCTGCTGTGGAAACTGTAAAAAAGATGTTCCCAAACATGTGCCACTGTGAACCAACAGTCAGCAGGTTTCCAGTTTAAACAGACTGGTTCCTTCTGTTTGGTCAAAGCTTATCAGAGGCTACAACTGGTAAAGTGTTTGGTTTGAACAGAAAACAGTTAATCGCAGCTCTATAGAAGATGATGAACTCACCTGATTCACAGTCTATGAACTCCAGAGAGTCCAGAGCTACAATGGCTCCATCTTCCCCCAAACAGGAAGTGTAGAGCAGGGTCACCTGAAAGGGCTCTTCCACCTGACCAATCACAGTCTTCAGAACCTCCCACTCAGCCCTGCATCAACCAGTCACAGAGACATGCCTTTTAAAGTCATGCAAGAATTCACAGCTTCCTTCATTTATTATTTATTATTAAGATACTGCAATAAACAACAACAACAATCCTTGCAATCAGCAATTAGAAAGGCTTGAAAATATAAGTCACACCATTATTATTTTTTTCTTCTAAAAGCCTGCACGGTCAGATGTACTGGCAGCATCCCTTTACAGTCACTAAGCAACCAGTCACCTCTAGTCAATCACCGAGCTAACATGGTTAATAACATTAGCTAATGCTATTAGCAAAAGAAAAAGGTTACGATGGATGTAAGTTGCAGCTCTCCAACCCTGATGTTGATGTTTCATGATATTCTTGTTGAAACAGGCTTTAGCAGAAACAGTCAATACTGAAAACATTTTATACATTTTCTATGTTTATAGCAGATCATAAAAAGAAAGTTGTACCTGTGCTTTTAGCTGTTTGGACAACTAAGAAATGCCACAGTGATTTCACTACACAAATCCACCTCTCCACTCCATCCACTACATTCATGCTGTCACTGCTTAAAAAACACTGCACATTTAGCAGAGTGGGTGAGTAATGTTTCACACTACAGTGAAATTATGTAAGATAATGCATACAATCTAGGGGCCATTTCAAGGTACATTAAGCCTCTGTTTTGCAGCCAGTACAGGTGGAACGTCACAACACACACAGCACTAAATGGTAATTGCACGGCATTTATTTAGCGCTACAATGAAGGATGTATCATACGGGATGTAAACTGTGCTTTAAATAGAGTGTGTATCCTGAAGTTACATCTACAGGATAGTATGGGATGACTAGTGGGCTGAATAAATGAAACCACTGTGTGTGTTTGTCTCATAATGGAATTGCTCAGTCCATTACTGCACAGACACAAACAAAGCCACTGTACAAACTTATTGCATATGCCCATCCATCCCTCTTCTGTCCTAATCAATTATATATAAATTCATTTCCAGAGTCTGCATCCAGAGACATGAATGCTTTTAGCTGCTCTAAAGATGCCTGTACTTCAGCATTAGATCAATAGGAAATACCTGTCCACATTTCCCAAACAATACACAGGGGACCGCTGTCCCCACACGGTCACAATTCTACACTTTGTCCCACATGAAAGCTAAGAAACATTTTCTTTATTTAACTTTAGTACCACAGGAGTAAAAGGTATTAGTTTCTGTGCCCTTGCTCTGTCTGAAGGCCTCTGTCACCTTTCATTGTAGTGAATCTAAACTCCTTAGATTCCCTTGACAAGCACTTCAATCAGTAAAGATGCATGGTTTTGCTTTTTGACACTAATTAAATGGACATGTTGTGGTGCATAAATAAGTACACCAATAAATAAATAACTATTCAAACAACATCGCAGCAGCATGGAGAGCCTGTTTTGAGTGTGTTTGCTGACCTGCGGTCGTCACGTTCCCTGTGGTTGAGAACCACAGAGAGAGCAGCTGAACCTGAGAGAACTGGCTTGATCAGGAGTGTGAGGTTCCCCACCGCCGGACCGGCCTCGTACAGAGCCACCTGCAACATGCAGTACCTGTCGCTTCCTGGCAAGACTGGGCTGGTTAAGCGGTACTCGCATCTCCCAGAGGCCTTGGCGGCAGGGGAGGAGTTTAGGAGAAGGAAGTGCCCTAGGGTAATAAAACAGAGTCGAAACTTCATGCTTGACAGTTTTATAGCAGCCTCATAATACTGTCACTCCTGTAAACCATTTGACGAATGCTTTACCATTAGGACAAATCTCAGACTGGGCATTAGGGTATAAGCACAAAATCAAAATAAATGTGAAGGGAGATGCACTGACTCAAAAGAGCTTTGAGTAAGTCCAAAGATCCATTACTGGGTTTTCTAACCTCTAAATATGTTTCATAGAAGAAAAAGGTACCCTGAAGCACTCATTTAGTTTCTCTACTCAGTGACTCTCTGCACTTACCATCGGAGCTTCCCACTGAGTGGTCGGTCACAGGCAGCATCCCAGTCTGTGCGCCTACTGGTTGCTGTAGCGACACCACCAACCAGTCACTTTGGTCGCTGTGATTTGATGAAGTCCAGAGGCACAGTGACTCAAAATCACAGGAGGTAACTGAAAGACAGAAAGATGAGAGAGTGTTTGTTTTGGTAAATATTTCGAAGATGTGGGAAATTACTTAAGACACTAGAAAAAATCTGAAAAATGGAATGGCAAAGTGGTATTTTTTGTCTTCTATCCAAAGTTTTTTACAATCAAGTGTTTGAAGAGGGAAAAAAGCAGGACACGTCATTTACAGCTGCCAAAACAAGGCTTATATACTACTATATAATGCTATATACTTTATTTTCACAACAGCCATATTTTACACCAAATATGCCCGTTATAAGATCTTTTGATGTACAAAAACATGATTATTTAACAGACAGAATCTTGAACTTTCAAAACAAGATTTTGCAGAGAACAAACAGCATCTGTGATTCCCCCAAAAGTGAGCCAAAACTGATTTTTTTATGAATGTCAGAGTGAGCAAAGAAGATGTTTTTAGCTTGTTTTCTTGGGATCACGAGAAATGTACTTCATGATCTCAACATAATGAGCTGTTTTTCTGAGATTAAAACTGAAAGTAAATACATGAGGCCATTCACCAAGGCTGCAAAAACCTCTTAATAAAAAAAATGTTTTCTGTATCCAGAGCTGCATCAAAATACACATAGTGATACATGTGCCAGATGCTTTTCATTTAAGTAATCACTGTACTTAATAAAGCAAAGTTGTTCATAAATACCCTCTTTGACAATGTTAAATAATGGTTTAAAAAATCCTGAAGTCACACCTGGATCATGACCTCCACCTCAGACTAATCACTTCCTTGGCTCATGCCCCAAATTTCCTCTAAATTCAATTTAAATCTAAAATCAGCTTAACAGCCAAACAGACAGACCCTTTGTAAATTTTGAGTCATTGTGCAACTGTCTGTTTCGGNGGGGGGGGGGGGGGTTGATGAACAGGATGAGAACAGGATGAGAAAAAAGGAGGCGTTTGAGACATCATGTGATGGTTGGAGAGGAAACTGCCACTAGAGCTAAAATGGCAAACAGTCATAGGAATCCCTGCGGGGATAAAGGACAGAAATATGAGGCACATTATTAAATCGTCATTTTATTGAAACCCAATTCAATTTCTTTCTCTCACAAAACAACTAAGCTTCCTTTGATCACAAATGACCTAAAAATGTGGCTGGTTTCCTGATGTCAGCATGTTGCTTGTGTGCTGCTTTGTTCTTTTAATTTCACTATCTAACAGAGCAGTGTTGTTACATCTCAAGTTGCACCGCAACTTTATAATGAGTAGTTCTCTGTTCTTCAAGTTTCAAGTGGTGGATAATTGGCAATATAGTCATTCCTGAACTTTAAAGAGAAGTTTTCAGGTGCTGTATGCGCAGTAAACACCATCAAAGTCTCCTCTCCTAACTGTGTTTTCCAGTTAAGCCAATTCAGATCAATGACTATGCAGGCAATCATTGCAGGTAATGATAATAATGGCACACATGGGAATACTTGTTTTCTGTTTGTGTTTATATGTATATAACTCTTACTTTGGCTGTCATCTTCTGAGCCCAAATGATGAGGAGACAGCTGATCTGAGAAGTCCTCCTCCAGAAATCTGTCCAAAAGAGCGTGGCAGGTACTGCTGACTGAGGAAAGACAGACAGAGAGAGCAGTTACAGTACTTGTTTTGCTGATGAGGGCAAGTCATACGTACATACAGTACTTCAAGCTGCTATACAATGCGTTTCTCTGTCCCCAATCACCATATTTGAGTTGGGTTCCCTTGAGCCAGAATCATTCTGAAAATGTGACAATGTTGTGGTTCGTTGAGGAAACAAATATGTGCCTAGGTGGCGCTCTAGCCAGGACAATTCAGTTTGAATGTGTATCATAGGAATATGGTCTAAACCCCACCCAAGCCAGTAGAGGAAGTCAACAGTTTTTTTCAGCTACTTTTGTTAAGATATTGGGTTGGGACCGTAATTGAACCGTAATTCACATGTGTTTTTTGGACAGTTCCCATGTGAAGAGTTTTGTTCATCATCTAAATGATCATTTTCAAATGTGAAATACTCAACATCTGGCTTTTCAAGTGATTTAAAGGGTGGAGTTTTCTCATGTGGAATCAGGACACAAAGCAGATGAGAATAGTTTGTAATAAAAAATATATAAATATATATATAAATGAAGTAGCAGACCTTAAGACCTTAATTGAGCGAAGTGGGGTTCTGGCACCACTTCACTATTGTGAGTTGCTTGAAAAGAGAGGAAATTGCAGCAAAGTGAGCCTTTTATATAAAACAACACATTTATTTACAGTTTACCTTGAATACGTGGAACTTGGTGTATTGGCTTAATTGTCAACAAACAGAATCCTTTGAAAACCACCAATTATTTTTGTTATGCAAGATATTTAACATGATTGAGATTCCTTCAACGTCTTTTAGGCAGCACATCTGTGTGACCAACCTCTCAGTGCATTAGCTGTAGATGAGGCAATATGGAGGCAATTTACCAGTTCTAGACTGTGGGTCATTTGATGCCATTCCTCATAAGAGCCTTACCTTACTTTGTGGCTTATTACACAGATCAAATATTCTCTAGGATTTCTGATCATTTTAACTCCCACTGCTTTCAGTTTAGAAAACCAGCTTTTGAAGAGCCGATGTGTATGGACGCTGGGAAATTGCAGATTAGGTGATTGGTTCTCTGGGAATCAGACATGCCTCAACTTTTACAGTTTTATTTACTCACTAAAACATCTCTAAACAGTCTCATCCTTACATCCAGATGTCATAATCCAGATGAGAGAAGCTCTGAGTTGATAAAAAATCCTGATACCTCCTCACCATGTGCTCACAGCAATAAGCTTTATGAGCAGAACTTTTTGGGGGGTTGTGTGAGGTACTTACAGTATATTACCTACAGTAGATGGCGGTGGGCATGCTCCCAGTTTGGAGAAGCAGACCGGAGTACCATGCAGAGGAATACGGAAGTTCTACAGTTGAGAAAATGTAGTGCCAAAGGAAATGGCTGTATGACGGCAAGGTAAAGCGGTGAAAATAGTCTAAATATAGTGTACGTATAGCGTGTACGCTTAAACTGATATTGATTTTTTAGGTGGGCCTTTTTGTAGGTGGCTAAAATACGTTTTTGCTGATGTCCGCGTCCACAGCAGTACATTGCTTAGCTTCTGTGCCGGTACTCTGGCTGCTTCTCCAAACTGGGAGCACACCGACCGCCATCTACTGTAGGTAATACACTGATTATGGATACCTCATATAGCCCCACTTCAAAAAATCCAAACTATCCCTTTAATTGGCCCGGGGAGTTTGGAACAACCTCTGGATATTTTTCAGAAAAAACTATTTGATTTACAGTCGATGTGTAATTATAATCTTCTTTTAAAAAACTAACTATGAAGCAGGAAAGGAGTTTTCTGTTTATCTATCATTAAGTAATAGGTCTCTATCAAGCAAAGTAAATGTGATTTAAACTTCAGCTAGTGCATTGATTATTCAGCAATTTACTGTACATTGCGTTTATAATTATTTTCTTAAGACTAGTATTATTATGGAAAGAACAATAACCAATTTAATCATAGTGTATTATTTGCTAGATCATTAAAATTGATTAAAATGTTAATGTGATATAAATGCAAGGAATGGCATTAACATAGGTTTATTTATTTATTTATCTATTTTAAAAACCCATCAAGTCCCCATGACTAAAACCAAATCTACACTCTTCAGCTCCCTTCAGTCGCCATAATAGAAAATGGATGTATGACCCACAGAGTTGATCCAGAAATAGGGCCACTGCAGACTGACCAAACACTCCCCACAAACATGGTCTTGTTCTGGAGGATGACTGAGAGGGAGGGCACTTTACACGTGACATGACATTCAACACGCTAACTAGCATGACCAGTCGACACTGAGACAGATGATCATATCTGCGTGGGTCATGGCAACTTAACCCCTCTGGACAGTGACATTACTGTTTTCTGGAGCCTGTAAGCCAAGCTCCCACAGGTCAAGCAGGACAAATTGGATTATTTAAAGGGCAGTTTATTAAAAGCAATTTGTTATGATAATGATACAGGGGTGAGGGGGGTCATGTATTGAATGGCAGCCTGGCTATTCATCGGTAATTATGGAATAAAGGCAGCTACGAATAGATTCTTGAATACGGAAACCGGAAAAATTAAATAGTCCATAATGAGGGGGTTTCAGCCAAAGAAAAAACATTAACAGACTATTATTAACATGAAATAGCAAACAGTTTTTTGGGGAATCCCCCTAGAATTCAAACTTCCTTTCATTGCCTCTCCCTTTTTGGCGTGTCCAGCTTGGATTTTTTAAAAAAGAAGGAAAAAAAACTGAAAAACATGATGGCATTCTCTTTTATGAAAAAGAGGGAGTGATGTGCCTCATCATTAGCCAGCAGAGCAGCTAGTTACTTTGATGATGATCCAGGATACTAGGTGCTGTTTGTGGCTTTGAACAGAATGTGACTTTAAGTGCTGTCAGTTCTGTAGAAAGCAAAGGACAAAGGCTGTATGACGGTACGCAGTGTTGTAGAGGCTCCTAGCTGCTACTGGTTGTAGTTGAGTTAATTTCAAGGTTGAGGCTTTGCAATGGAAGTTGCACATCTTGAGCAGCTCAGGAAAGTAATTTCATCTGATGTTCTTCTCCAACAGAAAAGGCAGCAAAATAGCTGGGGCTACTTTGCCACTGATATACCTGGCCACCAGTGATGTGTTTCCTTTCCTCTCTTCTCCCAGCTATCTCCCACAGTCTAACTTTTCATTTTCCCCTCAGAAGATTTAGTTCACACCACAGTGAAATGGGTGACAAGAAAGACATCCGGGCCTGTATACAAAGCTTTTTAAAAAAGTGTGGTGTGAATTTTGGCTGCTTGTCAGGTCAAATAACTGTGAAAGCAGCTCCAGCAGCAAGGATTTTACTGCATTTTACACTTGTATCTGCAAGGCCGTATGTATTGAATGCATGCTATTTCAGTTACAGTTCAGTACAGCAACAAACAGATATAGACAATACGTAAATGCTGTGTCTCAATTCACATACTTCCGTACTTACACTTGCTATTTTGAGTGCATAAGTGCGTTCACACTGACAAGTATGGCAAAATGCAGTGCACTATGAGTACCCAGATGGTGTACTCATAACGGTCAAAAAATTCAGTGTGGAACGCTGGACACTTCTCACCCTCAATGGTCGCCATCTTGGCTACGTAGCGGAAGGGGAGGGACCACCAACCTATGAAAATGGTGGTTAAGGAAGCTGCGGCTTTTGCGATTGACTCAAGTAAAAGTAAAAGCATGTTCATTTTCGCTCATCAGGATCTAATAAAGTCATTTTTATTTATTTTTAATAAAACTGAATTGAAGTCAAGTAAATGGACTATAGCACCTTTCTAATCTTCCAACTAGTCAAGGCACTTTACACCACATTCACACACACAATCATACACTGATGGCAGAGGCCTCTACGCAAGGTGCTCATCAAGATCTAATCTAATCATTTGTACACCAATGGCACAGCCTTCAGGAGCAATTTCAGGTTCAGTAGCTTGCCCATGACCACTTCAACATGCAGACTGAAGGAGCCAGGGATCGAACCGCTGACCTTCCAATTAGTGGACAACCCAGAAAGAAAAAGAAGAACCAGTCAAATGTTGCGATCGTCGATTTGAGACAACACTACCCTGCTGAAATTCACACACTACGCAAGTAAGTACATAGTGTACACAGTGTACTCCGTGGAAATGTACTAACGGAAGTATCTGAATTGAGACACAGCAAAAGTCTTCATGTCTACATTCATACATCCCAGCTCACAACAGTGTCAGCGAGGTAGTTTGTTCAGGGCTGCTATGGCAGAAGGGACAAAACTCCTGCTGAAACAAGCTCTTTTCCATTTTAAAGTCCTGTATCTTCGATCGGATGGAAGTAATGTTAAGTGTTGATTGAGGGGGTGATCAGTGTCACTTGCTATTGTGGTATTGTTACCCACAATGCAACTTGATCCCCAACAGTTCGGTTGGAGATTCAGATGTGCTATGCAGCTAATGTAGCCTCAAGCCTCTAGCCTCAAGCAGAGATGAGGAGTGGGCTACAGACGTCTGGTAAGCTCACTTCTTTCTTTCACTCCACACCCCCAGATTTATTTCATTTTCAAACTTGCAGTCTTCAACTGACAAGTGACATCACATGAGGCAATTTATCAGACTTTGCACTGCTCCCTCCGGAGCCACAAAAAAAACTTTTAACAACTTTTGTCACATACGCAGTAGTACTCTCCAAGACCTGGAAACAGACTGTGATGTATAAAACTAAAGTGATTACAATTGATCCTGAAGGAAATATGACTGTTTGTACCAAATTTAATGGCAATCAATCAAAAAGTTGTTCAGATATTTCAGTCTGAACTAAAGTGGTGGACAGACAAACAGACCGACATTGCCATCCATAAAATCATGTTGCTAGCATGGCTAAAAACAAGACTGAGACCATTGTTCATGCCTACTGCCTTTACAACAGCGCACCACTGGCAAACACTTGAACATGATGAGGAGTGCTGCATGGCTTTTGCACCTGGTGAAAGTGTTACCAAAAGAAATAAAACATTTCTAACAAATGTATAAGTGCAATATGGAAGTCAAAAAGGCCAAGAATCCATCTATATGTAGTTGATGCTGAGTGATCATCTGCTGAGAGCGAAGCTTCATTTCTCTGCGCCTACTTGACAAAGTCCTTATCCCCTTAAATCCCTCATCCCCCCCCAGGTCTTATCCCTTATTCCCACCAGGGAGACATATGACAGCTGAATTGACTGTAGAGAGAGCCATGAAGAAAACATCCAATGACAACTTCGCTGCGTTAAGTGTGAAGACAGATGCAGTTTTAGAGGAGGATTTATTGACAAGGAAAAACACATAATAAAAGTACTCACTGGCTTATATTGTAAATAGCTTATCCTTGGCTTTGTTAACATAGTTATTGAGTGTGTTTGAGCCTTTGTAATTGCTTGCAAGTGTGCGGTTATGAGCACATTCAAGTGTGTCTCAGAACTTCATTTATGAAGGTGTCTGAGAACGAAAAAAAGAGCAAAACACGCTGAAATCAAACAAAACTCTCACCCACAAACATTCGCTCTTCCCAGAGAGGAGCCAACTTTTGCACGCACTTCTCAGCAGAGCATCCAGCGTGATCAAAGCATCGCTTCAGACAGAAACGGTGTGATGAATAACACTCTCTGGTCAGTCTCTGTTGAACTTGACGACGAATGTATTTATTACAGACACTGGCGCTAGGGAACAGACTCCACACATCAGAGGCTGCATAGGGTCTGCTTGATAACCCCCCCTTTCTCTAGCCTAGACATGCCCCTCAGGCTGCCATTAGGACAAGGTCATAAAGAGGGGTGTGTATGGTTCTACTTAGCTATCTTGTCTTCTTCTCTAAAAACCAAAACCCACTAGAGCTGCAACTATTAGTCGACTAATCGATTAGTCGATCGACAGAAAAGTAATCGCCAACTATTTTGATAATCGATTAATAGTTAAAGTAATTTTTCATGCAAAAACTTCTCTCTGTTTTATATCATATTCAACTGAATATCACAAACAAGACATTTAAAGTATGGTAAAAACTCACCTTGGACTTTGAGAACCTGGGATGGAAAATGTTCACTATTTCCTGACGATTAGTCGATGAACTAGAAAATGATCCGCAGATTAATCGATAACGAAAATAATTGTTAGTTGCAGCCCTAAAACCCACAGATTTCAGAGGGATAAAGTCGATGAGATGTTTGTAAATTGTCTGGGAAAGTTTCTAACTGAACAACAACTGGTTACAAAGGGTGAGGGCAGCGTTTTCTTGGGAGACAGATGGTGCAACAGTGACACTGAGGTGACGTAAAACTGACTGTAAAATTACAGCCAGTGCTCCCATCGTTGCCATTTTCCAGAGCTATTGAGGTAAGAGGAGTACGTACATGGGTAGATGTTGCACTTTTATGCAGTGTCATTCACAGATTGTTTTCGTTGGAGCACATTGTAAAGAGAAACAGAGACAGAGGAAGCACCAGGCTGCCCGACAGATGAACAGTAACACAGAGGTCCACTGACCCTGCTGCATTTGCACACAGCCAGAGGACATGGCACTGAACAGGCCACAGAGAACACAGCATATGACAATTTATACATGGTTATTGTTATGTGAAGTTGCGCCTCCTTACAATAGATCTGACAGTATGTTCATGCAGTGCATCAAATTGGTTATGACACACGCTGCACTTGAGATTATGGATGTTTCTGCCTGTTATTTATCTGGTGCTTTGTCAGGAAATTATCCACAGAAAAATGTCATAAAGAGGTCTGAGGGAACACAGAACAGACAAAGCATTTCATCGTGTTTTTATTTTCCAAAAATGTCAATCCATTCCTTTAAGATCCAACACTTTATCATTCATAGTGCTTGCAGTTTCGCAGTGTGATGAGGTAGTGCACATGGATCTTTTTTAAAGTTAAAGAATATGATTTCCAAGATATCTTTTGGCAGAGGAAAGAAAATTAAATAAAAGATATAAAACGCAGTACTCTCATCTCCAAAGAAAGCTCTCCCAGTGACAGAGCCTGGATTACCAAAATTAAGAAATTACACTGCTAGACACAAATTGGAGAGCTTCACTTTGTCTTTCACTGGAGGCAATTTAAAATGTATGTTTCTGTGTCTTTTTAACAGAAATGTAAGCTTGTCTCTAGGTTCAGAAACAAGGCACATGTTGGTTAATTGCTTTTCAAAATGGCTGGGTTCAATCCCTGCTAGCCCAGTTGTATCAAATGCAATTTGAATGTTTGAATGAAAGGTTCTTGTCATAACTCGGTCTCTTATAATTTAACATTGTGTGAAAGCAGAGGGCATGGTGGATCAAAGGTTAACACTGTCATCTCCTGAATCTCAGCCCTGGTCTATCCTTTGTGTTTGATCTCTACCACTTCAAGCCATTTCTTCTCAGTACTCCAGTTTCCTCCCACAGACAAACAACTCAACTGAATGAAAATACCAGAGTGTGAATGTTAGTTCTGCAATATCTGGGTTACAATGCTAACGTGACCCTGAAGAGTAACAAACAGGTATAGAAACTGAACAGCACTGACCTTTTAGAAAACAAAAATAAGTCATATAAATTGATTTTTTTCTACAGTCACATCTGATGCCAGGTCTCACTGTATAGTCGTTATTCAATACTCGTTCAAAAAGTGCTTTGCTGCAAATCACATTAACCAATAAGTTACTGGGAGTAAGAAGATTTCCAAGAACATATTTTTCTCAGATGCTACTGGTATGGTCAACCATAGGTCTTAGCCCCTTTTGACCTCAAACCACATATACTGTATGTCTTTATAAGTCACAATAATAATATAGTCTAAATCCAATTTCCTCTCTGGGATCAATAAAGTTCAAAATGATCTAATTGAATTTTCGTAAATGCATACCGCAAGTTCTTTGTTATAAGTGAGTTAGTTCTTATTGGATTCAATGCCAGATGTTACAGAAAGACAAAAAGAAGAGAAAACTTAAAGAAAACAGCCAGACAAACATTTGAGATGTTTTTTCATCAGTGTACTTTTATTTTGCTTATGTCACAGACATAAAAATAAAAATTTAGTATTTAGCCAAGCTTAGCATTTGAAAAACCCTTCAGTCAAGTCAAGTCAAGTTTATTTATACTTAAATTTAAATTGTGTTTATATATTACTAATTTGTTTTCCCAATTACATTGTGGTGACAAACAGTAACGGCTGCCTGGATTATGTACACAGGCAACGTTTTTTGGAGTGAATAAAGCGCTACATTTGTCTAGGGAGGTTGTTGGTGTGGATGATAGGTATACAAAGTTACAAAGTTTTGTTATCCAACAGTAATATAAAAATAACACTAACATTGGGTCGAAACAATCCATTGGTAAAGTTAATCCATTATTGCAATTTCCCTCAAGGTGCTTTACAATCTGTACAGCATACGGATTGTAAAGCCCCTTGAGGCAAATTGTGATTTGTGATATTGGGCTATATAAATAAAATCGACTTGACTATTGCGTTGATGCTGTATTGACCCCTCACTAGGTGGAGCTTAGAACCAGGTTTCTCAATCTCGGGGTCTGTCACTTGATAAGCAGATGGGGTCCTGGAAGATATCTAATATGCTGATGATGTGTGGCAAAAATGGGAAAAATAGTTATTAATTTCCACACAATGTGTAACGTATGTGTAACACAGACCTCATTTTATGTCTTGAAAATAAAATAGTAATGTAAATGATCAGTCAGTTTTACATCAAAACTGTCTAATTGCTGGGATCATGATGATTTGAGGACCTAAAAATAGGGTTGCAGTTGAGAAAAGGTTAAAAAAATTGTGCCCTAGACCCTCAATTCAGATAAGGAAAAACTCCCCCTCAAAAAAAACGTAATCAAGAACAGTACAGAGCTTTGTCAAATCTGATGAGAGCGTCAGACACAAAATGTGCAGCTCAAAGCTCAAAGTTAATCGTCCTTCCAGAAGGGAACAGCTGCTTGTTTATACTGGTGTTTGATAAGCGATTCATACGAGGGCGCTCTAACTGTAAAAACATTAGTGTAATAATTGTACTTCAGGGCTTATTTTTTCGAATGCAATGTGTAGTCATTTAAAGCTAAACTAAACCTAAAAACCTAAACTTTAAACACATTGTTGTTGCATTTCATATTTCACCCCTCATCTGCCCATCAAACACTGCAAAACACATTTGTGCTCTTGCGTGCGTTCTGAGGCCCGTCCAAAGGAAGCAAACACTGCTATCATCTCCCAAAAACCTCATCTATTAAGCTCCAGACGAACAGACATATTTGGAAACCAACTACACATACCAGCACGTCCCTGAGTCATAAATCTACTTTCTGCTCTGATATCATGTCAGTCATCTGTAAGGTCACTAGAAAATAGAGGCATTAGACATGTAGACACAAACTCGAAAGTCTCTCAAGGCCCTGTGATTGGCCTTAATGTGTTTGGAGGTGTAATGTGGGTAAATAATAGAATAAACATTTAGGCAACTTGGGAACAATTGCTGACAAGCTTCATTACTACTGGAAACTGATGCAAATATACTCAGCCTTTGTTCAGGGTTATGTTCCCAGTTATTTAATCATCAGGCTGTTATTGAAACTTCAGAACTCCTCTGTGTTTCTACTTTGTCTTACCTCACCAACTTATCATGGCGCTTAGCAAAGCTCTTTTACGTTTAAGATTAAAAAGTACAGACTCTTTGAGGGTCAACTACAACCTGCAAGGTGAGCCCATACCACAAGTGTTAAGGAGTGAAACCCAATATAGACAATGGAAAAGCACAAAAGGTTTATGTTCACTTGTATGTCACTTATTCAAAACAGTGTAACTCAGATGTATCAATGCAAAAACGTTCACACGTAAAAACAATTACTATTATGAAAGAAACAAACCAATAAAAGACTTGCTGTAGCAAGTCAAACTCCCTCTAAAGTATGACATTCATTATACTCTCTTGGCTGGAGAAATATCAGATAATAACATGGAGCAGCTCAACCACACTGTAGTACAAAACACTTCAACTCCTAGTGAAAAATGTCCATTGCATCATTTTTAATTAAAAATCAGAAAACAACATCGTCAAACCCACAGGTTTGGTGTAATAATAAAAGCTCACACAACCAATAGCGGTCAGCTGTAAACATGCTAACAGATTAGCTCGCTAGTGGCAAACTAGTGCTAGGTCCCCCTCAGGAAAATATGTCATAGGTGATTGCTTTTCAAAACAACACATAGTAAAGTTTTCTGATGTGACACTCCTATTGTCTTTTTTACAGTGCCTTTCAAAGCCATTACATATGACCGTTACAAAAAAAATGCTGGAAACGAACAATGGTCTTCCGTGCTCATGTCACATGCTTTGTCTCCCATCCATCCAAAACATACAAAGTTTCACAGCCACTAGAGGTTCCTGTCAGGTAAACATCACCATACTGTATTTTGTTTTAGGGCTTTGACCAAAACAACAAATGCTGTTGTTTTCTTTTGAGGGCAGATACCCAGAAATATCAGAGAAAATGTAAACACGCAAAAAAGATTCAGAGCACCTCCATCCATCCTCACACAGAAAATGCTTGTGAAAGAGGCTCAAGACATCATTTTAAAAGTACTGTCAGTTTGTATGCTGTAAATTACAGAATAAAAGCCTTACATGACAAAACCCATGACAAAAACGTTTAATCTGGAACCATCAGACTCCTCATTTCTGACAAGTTTTTTTAAAATATTTTTCTCGTAGACAGGCTGGTTCAGGAAAGTGCAGAACTTTATATGAAACATAAAGTCTGTGACAATCCTTCAAGTGAAGACATACGACAACTTTAAAGCACGTCAGAGCCACAGTTTTGAATTAACGAAAATGAAGTGGAAAAAATCTGGATCTAATTTGGCTCAAATTGGACATAATTGCAGCAGCGCTCATAAGAAACACAGTAGAAAATCAAGTTATACTATTCACAGCTTGAAAATAAAATATGTCTTCTTAATGGACGTTTCAGAACACTGTTTTTTCTCAAAACACTCCCTTGTGTTTGACTGAAGACTTAAAATAGATTTCCATATGGGAACCATTTTTGCATGGTTTTCAGTTCACTCTCTTAATGTGGCAACCATGAGACATATAGAATGAAAAACACTTCACTTCATCATTAGCTACTTGAAGTGAATAAGCAGCAGGGAAATAGCCTTGTCTCTGATTCACAAATGGATACTACACCAGTCCAATAACTGACACTGACCCACTCTGCCCATTAAGTGATATCAAGCCGAGTCGATGAGCAGACTGGGAGTTCTTTTGTGCTCAGGCAAAATGAAGCTGAAGACACTTCTTCATACCCATTCAGCTCTTCAGCTCTGTGTCTGGATAAACTGAGGCCAAGAGGTTAATTTACTTCTTGAGATCCATCATATCAGACTTTTGATAAGAACTAGACTATGACTAATAGCAAAGAAGCAAAAATATGTGCCTCTTCGCTGAGACCCTTGAGCGTCTGTCTGCATCCAGACACACTTCTGAAAGACCCATTCATGTGCAGTGAATCAGGCTTTTGGTATTTCCAAAATAATTAAGTCCCATAACTCAATTTCTGATTTTATTGGTTGCATCTTGGCTTCAATTAGCTGGCATATCATACCGGTATGCAGTTTCTTCTCAGACGGTCCTTTTTAAACAAAAACACACCCCAACTTTCAGACACGTGATGCATGTTTTCTCCTTTTCTCTGACAGCCACATGAACATGAAGATGAAAGGCAGCACACACGAGCTAATAAGCATCTTAATTCAAGGTGACGTGGGACAAGAGAGTTGCATCTACTAAAAGCTTGATGCTGATGGTGAAAAGCTTTCACGACATTAATGTGATGTGTTCCTGCGATGCATTTTTCATCGTTGTGTGGTACATTCTTGTCATGAAACACTGTATGTTTGTAAATGTCAAGCTCTGGAGGGTCAAAGCTTCACTGCTACAGCTGTCACTGTCCATACATGTATACATTTGCCTTTTGCTGTTCGTTAAACGTGCAATCCATGATCCAAATAAATATGAACAAATTAAAATTAAAATCAGGACAGGTATCTGGTATCACTCTCAAATTGATTAACAGGTCATTTAATACAATGACTAGAGCTAGACAGCGACAAGTTCTAAGTTAGCATTGTTTTTTGATGCTATGTAATGCTGTTTACACAGTAATGCTTGTTGACATAATTTAATGGAAAAAAACAATGGTCTGTTGCAAGATGTGGGTTTATCGAGTTACTGTACCTGGAGTAACCTAAACCATGAACCAAAAAAAACAGCAAATTTGTCCAGATAACTCAGTAAATAACCCTCTTGGAAGGTGAAGATTTACTTGACACAGAAAGCAATAAAAATAATACTGTATACATGTACGTACTGTAGGGATGGGCAACATGTTACAATTTTCAAACCGGCCACCGTCAGCCTAACAACCAGCGATTGCTGATATATTTGCGCAGGTGTGTGTGCAGCGTGCGCAGGGGACGGGGGAGTCCCCCACTCCCCACACACCATTTTCAGCTAACAATCATGGAAGAGCTAGTTGCAAAAAAGAATACAAAATTCCCTATTTGGGATTATTTTGGTTTTAAACGTGCGGAGCCAACGAGCCAAGGCTGGTGTCTCAGTTCCCAGCTGTTCCGGAGATAATTAGCAAAAAGAAAAGCTAATCCCTGACTTTTTCCTTTCTCCCTTTCATTCTTTAATAAGTGTTTTAAAAATATTTCCGAGCGCCGAATCGACTCGAAATCATGCCCACAGTAGGTACTTTTCAACGCTGAATACGCCGGTGGCGCAGAGCCCCTGCGGTACCTGGTTCCAGCGGGCCGATCCTGGCCAACTGCTGGGGAGGGATGTGCAGCTTATGTCTCAAATTGCAGCCGTTCCCGAGACCATAGAAAGAGAAATGACTTTATTTCGTTTCACTCTTTTCTCCCCGCGCACTGTAATACAAATTTCTATCCGTTCTCCAGGAGAAATAAGCTCTTAATGGCCAAAAAAGTCGCCAAAAAAATCAACCAGCTATGGACTCCAATCACAGATAGCCGATATATTCGTCCTATCGCCCAACCCTAATGTTCTGTATTACTCAAAGCATTTATAACGTACAAGTACTGTGTTTGGAGCACTTCATTAATTCTACCAACTAACAATGGTAGAATTGTGGTCGTCCTGACATCTGTCAGGGTAACATCCTGAGGAGGTGGGGGACTGAAGGGAAGGACCGAAGCAGTCCCTCTCATCTCTAACCACAAAGTCCAACTCTCACTCAGTCTGAACGGGCTGGTGAGCTGACCTTCCTTCACAGACATCAAACAGCAGCGTCTATGAAAAGTGTGCACACACTTCACTCGTAAGCTACGTCTTTCAGCTCAGCATTGATGCATAAATTAGGCAAGAACACCACTGTGACCGACCAGAGCCAGGCCTGTTTCCTGTGTGACTCACTGCTTTGATTCACTGGAAGCACTAGAATCTGCTGCCCAGTGATTGAAGACTTGAGTGTTTTTGACAGTGTGCAAAGGCACTGTTTCCCGCAATCAGGAGAAAATTGAAAACACCAGGTCAAAAACTTTAAAATACTTCCTGGTAACAAAATGTTGTCAGTTTGTGTAAACATTTGCTAAAATACCAGAATAGCCGAAAAGTCACTCTGTTTATGATTTCCTTAACAAGCATACGTAGACAATAATAAGAGTCTGGTGCTGTCTCAGCTGTTGCCTGTTCTTTCTTTCTCTACTACAGACTTAAAAATAGATTCTGACATATTATTATTATTCACCTCCTTTACTACCAGGAGTCAGGACGCTGCAGTGTAACAGGGGAAACCCGGTCACTGAATTGACCAGAATGCGGCAAAACATAAAAGTGATAAATTAACATGTGACTTTGAGTCCGTGACATTGGACTTGTTTTTCTGTTTTGTCCTTTTGCTTCCTCTAACAGCAGCCTGTTTTCATTTAACAATGTCAAGTCACTCCCAAGTTATTTTTCCTCACATGGACGTTTGGGGCCCGTGAAATGTGAAGCATCTTCATGTGTAAAAGAAAAAAAACCGAACATCACGCAACTCTTTGTCACGTAAAGAAAGAGGACAGTTGCACAGATGTTGGAAAATGAACACGACACAGACATTAAAAAAAAGTTTCTGCCTTCTGTATCATGACTTTCATCAGAAATGAGATATTTCAATAATAAATGACATTCCTGTAAGGATCCTCAGCTGTTTCTGTGACTGTAAACTACTCTACATCATTAATTATTCACACTTACAAACTATCTCAGCGGTGTTTTTTAAAAGGGGGCTGTTTTTTTCATAACATGAAATAATTACAAACACTTTACTTCCCACTATTTAAGCAGTATATAAACATTTAATAAATGGTTTAAATCACTATAATGTAATTGTACATTGATATAAGTGTTTGTATTTGTCAACAACTGTAACTCCTGTGGGCAAACATTTGTTGTCTTCATGGGAGAAGTTACTGTATAATTGCTGACAAATACTGTACATTAATAAACACTTAAAAATGTTCTCATAGCTGCTTACAACTACATTTTAGTGTGCTATAAACCATTTATTAAATGTTTGTATGCTGCTTATAAATGCTAAATAAGGCAAGTAAGGCTGCAACTACAGAAACAATTATTTTCAATATTGAATCTGCCAATTTACTGTTTTTTTGTTTAGTCAAAAATGTCAAAACAATTATGCAAAAATGGCTGACCATAATTTCTCAGACCCTGAGCCTTCAAAATGCTTGTTTTGTCTGACTAACAGCCCAAAGATATTCAGGTTAGAATCATATATGACAAAGGAAAGCAGCAGATCTGCACTTATAACGAGCTGGAACCTGCACATTTCTGTTTTGTTTTTGCTGTGAAGCTTATTATCTGTACGGTACTTTTCATGTGCCAAAGAATTCATTTGAAAAACTCAACAGCAACGTCTCTTTCCAGTGTCAACACCCACAGGGTTTTGTTTGTGTTATTGGCCCTAGCGGGTATACACCAATCTCCACTAATGAGAGCCTGTTTTGTAGTCTTTTTTGTTTTGTTTTTGGTATTTGAACAGATCCTTTAAGAAAACAGGTACAATTTAGAGCCACAATTAATAAAAAGCACTCAACCAACTGTGTATTTACTTTTGATAATATCAGAGAGAAAAGGGAGTATGGATACATTTTTGATTATTTTTCCTTTTCTGTTTTTCATGGCTTAAATTTCTCTTCAGTATTGACTTTGGGGGGTAAAGTGCACCTTCAATGTTTCATGCCAAGTCTAACACCTCACTCTTGTTTGAATTTCAGTCAGCTTGATGTCATGTTTTATCTCTAAAGGTTGCTCCCTAACTGTATTTCTCTTGTCTATTTTTGTTCATCTCTCTTTCTTTCTTTACTTTTGTTGATGACAGGAGCAAAAAAAAACAACTTTCAACACCATCTGACTGGCTTTGCCTCGACCCATGGTCGCCCTTGAACGTGAATGATGCACAGCTGGCTGCTCATCTGTCTGTTATCCAGCCAGCAGAGTGACGCCTCTGAGGCACAGCTTTGATCTGCTGTCTCTCTCTTTTTGCCGGCCAACATCATTACACTCTAACTACACCTGAGCAACAGACATTAGACTCTCATCCAGCAACTTTACTCCAAGGACACAGGAGGAAAGATAATAATCAATAACCAAAACAATAATCACAAAGAGATCAAAGAAAAAAAGAGAATCCAGAAAAATTATTTCTGTCCTGAAAGCCTGCCAGAGAAATTCTGAAAGGAGACAGACAGAGGAAATGAGACATTTTTGCAGGGAAAAGGAAAAATACACAGTTGCAAAAGTGAGAAAGTTTGCCCCTCTGAGGAAAGGCTGAACTGAGTGATCATATTCACACAACAGACCAGCAAGACATCTGACTCCTGGGATGTTCTAGTGAATAAGTACCTAATTCCCAACCATGCTGGAGGCTCAGACCAATCAATTTACTCCTTAACCCAGCTCCTCTTGGGTCAGGGAAAGGCCAAACTTTAATGTTCGTTTGATCTCCAATAAAGGATTACATTACCATTTATGCCACTTAATCTCAGGGTAAATTTCATACCTAAATTCAACCAACCAGATTAATCTGACTTAAATGACATTAAACAACACATAAATGTTGGAGGTGAGTTTGTGTTTTCACTAGAAATATATCAAAGCATGAACTCTGAACGGTCCACACTGGTTTAAATAGAATCACTCAAGTGATGAGCTGACTGCCTGCACTAATGAGATTCAAACTCTGCTGATTAAGTGCAGATCAGACTCGTCTTTTTTTAACATTCACAGAGACACATGGGGACTGAGAGGTGCAAAATAAACACACATGATTAGTTTGACAGGATTAAAGCACACGCACACACATACACAAACACACATTGTTAATGCTGCTTGAGAGGAGTCACTGCTGTTCAATCAACAATCAAAACAAAATCATCTTCAGTAATTACCTGAACCAGTGATATTTACTTCTGAAGTGCACATTTTCATTGCAGTCATACCTCCACAGTCATTAACTAAAGGTGATGGCATGCGTCAGTGTAAAAAGAAGCACTTTCTCTTAAAGACTAATAACATCTTTGCGTTTTGGCTGTGCGCCCCCCTCTGTGCCATTTTGAAAGATGCTACGTGGCATTTGGCAGAGCTGTTAGAGGAGGGGAGAAAGGACCAGTTAACAGAGATGTTAATACCACCTCTAGTGTTTGTACTGTACAACATCAGGCTGCACAACGTATACAATAGGCCAGGATATACAGCTGGCTTAAGTGAGTGCATTGCACTTATGTATTTCTTTCACCATGCGAAGAGTACTAACAGCGAGAGATTAATATTAATACAGTAAACATGGTGAGTCACATGCTTCAAGTCACAGTTGACTTTTCTCAGTATTTTACCTTGACCACAATATTTCCCCAACCTAATAGGACCAGTGTGTAGGATTTAGGGGGATCTGTTGGCAGAAATGGAATATAATATTTATAATTATGTTTTCATTAGCGTATAATCACCTGAAACTGAGAATTGTTGTGTTTTCGTTAGCTTATGAGCCCTTCATACCTACATAGGGAGCGGGTCCTCTTCCATGGAGTCCGCTATGTTGCACCGCCATGTTTCTACAGTAGCCCAGAACAGACAAACTGGCTCGAGAGAGGGCCTTTCGTGTTTTTACGTTGAAAAGGCTGCTTGAATTTGGTGGCTAAGGGTTGGGCACTTGTTTCTGTTCTCATATCGTCCAATCGCGGTTACTCAAGACCACCGACAGGCAATCTGATTGCCAGGTTATGAGGTGATTTACATAAGTGTGTGAACATTATATTTAAAATATTTAATCATAAAAAAAAATCTATTTAATAGCATGGTCCCTTTTAAAACTCTGTGTGTCTGTGCTTGGTTCCGTATAATATTATTATCTTATCTTTAATATCACAATCCAAACCATATCCATAACGTTAACTACTCTTATGGAGCGCAGAGCAAAGTTTTGGTGAGCAGGCATATGGAGAACAGAGATACGGGGTGTCAGATCCATGGAAAAGAGACGGCAAACTGGTTTGTTATTAAGGATTTAAAATTCACTTGTCACTTGTGCTAATTAACGGGGCTCGGCAGGTGGGCACACCGCTTCACCAGAAAAATCTTTAAATGCACAGTAGGGTGCGGATTCTACAGATTATTTTTATAACATCTTAGTTCTGATAGTAAGTTAGTTAAATCGCCTTAATATCAGCGCAGGAAAAAACGTTAAGCGATCATCCCTTCAATCGTCGATATACGATCCAAACGCCAATCAGCACAAGCCTAGCATGAATGCACCTGAAGACCACCGTAGATTCTCCTACACGCTTGGAAAGGGAGGGGTGAGGGCAGGGGTATTCAGTTGGTTGCAATCTGCAACCTCGCCACTAGATGCCACTAAATCCTACACACAGGTCCTTTAACCAAGTGCTCTGAGTGCCTAAACATAACCATAAAAAAGTATAATCATGCTTTAGTGGCTACCAGCAGATAGGTATGGCTAAAGTGGATATATCAAGATTTTGCAGATAGGTTCAGTATGAGCACGAAAAAACTTAATTTGGGCAGCACTACATTTCTCTTCCTGTAAAACATATTTGCTGTTGCAAATTAGTAGTATATGAAGGTAATTTCAAGGGGACAGGGTTGCCATAACACGTCTGTATGCTGGTATGAGAGAAGTGTCCCTCACTTGCTGCTAAACTGGGCTGCATGCTGGATACGATTCAGGACCAGAGAGGGGGGAGTGGGGGGGGTCTGACATAATACTGTGAGTTTTGGCAAAGCTCACTCTGGGTTTTCTCCTGTCACTGGGATTGACTGCAGTAAGAGCCACTTACACTGGTCCAGCCTCTGGAGGGGACAAGCCAAGAGACTCACTCCTCCTGCGCCTCTCTTTTGTAAAAGAAAAGGTGGTGTTGCTGAAGATATGTGAAATAAGGGATTCACTGCCATCTTATTAGGAAAGCGTCTGATTGGCTGAGCACATACAGTACAGCACATGCAATATTCAACAGATACAAGACCGTGAGTGCAAAGCATGTGGCAGAAGCCTGCGTGAAACAGCACACACTACATGTGCACTTAGCAGACAGTTTCTCAAAAAACAAGCTCTGGCATGTAAACTTGGTTTGGCATTCATATTAAGCAGGTAGTCCAAAATATGGCCCAAAGGCGAACTAATGTACTCCAAGGGAACATTTAAAGCCAGATGAAGTCACAGTGATGCCAATAAAGCAGCTCCGGTGGATCCAAATGAGCTCATCATTATTTCTATGTCTCTGCTGGTCGTAAACACTCCATTCATATGACATTAAACCTGCTAACATTAAATAAACATTTTGGGAAGCAACGTAATTTGAATTTGATACAAAAATAAGACTGATGGTGGATTTCAAAGTGACCGGAAGCTAACGCTGTGAATAATTCTACCATTTTAATGTGCTGATAACTATTCAGACGTGTGTTTTTACCCTTTTCAGTTAAGCTACTAACTTAAACATAAAACAGTTAACAAAATTACATCTGACCATTAACCTGCTTCACTCTTACCTTTACATTTGCAGGGAAATGTCACAGTTTTCTGTATTATTCTGTTCATATAAACTCTCCAACTAACACTATGCAATAGTCCGTAATCGCAGACCCTCTAACTGTTATGAGAGCAGTTGCAGAGCCCATTTCTTGCCAGGTCTTGCTGTCGTACTGCAGTGTAAATGAATGTAAATCAGATTCCCTCAAGTGTGCCTCAAGAGAATATGACACTTTCACTGATGCAGTTTTTCAAAGTGGATGTGGAAACACCTTTAATGTTACAGTAGATGTGTGCCTGGAAACGAGAGAGAGGGAGAGTTGCTGCACATTTACAGGCACTCAAACAGATGAAATCAAACTGCAACAGTCTCAGGCTAAATACTGGACTACATATTCAGCTGGTGATGCATTTTAACTGGAGGGATACAATAATACAACAAGCAGCAGCAGAAGCTAATTAATTTGACACCAGCTTTTATGTCACAAAATCTCATTAAATATCACAAAAAAGTTTTTACGCTTGGCTAAGGTGGAAAAGTTGGTGTATTTCTTACATCAAAATGCGATAGTGCCATGGAAACAGCTTTAACGCATTAATAATGACGTACATGAAGCACGTGACTTCAACGTCCACTGAAGAGACAAAAAATGGCGGCAGCCGAAAACATCAGATTTGTGCGGAGCGACGAGGAGACTGTAACCTTCCTCAAATTAATATATTAAACAAACAAATATCATATTTATTGTTTTCTAATTTTTTCTCACCATTCAAGGTTTAACTCATTGTGTCTTCTTCTTCTTCTGCAGTGGTTTAATGGCGGCCGAGTGGAGAATTAGCGCCACCTACTGTTTATCTCCATGAACCAACTCCTAATGTTAGCATAACGGTAACGGATGAAAACACGCACTTTCTTGCGTCGATTTTCTGAAATTTCGGTTAAAATTTACGCTACACTTGAATGCAAACCTGCCCATTGTTGGCAAATGTGCTCATTCAAACATTTAAAGAAAAAAATAAAGTAATAAAAGACAAAGGACTTAAGAGTTTTAAAACATTTCGTGTTGCTTTAGCAAAACACAAATTGAGGTAAAAGTGAATTTCTGTACTTACTCATAAGAAAGACGATAGAGAGATGAGTATTGTGGTTTTTTATACAGTCCATGGCTCCCTTTTTTTCCTGCAGATCCACAGAGAGTCCGTGTAGTTTTTTTTTGGCAGCTTTACGTCCTCATGAATACGTTCATCAGACCGTCGCAAACAGGCTCGTGAAGCACTCAGTTAACACACAACACTCGCGCGCGCTCCTCCGGACGGTGTACTTGTTTCTCCAAGTTGCGCACTGTTACTCATTCCGGTGATGCTGATGCTGCTGCAGCTCCCGGTGACGACAGCACGCCTCTCTCTCTCTCTCTCCCTCCGTTCCCCGTGCTCTCTCTCCCTCCCTCTCTCTCACTGAGTGTTAAGTCACCACTCATACAGGCTCCTGGTCCTAGAGACATTCATTTTCTCAGGGTGTGTTTTCATCTTCAGGGCTCAAATAGAGTTTTATTTCAGTGCTTGTCCATAAATGACAAATATAAAAGTTTAAATCATTACAGCAAAGAGCAGAGGCCAAATAGAAGTGTCACACAGTGGTGGAAGAAGTATTCAGATCATTTACTCAAGTAAAAGTAGCACACTTATATTCATTTTATGTAAATAAACAGTGTTGGGGAGTAGTGAATTACATGTAGTTAAACTAGTAGTTCAACCACATTCATATCTGCATAGTGATTCAAGTAGGTAAATTACTTTTTTGCCATTTTTTGTGTAGTTAACTACTGAAACTACAAACTATTTTGAGCCATAATTTTATTTTACCTTCTCTACTGCCCAGATGGGATTGTTTAGTTTAGGACAGGTTTAGGTCTCAGGGGTATTCCAGGAAGCTGGATTGTCGGCTCACCTGTGAAAAATATTTTACTATAGTTTTTAATGTTTTGAATCTGAATTTGTAAGACTAAACTTGAATATATTAGGGGTCAATTAGTCATGAGTATTGATTATTGCTATTTATTAACAAATTCAGTTGTTGCATGCTATTTTAGAAGTTACCTGGCTGACTGAGTAATCCTGCTTGGTGTAATACTCCCACCTGGCCTCTAGTCTCTGGAAGGCAGGTGTCTGACTGATGGACATTGTATACAAAACCAAAGCTGACATTCCTGCACTTTCCCATGAATGGTGTTTGGTTTATGTATGACCAGTGAACAAGTGGACGCTTTTTGCAATAAACTCAATTGAGTGGCATTTTTTTACTGGCATGTGACTTTTTTGTTTTATATTTTGTTATAATTTCGTGTCACATGTACATTGTCAGTTTGATCATTTTTTTTACAAAGTAGTTTGAACTACTTTTTCTAAGTAGCTTTTGTTAACCAAATTAGATTTGTCACTAGAGTGGCTTTGCTGTTGTTCAACTTCTTCCAGTGTGAAGTAATTGGTAGCTTGCAAAGCTATGATTTCAAAGTAACTTCCCCAACACTGGTAAGAAGTCGTTTTATTCAATTTTAGTGGTGTTTTTTTAACATGGAAAACAGATGAAAATTAGCCTTCTGGGCTAACTCTGGCTCATTTAGAGTTTTTTTCTACTGATCAATGAGCATTATCCTGACAACTAAACAAAATATGTATATAAGTACTGTAAATGATACTAATTCACAATTGACATATGTAAAATTATAAAGTTCTTATCAGTAAAATGTACTTAAGTATCAAAAATAAACAAACATTTTATTTAGAAGGGAACTTTTAAAGTGTTAAATTATCATTTAATATTAGGTGTATTAGGTCCACCTAGCTAAAACTAATGCAGTTCTGCAATAAATCCTCCCTTCATGAAGGTTATGATGTTCAGTTTCTGTTGAAACTGTTTTAGAGAGGTGTTGATTCAGCTGTAGTTTTTGGTGTTTCTGTTATTTTATATATCAATAGGGGAAGGCTGAATTACAGATTGTACAGGACTGTTGTATTAGACTGCGTTCACCAGGTGTACCTAATAAACTGGCAACTGAGTGTACAATATTTATTGCTATTATTGATGCATTTTATGTATAAGTGACATTTTAATGGTGAAGTAGTTTTAAGGACTTTATAAATGTGTGGGTAGTTTAATCTGTAACAATGCATCATATTTTATAATCTACACAGTACCCATAGCTGTCAAATTAATGTAGTAACTGTGGAGGAACTTTAAAGTATAGTACTTGAGTAACTTTCCTCTACCACTAAAAACTGTTCATATGCAGTAGTCAAACTATGGAAAAAAAAGCTTTTTTTATAATACACATTTAAGGTTAAATTGGTGGTGTTTCTGTAGGAGAGACCGGGGGTGGTTGTAACAGCACCACTTTCACCAAGGAGGGATGGCCTAAGAGTCATGTGATCATTTTCATGTGTAACCACTTCCTTCCTGACCTTGCATGTGAAATTTCATAGCTCTGAAGTATGCAGATTTTACAGCCAAAACGCTGATTTTCAGTTAACAACATTTTTGAACCAAGTCTATATTTTGATTAGTACTGATACTGCTGAAGTTATAATTATGTAACTTGTATTAGATTAGAGAGTAGTCTCTTAGGTAAAATCTGAGGCATTTTATTTGTGCTAATTTCAAACCATGCAAGAAATGACAAAACCTCAGAGAACAAGGATCGAGACAGCTTCCCTGTGTGGGCTATCACAGCAGTCAAAAAGTCCTCAATATGCAGCAAGAGGATGTCTTGACTGAGGCAGCAGACTTGTGTTTTGGACTCACTCCTTGTGAGGCACTAAGCATCTGACAGGTACAGGTTAGCGAGTTAAACCTACTGTAAGTAGGAATTGGTTACTAGTGTATTTCAGTTTTGTATGTGTATGCATTCAGGTACTATTTTTACTTTCTTTTAGGTCAGGAAGTTTGCATATGTGTTATAACTTACCGCGGTAGTGGGGCAGGTTGTAACAATGGAACTCCTCGTATTTGACATCAATTAATGAATTCTGTGATATAGTTGGAAACGTTGGAAACATTGCTATTTGTAGTAGACAAATAAGGGTACTTTGTGTCAAAATTTGAGAGCCTTAACAAAAAAATTCAGCGAGTTATAGGTGCTGTTACAACCATCCCCGGTCTCCCTACTCCAAACATTAATCCTTCATTATTATCCATGTTTTTTGTTCCACTTACTACTGTACGTGCTGCCATGTGTTTCTAATTAACTGCTCAGGGGCACATAAAAACACATTGCCTCTGTGTTAAAGAGGTTTTCAACCTTTGCTGAATATTTAACCAGGAAGTCCCTCAAGATTAAAATCTCTTTTTCGAGGGACACCAGGCCAAGATAGCACACCATTAAGTTCAAGATCAAAGTAGTCCTTCTTTTATGACCAGATGTATTGAGGCTCAGTTTGCACAATGCAGATGTTCCTGTAACCAAAACTTACACTATAGCATACATTTTACTGAACTCTACCATGTCATCCTCATTATTTTTAACCAGTAATAATCTTTTTGTGAAGTATAAACATACAGCAGATAAGAAAAGTTTTCTTATTGATTGAATGAGTAAATGTATGAATCCACATCAACAGGGGGGCAGGGGAAACTTGCCAAGGGCACCGAATGTGCTAGGTCCAGCCCTGCACATCAACCAGAATTTCAGATGCTCGTTGCCTTTTTCTTTTCCTTTTTGGAGTGAGAGCAAATAACACATTCAGTACTGAAGCTTGAAGAAAAAAGTGTTAGTAAGTATAAAGGTGGAATGACGAAAGGCTCACAAAAGCCAAATTGTCACATTTTTTTACATGGATGTAAAGCAATCATTGGATTGCTCTTCACAGGTCTGCAGAGCGACAACCAACGTGAGGAGTGGGATGAAAATACCTCCAGGATGGAGGAACTTTGAAGGATCGGAGGAGAATAGCTTCTTCTTTCGAGGCTGAGATATTCCTCATTTTGAAGGGTCATCCTCTGAAAGACACCAAGAGCCAGTCAGATGGATCAGGGGAGACTTAACCTTTGTCGAACGATGGAGGACACTTGCTATACTGTAGGCTCATTCAAATATGCCTCCTTATTCACAGAAACATGCTGCTGAATTACTAATAAGGATTTGTCACAAATGAAGCATCCACCTGGAATGATAAGCACATGCACAGAAGGTAGAGCACCCATAATCACCACATCAAAAGGCTTTTACAACTGATAAAATGGATCTCCTGCAGTCCAAGCTGCAGTCAGATGGCTTCCTGGTAACTCGCTCAACTAATGTTTATACCAGGAACCACAGACAACCTGAGTTTCAAACTTTCTTCTCCGTACACTGTCCCATAAATCAAGAAATGCATCTCATTTGAATCAATGGCGTGAGCGTATCAGCAGAGTAATAGTGAGATGTGTATAACTGGACATTGCCAGTCAGCTGATGACTGTAAAGCAAAGATGAAATAGCTGACGCCGAGCATGACTTAAGTGCTCTGACTGAACTGCAGCTGATCTTCATTTAACATGTAAAAAACAGATTTTAAAAAATAGTGAAAAGTTACAGCCAGAACAAGTGTCCTGTCGTTAAGTTTCCATCGTTTCCATCAATACGTTTCTGTTATTTAATCCTCTTAATATACGTGATATCGCAAAGGAGAGACTCCTTTTCACCCTGAAAGACTGAGGTGAGTGAGTTCAGAAGAAAAAGGCCACTTTCTAACTCAGATATTTTTCTCGATTGTGCCTTTAAAAACATTTTATTAAATTTAAAACTTTCCCTATCCAATCTTATCTCAATAATAACTGAGATAATAGATATTTTTTATGCTCTTGTTCAGGCTCTTCTTCATTTTTGATTTGATTTTTGTTTTTAGATTATATATTTATTTATGTATTTATTACCAGTTCTACATATAGTTTTTAAGCTTATAGCATTTGAGTGTTTGTGTGTGTGTTTCCTTCTCTCTATTGTGTGTGTATCTATTGATCTCGGTGGCCATGTTCAGTTGCCCTTAAATTGCCCCATAAAGTTGATTTGATTTGAAGTGAATAACGTGGGAATCTTCAAACAACATTAAAACACACTCTTAATTTAAAACATTTGTTTTTTATCATGGTGCTACTATCTGCGATCAGCTCGACGGGTTTACAAGAGAACAAGGCTTTTAAACTGACAGCTGCAGATTTGTTATTGATATATATTTTATCGTTTTACTGTTTGTTTTACACTCATTTGAAACATGTATTGGCTTTATCCTGGTGAAATAAAGTAAACCAAATTTAATTTTAAAACACATTTCAAAAGAAAAACGTGTAAAAATGTATCTCTACTGAGAAAAAATGTCTTTGCCCTCTCTACACCACTGTAAATGTGAATTTACCAACTACAAGACAAACTACACAACAGTATACAATTTGTATTGCTTATATACTGTATATTAGTTATTCTTTAATCATGGCTATATGTGGCAAACATACAGTTCAGGATCAGTTTCAAGTCTTCTGAAGTTCATCGCAGGCTTGCCAAGAGAGAGAGTTCTAAGCTCATCATCTGGGCGTCCTCTTTTCAGCACAAATCTGCCAGAAAAAGAAGTTCAACCTTTCTCTATACAGTAGCTGCAGAGCTGACCTGTTGAAGTTTTCAGTTAGCACCCTCTCAAAGGGGCCCAAATGCAAAATTTCCCTCATGTAGCCTACTCTGTGGGATCCTTCTGCCATCATTATTTTGTCTGAAGAAAAAAAAAAAGCAGAAAGTAAAAAGGATTTCCGCGGGGTGATTTGGAGGGTGGTTTCTACAGAGCTCAATCAGTGAAAACCACTGATTGTGATTGCCTCCAGAGAGGTTTCTACCAAACCGGCTGTCAAAGCCTCAGCCAACTCCGACCAGTGAATCACCTCAAATTGCCCCTTTTCTACATCTGCTGTTATAAAGGAGGATTCCCCATGTCATAATTATGAGACAGCTGTGGCTGTCTTTCAGCATGCAGTGTCTCTCCTTTTATCTTTACATTCAAATACAAAATGAACTCCACTGGACATGCGTTCATGCTGCTACAGCTACACAGTGTGGTTTTCTTACTGTACAGGAGTGTATTCTCGCAAGGCTGTGAAAGCTGTCCAAAGCTAACACGCAAACCGCTCCCACCTCTGTTCGCCAGTGTGCTATTCTCTTCGCATCTGCAGAATCACACATAGATTCTAAGTCGAATGCAAGTAAATGGAGTCAGATTTTGCCGATAAGTTGGTCTCTGCAGCAGTCCAGGATGACATAACAAGTTGGTTGCATTTCAAAAAGACACTAGAGACTAAACACAGGCTGCAAATCAGTTGAGATCAAAATTCTGTTTGTACCTGTGGTTTTCTTTTCTCCACTTATGCCAAAAAATTATAATTTCACAGCTATTTTTGGAGAGAGACATACTGCTGTCAGTGAAGCTGCAACCCTGCTGTGCAAACCACGCTCAAGTTACAATTATACACAATGCTGATGTGAATAAAAACACAGTCAACATTTTCAGGTAGAGAAAAGGAAAAGACAGAATATACTGAAGAGGTGATGCTGTTGTTTTCTTCTTCAGTTTGATGTAAATGACATTGAACCAAAGGAACTGCAGAGACTTTCCTTAATTTGATCTAAACTGGATACTGAGGCAGGACGTAACTCATTAAGTGCAAACAAATGAGATGTGAGATGCCATTTAAGAAGACGAAGGCAGTTTGATTGGATGGAAAAATATGAGTGCAGGCCCAGAAGTAGGCACAAACAAATAATAATAGAACTTAAGTAGTGGGCAATATATTACATCAGCACCAGAGAAGTCATGACTTTTTTCCTGGCCCATATCATTAAAGCCTCAGAACATTACAGAGTCAGGATACTGCACGTTGACGCTGTTGTTGTTAGGGTTAAGATTTGTCTTGTTTCTGTGGTAACCTGGGAAACAGAGAAAACACACCACTGTACTTCAACACAGATTCAGCAGAAATTGTTTCCAGTATCTAAAACATCAACTGAGTCTGAGGTTTTAGTTTCAGCACCACAAACCCACGGAGCAGGACGTGTTTTTTTTACTCCAAGCTTAATAGACCAGAATTCAATGCAGGTGTTCTTTTTATCTTTATGTTCCTTATAAGCTTCTGGTAAACACATAAAACCACAAGCTTAATTAGGAGTAAAGTAGAGAGACCATTAGAGGAGGTAGATTATAACACTTCATCATAAAGTTGCTGGAATGCAGTGAACAGAACAAGCAGATGATGTCTAATTGTGTGGGATTATTCAGGGTTTAAACAGGAAAGTATCAACTTCACAGAGCAAACTAAGTAATGCTGATAGTATCATGAAAACCACATGACCTCAGGTCAAAAGTAACACAGCCTCTACAATCACTGGGGTTACTTACAGGCCCCGAGTGTCAGGCAACAGCAGCTATATAATCATAAATATAATAATAATGGATCAAATGGCTATATTTAATGTGAAAGGTTGGTCGTAGTGACTTATAGAGAATTATCACCAACTCTGCAGTAACCCTCAGGTCTACGGAGCTTTTCAGCATCTTTCAGCTCGTTGTTTTGGTTTTCCGAACCGCAACTGTACTGTTTTGGTTCAGTCTCAGTGCCGTCATCAGCGTCGCTTTCTCGTTTTCAGCAACAGGAGGCATCGATTTTCTACCAAAAAACTCTCAAAACCCGACTGCACACTACCTGCCTGGCACAAAGCAACAAATAGACAAAGTTAGAAACAAGCTGGTGAACAGAGTGAAGCATTTAGTAACAAAAAACCCCCACAAATATTTCCTTCAGGAAACCCAAAAAGGAGGAGACCAAAACAGAGCTAAAAGCAGAGTAAATATGGTCGTTACATTCGCTATGTGGCCAGAATCACGACGCCAAATGAATGTGACAGGATATTTGACTTTTGGTTTCACATCCTGTGTTTGACCTGTCCATCCACCCCGACCACCTCCCCGTGGGGACTTTGACACTTTTTATACTACTGACAGAAGAAAAAAACATGGTGCAGGCACAAAAGACACTTCCAATTGAAATACATTAGTGTCAAAGTCGTGCTGAGTGTCATGTAATTTTAACACATTACCTGCCACCACCATGTAATGCGGTGTTAAGAGGTCATGGTCATTTCACGTATTTCTGTGGGATCAGCCTAGGTCTTACTGGAATTAGTTATTTCATTCCTCCGCTGTGGGCATTTCGTGGTGTTTCTCAAACATCTCGCAGGCTGTGTTCTGACTGCATACAGTGGCTGAGCTGGAGTCGTCCATTATTAGGGCACCTAGCTGTCGTCTCTCTCTCACCACGTTCCCCTGACCTTTGCTTGACTACGTACACCATCTCCCAGGATGATCTCAAATCTAATCACGTAATTCAATTAGAAGAACCTCATTACTTTGAATCGCCTGCAGAAGTAAGGCTTTGTCTCAGGTCTCATTACATGACATTTCTTCTTCCATGAACGCAGTCCGGCTTGTTGGCAGCAAGGATGGGTGATGGAGGACGAGATGGAGGGCAGGGGGACTTCATTTTTGAGAAAATAAGCCCACAAATCTTTCTTCTTATTAGAGGAGTGTGATCCATCTGACAGCTGCCAGGCATTTCATAACTTAAAATACAGAATTTTGAAAGGCTCCTTTTTTAGTTCTAAAATTCAATTTCTGTTGAGACAGTGTCAGTGAAGGGTCAGTTTTCTTTGACACTGCAAGTTTGTTGAGCTAGAAGTTGCAAGAACAAAAGTTGCATTACACTGGCTGAGCATGTGGTTTCGAACTTTTCTGCAAGTCACATCTGATTAGCCCGAAGAACAGTGATGTGACATGTTTTTCTTGTTATCCCATTTAGCATTGTTTGGACAACATTTCTGGAAACGCAGATAGTCTTTTTGGCATTTGTGTATTTGAAAGAATGTATCACTTGCCAAAAAAGAATCACACTGATTGAAACAGGCCTTTTTTTTCACATTGTCTGTCTTTTGTTTTGGCATCGTTACAGGTATAATCCACATAATACAACACTCACAATGGATATCTGTGTTGACAGTTTATTATTCTGCGTATGTCATTGTATTTTTCATGTACACTGCAGGGAAGTCAGAGATCTGGGTCAGTTGCACCTTTTGTGGAGCTGCTGGGAGTTTGATGTCTTGCTCAAGGACACTTCAGGTGTGCTGCATGCCTGCAGATGCAACATCTTGAACCTTTGATTGCAGGGTGGGCAGTAAATGTGCATTACAGTACATCTGGTCAATTTCATGTGGCCTGAAGCGGAATTTCAGTGCCAGATTTCCAACATTAAATCCGACTTGAGCCATTCAGGAATGTTTTCCTCTCGCGCTGCTGATCATGCAGACTGCTTACACTAACTAACATCTAATATTTATGAAGTTATTTACATACTCAACAACATTTGTGCAGCTGATGACATGAGCTGAACACTATTGCTCTAGAAAGGCTATGACTGTAGGGAGTGACCTAAATGTTAAAACTTCACTTTGGATGATACATTTACTCCTTGTGTGCATATTTAGAAAAGTAAATTTTTTCTGTTAGATGTGATCCAGATACTGTATTTCTGCTTCTGCTTTTCTGTTTGTCAAGAAATGTAATAAAAAGTGATGGAAGGCCAAACACAGGGGCGGAAACTAATAATGATGACCTTCCTAACTGCAGTCAATTCTTTATTTATTGATGCATGTGTTTCCTATTCACATTTAATCCCTTTAAAAGTTTACAATGTACAATGATGTACTGACAGATGTTGTCATGCAGTGGTGAGCTTGTTGTTTACCCCCACAGTCGGCAGGAAACGACTTACGCTTGATGTCTAATCTAATAAATGTGAAATACTAAGCTGTCTGGGTCTGTCAGGACGTGTTTCCACCATCTTCAGTGTGTTTGTCTGTGTGTAGAAGACAGTCTTATCAGGGCTCATCAGGAAGTGTCTCCAAATTTATTGTGTCCCAGTTACTGTAAACAAGTCTCCCCATACTTCACAGAGTTGTTCAAACAATTCCTCTGTAGTGGTTTGACAAGACCAAAATGCCCCGTACATACAGGTATATCATCCAGTAACTCTACAAGAAGTGGACAAATGAGATCTTTCATCTGTCTTTTCCTCATCTTCTCTGCCTCTCTTGTTGTCTCACTGGTCCAAGCTGTTGGACGTGTTGACAGAACAGTTAATACCAAGTGGATCAGGTTCCTTGTCTGTGCAGGTTTGCACAGGAACCACATCCAAGGCAATAAATATCACATTTCCTGAGTGATTTTGTGCACTTTAGCTCAAGGCCAGTTGATGTAAACTCCTATGGGGACATAAAAGCAGCTTTATGTGTGAGAGAGAGACAGAGGAAGAAGAAAGACTTTGTAAAGGCACGTTTTATTCTGCAATTTTCAGTAAAAATTAGATATTTTGCTGTTCTCGGCATGCGAGTAAAATCTCAGACTGAATTTCATTTCCTTCCTTCTGGCAAATCCTGAGGCAAATTTTACAATTGTTGGACCGACTGTCGAGGACCTTGGCACAGAGCTAACAATGAGGGGATGCTCTCACAAACGGAAAATTCCTGAACAGTCAAGGGGGGCGGCAATAAGTATTAAAACTGGAGAGGAGCAGAAGAGAAGATTAGAGGAAATGATAAAGAAAAGAATGAGAGAGAGAAAAAAACAAAAAGAATGATGTCCTGAAGTTAACTCTGAAATATAAAAGTCAGCATTATAAATTGAAATACACAGTACAATACATTTACTGTAATAAGTTTAATAACGTTAGCTGAAATTGACATAATGAGGAGCAGAGAGGGGAATCCAAAGGAAACAAACCTGAGACGCAGAGAAAGAAGTGATATGTGGAAGCAAATCAAGAGACGATATGAGAGTACAGAGAAAAAAGAAAGATTTTGTCTGGAGTCTGGAGACAATTTCATAGAGAGCTGTGAGCCAAGTGAGAGAAGAGGAATGAAGGGAGGGCATCAGAGTAACAGAAAGAGTACATTGGCACTTTCTTCTGCACAGTCTGTGCAGCCTGAAACAATAGTTTGACATTTCAGGAAATACGGTTATTCGTTAACTCGAGAGTTAGATGAGAAGATTGATACCACTCATATCTGTGTGTTAAATATGAAGCTACAGACAGCAGCCAGTTAGCTTAGCTTAGCATAAAGACTGGAAGCAGGAGTAAACAGTTAGCCTGGCTAATAACACATTAGATCTTGTTTGAAGTCCCTAGTAAAACCACAAATTGTCGTTTTTATATTCTGATTTTTGTACGATTACATGAGATACAACATTGATATTGGGCTATATAAATAAAATTGACTTGACTTGAAATTATTGTGTTTTAGAGTTGCTGGTAGATGCAGATTTTATTACCTTTGGACAGAGCCAGGTTAACTGTTTCCCCTTGTTTTCAGTCTTTATGCTAAGCTAAGCTAACCGGCTGCTGGCTGTAGCTTCAGACGACATTTTGGGAAATACACTAATGTGCTTTCTTTTTGAGAGTTAGATGAGAAGATCGATACCACCCTCATTTCTCAGTTAAATATCAAGCTATAGCCAGGAGAGGGTTAGCTTAGCTTAGCATAAAGACTGGAATCGGGGGTAAACAGCTAGCCTCGCTCTTTCCAAAGCTACAAAAACGGCCTTCTAGCACCTCTAAAGCATAGAATAGCAAAGAAAGCTGGTTAGTTTATTTCCCAAATGTTGAACTATTCCTTTCAATTACCTTGTCTTTGAGTTTTTTTTACAAAGTTGGAATGAACCTGACAGGCAGAAAACAGGGGCACGTTCAGCCCCGACAAAACATAGCAAAACGTTAATATAAACGGAAACGGTGGTGCGTTGAACACCTTGTTGTGTTACGCAAGCGTTGCAACTAGGGCAGCCAAAGAGTATAGAAGCAGCTGAGAGGGGCATTCTTTGCGTCGCTGCTGATTGGATAACACCTCTGACACACCCACCAAAGGAGAGAAAACATACCTCAAAGCCCGTTGCACACCATTTCGAGGACACATGTCGTTCAACCCGGAAGGAGGATGAATGTGCCTCAGGTTTGAGGGTGCGTTTCAATGTTTGTTCATGGTCAAAACCAGAACCTCAATGAGGTCTCTGTTAATGTTAACTCTGGCTGCTAGGGCTGCTAATCAAACAAACCACAACCTTCTGAGAAAGGAGAACAAGAATTTTGAGCTCAGCAAGGAGTATTTTCTGAAGTCCTTGCAGAGGTTTGAATGCCAAGACAAAACAAAGGAAAATATAATTTCCTTAGAAGGAAGCCACACTGTTAGAGCAATCAGAAACACATTAATAGGCTTCATTTTTGGATCAGTTAAGAAAGACCTCGACTGTCTGTGTAGACAGATGCAGTCCTGCAGTTTGGAGACATATTCCTATCTGCCGTCCTGCCAAACGTTAATCTCACCTCACCTCACATCTCCATTTCTATTAGATATTACAGGAGGAGGTCTTGGCACAGACATGCGCTGCGTAGAGCAATCCACCACTAAGAGTCCATTATACAGCATTAGAGTGCATGTGTGTGTTTGTTATTATCTGTACGTAGACCGCAGTTCTCAGAAGACTAAATTGTCTTTCCCATGAATGATATCTGCGACGAAATCCACATAATAACAGACACATGCAGGCGCTGACTGAGAGCAACATCTCCACTATTTCCATCAGATGCTGTATGTCCACATACCATTTTAAATATTTAACATATTGACCTGGTTATTGTGTCTTTTCATCTTCCAATAATAACATTCCAGAGAAAGCAGTGCTGCCTCTGTAGAGATAAAAATCTTTTTCCAATAAAATCATGCATTTTCATCAGTCCAATTCATTTGAATATTTATTGCCTCAGCAGGGAAGTTTACTGTGCTGTCAGATTAACAAAACAATAGTAACCACAGACACATAATATCAATTTAGAAATAAAATGTCAGCCCAAAAATTCAAAACAAAAAGAAGTGAGCCAGCATGAATCATACCAAGACCATAAAACTAAGCTGAACTGGAACTGAATGCAGCCATCATTCATTTTATTATTTACACCTGTGCTTTTCATACTAGACATGTTAAAATGATTATCGTATCAGCTTTATTGACAAAACAATGGATCAATCAATCAAGAAAATAACCAACAGATTAATCGATAGTTAGCAGGCATGTTTTACATTATCTCATTGATGATAATTCAGTCCATTTATGTGTTTTTCACCCTCTGGCTAAGCTTAAACTCTGTCGCGTTTGAACTCAAGGATGCTCTGATCAGTTATAGTCTCATGAGGGCAAAACAGAGCGGAAAAACAACATTTCGACCTTGGCATGTTGAAAAAATGCGTCCAATTTCTATTTTCACGTCATGATGCCTACTAAACCCGTGCAAATAGGGCCACATTTTTCTGTTTCTGCACAGTGAAGGAAGCCCTCAGTGTGTTATGCGAACCACATGATTGCAACAACACCAACATGTGTAAAAGCCCATAAAAGTATTTGCATTAAAAAGATGCACAGACACAAACTTCCCTCAGGTCGTGTGTAATGGCTGGATTATCGAGATAACCACATACAATGAATACAAATGCCTGTGCAAGTGTCAAAATGTGTATCACTGCAACATGGCAGCAGGTGCTGCTTTATCGCCTTTCCTAAAACCAGCAGCCTCTTCCACTGAGACTGATATCACGGTCATCTCACTTGATAAAAATCTTGTCTTATCACACTCTGCATTGTCACCATCCTGCTTCTGTGGAGCAGCTGGTCCGCTACCTGTTCACAGTCATCTACGGTTTTACAACATCAGTTTCACTACAACGATGGGAAGGGAGCTTCTCCCCACTGGAAGATGGAGGTTTACCAACTTTCTCAGCACTATTATTTTTAATGTGCAGCAATATTCATCTTCATCCAGGGCCTGGAGGTTGCCAGCAAATGCGAGATAACAGTGTCCAAAACAAATCTGCTGCACATGGATTCACTGTCTCCAAAGAATTATATTCTTTCCCTCGGCGAACATTTGGATATTGCTACAGCACATGCTAATTATATGATCAACTGCAATCGATTTGGACAACACTACCAGAAGACCATTGACAGCTGGCTCTCAACAGAGAACTAAAATGCTTCAGACTGTAAGTCATGCGAAAGTACCCCAAAGGGGACTCTTGAATATAAGAAGCACAAGTAAACATGGTTTTATTATTATACCAGGTTTCAGTGCTTATAGGGGGAATCGAGAATATAGTAAGGGAGTTATCATTTATGTTAAGGAAGACATTCAGAGTGAACAAAGTGAAATCCCTGGAGATATGCTGGAGTGTGTTGGAGTAAACATCACACTTCTCATACTTCTCCTGAAATGTCCTTCGTTGTAATTGTACTGTATGGACCACCAACTGCAAATGATGTTTTCTTTGATCATTTATCTGATGCTCTTAAAAACTGGGATGCCAAATAAGTGCTCTTAATGGGCGATTTCAATCTTAGTTGGTTCGACAAAACACGTATAAAAAACTTAAAAGATGTCACTATGAGGCTTCAGTTGATCCAAATGATAAAAAGAAAAAAGAAAAACGAATAACAAAATCTACTAAAACTTTGCTGAATCTAATTTTTACAAATAAAGAAGACCGTATATTAAAGGCATATAATCTAATAATGGAGGGCACTTAATCATGTTTTCTTGCACATTGGACCACCGTAGAGGGAGCTTTAGGGTCCGGGCAGGGGCACGTATAAACTGCAGCCACAGACCAACCCAGCAGCTTTACTGATCTCAGGCCAGGCTTCACTGTGGCCCACTTTAACACAGCCTGCCTCAGTTGAAAAAGTAGACTGCAGGCTAACAGACGACAATGCCTGTGAGATGATGAAGGAGCTGAAGAATAATGAGAGAGAGGAACAGAGGTGACGCAGACAGACTGGTGAGTGCTGTGTAACTTGAGTGTTTTTGTTAATACTCACCAAAGAGCCCATCTGTGATTCTCTTCAGTGGGAGACCAGTTTCTGTCATGTGTGGCATAAATCTCCCCCCTAAACCAGTGGAAGGTGAGCTGTATTAACAATTATGTCCTAAGTGGTATTAATAAAAGAGCTATTTCTATTTTTAATTGTTTCAGCATATTACAGGTATTAAAGGTGGAATTATGGAGCGTAAGTTAATGAATTAAAACAGGTAAGGTGAGTTTCCACAGCTCACTGCAGCTTTGAGGAATGTTTTGTTTCATGATCCAATGTAGCATCTTTCTCATAACCACAAAAGATGCTGGCTGCTGTTACTTCCAGTCTCAGGTGAGTTTTTTTCTGTAAAACACTGTAAAATACATCAAAATAGGGAAAAAAATAGGGCTGCAAGACACCATGATTTACTGCTGTGTAAAACTGCTGTACCAACAGAGTCACCTCTTTGTCAATAAAAAATATCTATCACCTACAACTGAATTCTTTGGATTTGCAGATCAGGATGTCTAGACGAGCTACGTTTGGTTGAAAAGTGTTTGAAAAAGGTGTTTTAGATAGTTTAGTATTTTAGATTTCTAGGTTTTATGACTATATCTCATCCAGCTTCATGTTGGAAAAATAATCATATAATAGTCATTTCATCTGTAAATCATTTTACAAATGCTCGGTCAAAAGAGACCAAAAGATTATCTTTGCCCTGATGGCGTACAGCTTCTGTAAAGTTATGATAAAGCTTTTCATGGCAGACTTTAGTTTAGCATTTCCTGCTGATTTCCTCTGTTGTTAAACTTTAAGACAACCTCTGACCTGCAAATCAGAAAACTGAATGCTTCCTGCAGTTTGTGTAAGTAACCTGATGGGAAGGTTTTATGTGTGGACACGCCGTGTCCTCTGAAGGTGCAGCAGATAAACAGTTGAATATGTCATGAGATTATTGAATGTTTTCAGCTTGAAAAAACATCAGGACAAGATATGTAAGACAAGGTGTAGTGGCATCATTATATTGTGTTGGCATCTTAATACAACTAACAAATGGCCAGGTAACTTGTTGAGGATATCTGGTTATGGTTATGGTTATCTTCTTTAGCCTCTCTGCAGACCTGAAACCAGCATCTCCTGTTTACCAGACTCACAAACTGATAATGTGCTTCCTGGTCGATAGGAAACCCACTGTTGTTCACAGCCAGCCTTTGACACAATTGCCATAATTAAAAACAGGTCAAATAGGCTCACTGACCTGTTTGAGCCTCCGCAATTTGCAACAAACAGCTCCATTAAAACATCAATGGGAAGCCATGCGGGCGCTTCACTGCCTCGTTAAGGTTCTTCTAACCACACCAGTGTGGCTTTGGATGGGCAATACAAGCCAATATGCTTTTCTACCACAGAGACTGGAAACATGATGCAAGAAAAACTCTATATTAAATAATAAAGGATCAGTGTTATGCTGCCAGGATTTGTTATTTTTATCTCTGCAATACTTTATGGCTAAAAACTTGCACAAAACGAATGTAATTCTCATCAGCTGAAGCTGTACTTTGTGTTTAGTGCTAATTACCAAATATTAGCATATTAACATACTAAATTAAGATGGTGAACATGGTGAACATTATAACTGCTCAGTATCAGCATGTTAGCATTATTATTCTGAGCATGTTAGCATGAGGACAGCCTCACAGAGCTGCTGGCATGGCCGTGCACTGTGTGTCTTGTTTCCTTGTGTTATGATGAGAGCATGTAAGAATAATTAAAAAAAAAATTAAGTCGCAATTACTCAAACACAACAACAACCCAAAAAGGGAGAAATGAAAAGAGTGATTTTGTGACACAATGAGTTGCCATTTCTGCAAGGGGATGACATGAAGGCATCTTTCTTTTTTTTTTTATTACAGAATGGAGAAGGGCCAAAGCGCTTGGAAACGCTGGGGCAACATAAATATGGTTGCCAAGCTGCTGTGTCAGAGCAGTAGTGTGATGCAAAACAGACTCAAAATAAAAACACTTTCAACACAAAATGTGTACACCATCAATAACCCGACCACTGCATCATAAAACCATCAGACACAAGAATCTGGAGGGCTGCGATGTGAGCCTAATGTTTCCTCACAAGACACTGAGGATTTATTAGCAGTCCTAAAACTGTAGACACCCAATGGATTTTAATGACTGAAAACAAACAGCTGAAAGGAAAAAATATGTTAATAATTAGGCCACTGTTGTTAAACTTAACACAGAGTTCACAAACATGTAATGAGAGCATCAGAGTGTGGCTGTGCGTTGGGACACAGGTCGTAACTCTGAAATGAAATATGTAACGAATCCTGTAGGTGACTTTTACTTTATGTTTGACCTCTTCTGCACAGCTCACACATTTATTCATTCAAGTATTTAAAGGAATAGTTCGACATTTTGTGAAACATGCTTATTTGCTTTTTCACTGCCGAGAGTCACGGTAAAGACCCATCCAAAGTTAAAAATGTGCAACTTTATGCAAATGAGGGCAAAAAGATAAAGTGAGGTTGTGGTGGGACAGGAACTTCAGTCTTGACCTGCGGTGGATGAATATCTGTGGAGGAGAATATCCTCGTTGTATTTCTGGGATCCGTCTTTTCCATGTCCCTGGCCTCCAAGGTTACAGGTGCAAACAAACACGAAGTGCTGCTTCACGGAAAGTGTGGGAGAAAGTGCAGGTTGTGTATTTACACAATGTTTGCTAATGAGACACACCTACCTATGGATATATTATAAGGCCTGGATATGGCGCTGCCGCTCAGCCTTGCCTCCAATTTTTTGCGGTATTGCAATGAAAAATCCCCCTTCGGCCCAAAAAAGCATTTTCCCCATAGACCACCATTGTAAAAGAGACCTCTGTGAAACTGTTGACAGGACACCTCCATCAGTAAACATGGTCAATTATTACTCTTTGTATTGTATATTTTTAAGCCACGGGGGCTTAATCTTTGTAAAACTTTTCCAAAGCCCAAAAAAGTAATTTTTGTTCTGACTGACGTCACCGCTGTGTAAGAGCAGCGCGGCTGGGCCAGAGGCATGACAGGATTAACACTACTGCGCATATTCAGTGGGCCGCATACCCCGGAAGTGAACCCGGAAGCTAGAAATGCGTATGCACCAGGCGAGCAACTCTTATTGGACTGAATAGGCGCCATCTTTGGATCCAGTATCCAGTTATTATAACACATCCATGCACCCACCGTGCCGAGCGAGAAGAAGCGGAAGCAGTGTTGCGCGATTTCTTCGCTTGCAGTTGGTCTTCTCTGTTAGATGATAAGACTGATATTGCTCTCGCGCCTGTACGGTTAATATGAAGCTACTGCCAGCAACCAATTAGCCTAGCTTAGCACAAGACTAGAAACAGCTCGTCTGGGTTTGCCCGAATGTTAAGAAAAAAACACCTATCTGCACCTTTAAAGCTCATTAATTAACATATATCTTGTGGTTTCATGGGGGGTTAAGCTAAGCTAAGCTAACTGGCTGCTGGTGGTAGATTCATATATTATTGTACCCTCATGACAGTGGTATCAATCTCCTCATATAACTCTTGGCAAGAAAACAAATAAACTCTCTTTGTAAAAATATATGTCCATTATCTAAGAGAGCAGAATGACAGTATTCTGCTTTAAGAAGAGTGCAGTGTAACTACTTCAGAACTGCTGACTGTCTGTTTTCTATCCACTAAAGGAAGCGATGAGGTAAAGGGAATGATAATGACAGCTCCGAATGCAGGCTGAGAGAGTGACCTGTTTGCCCTTCACCTTGCCGATCTCTCACTCTTCTCCAGGATTTCGTTTTTGAACAGTACAGAAGCAGCAAAAACCTGATTAAAGTGATCAAAGACGCTGCTGCTGCTGCTGCTGCTGATTCTCCTGAGTCAACACAAACTCCACTGTGTGTGTGATTGTGTGTATACCGATTCATGCTTCAAATCTGTGTTTGGAACAGCATGTGGTTAGATCCTGCTGTTTGCATTAAACACAAACACAGAATATTGTATTTGATCCCATGGATTTACTCTCCCTCTATGCACACTGGATCAATTAATCCCTCGAAAACCAGACTAGCGACACGTTCTGTGGCCTATAAACCATTTCATACAGGACAGATGTGTGGTAATCATTTTGTTTTGAGCGGTCTGCTAAAGTTTTGCATTTGATGTGGTCTGTTTATGCCAAAGAGCAGACGCTGAGAATCTGAGGTCAAACTGGTATAAATACTGTTTTTCACATTTTGTTCACATTTGCAGTCTGTCATTGCATTTTTGTGTATAATGAGCTTCAAGTACAAGCTTACAAGGATGACTTGAAGATATGAGAAACTCTATGTTGTATCTTATACTATACTACTGCTTCAATCAGCTAATGAGCGTGCTATGTTATTTAAAACTGTACAGATTTTTTACGGCTTTTTGCTTCTACGCAAAGCAGCTCCTCCACTGTTGCTTTTCAGGCTACCCACTCTCTTATTTTCCATCATTTTAATCTGACGGCAACAAAAGACCTTAAGGCCACATGGTTCACTTTAATACCCACACGTCTGAGCATTTTTTGAATTCCAAATCTATATTTACTCATAAACAGCAATCAGCAAAGATGAACAATCTCATACTGCAACTGTGTGTTACACAACAAACAAAGAACCTTTGATGAGAAATTGACAAAACTGAAGCAATAACAGAAAAGATTAAATTGTTCGACAGAAGCATTCGTTGTCTCAGCTCTCAGGAGGAATACACTGGAACAATAGTTCCCAGTGTTTTTTGTGTATCCCCACAGCCCTCTAAAGAGCTTCATCGTCATGTTCCACGTGTTCATTTGAACTGATTTTAAACTGGGTGTTAGTTAACACTGTTTATATACTAAGTAACACTGTTTACTGATTATATAAAGGTAGATATTGTTACGATCATTTCTCATACAGGAAACGTTTGTCCTGGAATTGTTGATGTTCATGTGTTTCTTTTATTTAGTAGGTTTAATCTATACTACTACCACTTGGAGTGAAAGAAACGTGATGTTTTACTATTTTGATTTTTCTGATTGCGTGCTAACTAGTTTTGGGGACTGCTCATTGTTCCGACAGCCCATTAGTCCAACACCCCAATAGTCTGAAAAATGTCCCATTGGACCAAAAGCCCATTTGACTGACAGCCCGTTATGCCGAAAACAAATTCCCATCACTCCGACGGTCTATTTATCCAAAAATACACACTCTCCCTGCAGTTAGAAAGAACTTACCAACTACACCACTNCCATGAAGAAAAGGTGAATAGCTCCAAATGAATGTTCTTCTTAGGGGGTAAGGGTTAAGGGTTAGTTTCTCACACAAACAAAAGCACATGGCTAATTATTATGCACAACAGCATTATGTAGAATACTGCAGCAGCGATATTACGATGGTAGTGAGGGCTTAATCCCCTAAGAAGAACAAGCGAGTGTGTGCTGAGACAACGAATGCTTCTGTCGAACAATTTCGTCTTTTCTGTTATTATTGTTTGTTGTGTAACACACAGTGGCAGTATGAGATTGTTCATCTTTGCTGATTGCTGTTTATGAGTAAATATAGATTTGGAATTCAAAAAACGCTCAGACGTGTGGGTATTAAAGNGAACCATGCGGCCTCAGCAGCGATATTACGATGGTAGTGAGGGCTTAAGGGGGCCTAAGAAGAAGAAACGAGTGTGTATTTTTGGATAAATGGGCCGTCGGAGCAATGGGACTTCGTTTTCAGCATAATGGGCTGTTGGACAGATGGGCTTTCGGTCCAATGGGACATTTTTCGGACCATTGGGGTGTCGGACTAAAGGCATGGTACCACCTGTATCTAGCGGCCAGTAAGATAGCAAACAAGCCGACCCACAAATGTCAAAGTAATGACGTGGTCCAGGGATTAGTAACTGTAATGTAACTGAATTTGAAATTGCAGCTTTAAGTAATGCATTACTGGCCAAATCTGTCTATTTCTCCAAATTAGTTGAGCTACTTGTCAGTCTTTTCACATACCTCCAAGTACCCCCTGAGGTACCCGAGGTTGAGAAATAACTGCAATAGATGACCAGAAACACACTTGGTTGGTAATACATACCCACAAATACACACACACACACACACACACACACACACACACACACACTTCCCACTCCAATCACTCATCCCATCATATTTCAGGTCACATCCACAAACCCAGTTTTCATGGCTACACAAAAAGTGGGACGCCATCCTGACTTGAGAGGAAATGAAAAAATTCCACAACAAATTCACTCTCTGAGCTGGAGCAACTAGACACTGTTGAGCTTTCACCATATATGCTCTGCACATGCGGCCGATTTTAATAGGAATAACTTTAACAAGCCTGAACTCCATTCCTTAAAAGATGTCTCCTCCCATGGACTCCACATTTACAATATTTGTGTCACCATACAGAGGAGAGGAACTAAATCCCAGGAAATGTATATACTGTCTGCAGTATAGACAGTATGGTCTCTATACTGTGGCTGGTTAATCTGAGAGGACGAGCTATATGAAAATCCTGCATGGAGCACAGGGAAGCCATTCCTCGCTGTGTCAGCTTCACGTCAGGAGGTTGGGGGGAGGAAAAGAGGATTTCAGTCCAAGAAGAAACAAAGAATCTCACCCAGTTCTTCTGAACCAAGAACCTGCACTCAGAGGGATTTATTAAAAGAATATCTTTGGCTGTATTTTTTCACATTGGCCTGACAGTAATGCTACAGCTGGTGTTATTAATGAGTGTGCAACTCTCCAACGTGCCTTTCTTTGTCTAATGTGTACTGGAGGATGATGGATGAGTGCAGTGATAAGTAAGCACAGTGTAGTTCTTCTTCTGCTCCACTCAGACTCTGGATATCGCTTGTTCAGAGATAATTTATGATCTCTCTTTGTTTCTGGCAAAATCATTAGTGATGAATGTGAAAGTGATACGTAGACAGTCCTGCTGAGAAGAACTCAAGCCAAACATTTTTGGACATGTATCAATTTGAACAATGTCAGCCATTTATTTGTCATCCTATCAGTATCTCCTCTTGTCCTTAGATGACCTGGTACTTTGCTTTAAGTCAAGTTTAGTTCTACAGCCCGAAATCAAATCTTTGAAAGCCCACAACAAGGAGCCCAAGCTCTTTCATAAGATAAGGTAAAACTTAGGACATAAGGGAAAAACACACATAAAGAAAAGAATTTAAGGACATAAAGTGAGAATTGTTAAAATATTGTAAAATGATTCAAAATATTCTGACATCAAACAAGTTTACAGCAACAGTTTCTAATTAGCATTAAACACAAAGTACAGCAGAGGCTGATGGGAGGTTTTTGGTCATAAACCAAAGTACTGGACAAATTTAAAATTTGACCTGATGATGACTCTACATGAAAAGTCAGGGGAAGTTGTTACAATTTCATCCTGAGAAGTGCATGAATGTCTGTACCAAGTTTCATGGCAATCCAATAGTTGTTGACATTTCATTCAAAAACACAAAAGTGAACCTCGTGGTGGCTTAGTAGTTACTGAGATCAAAGTGGTCTATTTCGCTGCTAAGATGACTGAAAATGGACAGGAAGTTGTGACAGTTTGAGGAAATTCAAAAAGAAAAAGCAGATATCCCAGATGATTGTATCACATCTCCAGTCTGTTTACAGTTTTCATTCTTGTTACAGGCTTCCTATTCGCCAAAAGCATTGTCTTTTTCTGTCCACAACATACACACAGTTCAGAAAAAAAAACACACAGCTCCAAATTACACTTGATTCTGTTCTGGGAATTGTTTGTTCTGACTGATGTGAAGAGCATTTCCCTGAAAAAACCTGTGAAGCACATGGACACTACAGGGTGGATATGATACGGTCCCTTACGGCCTGGAATGTCATGGACATCTGCACATAGGGAATGTCAACACACACACACACACACATGTCACACACGTCACACAAGTCCCCAGAACTAATGTGGTTCGACCTGCCAGCTGGATGTGAGCGATTAACGGAGAGAAAGCCAAAGCAGCAGGGGGAGGAAGACCGCCAACTGCTCTATGACCCATCCGCAACACATGTCTGGAATACTGCATGCTGTATCAATCTGAGCCTGAATCTTCCAAATTGACACCAAATTAAAGCCATCACATCAAACCATGTGAGAGTTAAATAACTGGATCACAGGGGAAGGAAGTTCATTTCCAGATCTCCCCGGTGCCGCAACAGCACGAGCTGCCTGCAGCCTGCAGCAGGTGAGCTCGAGAGCAAAGTGTATGTAATCTGCAGTTGTTCAAGCAAACCTGGACATCATGCCTGTTTGTGTGTGTTGTCATACCTTCACACATATGCGAACCAAATGTGTTCAAAAGGGCAGATAGATGAAGAAACCCTTTCAGAGTGAGGAGGTTCAGGCTGGTATACATGTCTTTAGAGGGCTAGTTTAAGATTAGGACTTTATTGAAGGGTCAAGGTTCAAATAAGGATTATTTTTGGGTTATGAGTATGAGTTAAAGCTGCTATAATGAGTATTTTGATGTTAATAATGGATCAAATGAATACTTGTATGTGAAAGGGATCACTCCACAGTGAACCTACAGTGAATTAACACCAGACTGCAGCCCCCCTTCAGCTCTACGGAGCTTTATAGCATCTTGTAGCATCTTTTAGGTTTTCTGGCCTATAACTTTACTATTTTGGTTCATTCTCACTGCTCTCAAAGTTTTATTTTCAGCTGCAACAGACAGCAAAAATCTGTTAAACCCCACTATACACTACATGCCCAGCACCAAACAGCACACAGCAACTAGTTAGTGAACATAGTGAAGCATTTAGCAGCTAAAGAGCCAGATATTTCTTTCAGGAGTTCATAGAGACCAAAAACAGAGGTAAAAGACAGTGAATGTTGGACTTACATTTACCAGATGTCCATAAACACGACTCCAGATGAATGACAATGTTGCTCCATATCTGCTGAATGTGTAAATAGACAACTATAGCTAACATGTTGGCCATATCAACTTTAAAATGTTATAATATGTCTGTGTTATGTGTGTGTGTGTGTGTAGCTTAAGGTCAGCATAAGGGAGTCCAAGTAGGCACAGAAGGTCTTAACAAGTATAGTAACTCTCATGTTTTTAAAGGAGCACTCCAATGATTTTACACAAGAAGTTCAGTTGACTTGTAACACCACTCAGCCTGTGAAAACAACTGTATAATGTCTTCTGTGGCTTGGGATGTCTCGACTACACATTTTTAACAGGATTGCTCATGTTACAAACTGGAGATGTGTGGAGAAGTTTGAACAAAGTGGGCATTTAAGAGGCAAATTGGGTCTAATGAAAGACAATACTTTTTTAATTTGTGTTCCAGATATTGTAGGATCCAGTGTTTTTGGAGCTAAACGTGTACTATAAAAAACTGGATATCTCTGCGTCTGCTGGAGGAGACACAGATGAAACTAATGACATCAATGAAGGCTCTGTTCCAGCAATAACTCATTTTATTATCAGTGATGCCTGGGTTTGGTAGTTGAAAGCGTCTGCTGTGAAAACACTCAACTCAGAAAACTTTGCACTCCTCATCTTTCTTGTTCTTGGGAACCACAACTCTGGATAATCCACAGAACACACTGTTCATTGGGGTTTTATTCTTCAGTAAAAATTAAGTTATGCTCCAAAGAAAACTGATAAGTTGTTCTAGAAGATGTTTTAATTGTAATATTTCAATGATGTGACTACCACAAAACATTTACACATTGTGCCTGTGAATATTCTCATTCATCCAGGTCATAGTTATCTCAAGGAAAATGAATCGAACGCAACTGGATTTTTGGTTTTGTCTGTGAAGACGTTTCACCTCTCATCCAAGAGGCTTCATCAGTTCGTGCTCGTTTGACCAGGCTAGACTGACACAGACAAAACCAAAAATCCAGTTGCGTTCGATTCAATTTCCTTGAGATTCACACATTGTATTGGTGTGGAGGCAACATGAGAGGGATATCACAAAAAAAATGGTAAAATAAACCCAAACTGTCTGCATCATGAACTGATAAAACTAGAGGTACGGTGAGTATTTTTTGTTTTTTAATTCTGGATGAACCAAACCTTTAAATGTGCTTCATGTAGCAGGCTGGTTGCATACATTTTTAAAATCAGCGAACCTCAAGAAGTCCTCAATCAGTCAACTGTGTCTTTTGGATGTTTCCAAAAGTCTGCCTCGATGACCACACACACACACACACACACACACAAACAACACACACACAAGCACACACAGAAACACAGCCCAGGGCTTGGCTGGGTCATTAACTGGGTCGACTAAATCCTAAAGTATGATCATCCTGCACACATTCACACAATCAATATCTGAATATCGCTCAATGTTTGAAAGTGCATGTGTGTGTGTGTGTGTGTCAGTGTATCACACTACACTCAGGGTGTTTAAGAGATAATGATTAACACAAAGCTCTTGTTCACTTCAGTATTGATGGTTTTAATGGGTTTATAAGTACATCCAAAACCCACCGCCCCTCACACACACACGCAGTGCTCTTGGGTCTAATTAATTAGTGTGTACTGACTCATTCACTCCAACCTCCTGTTTTATCACAGCATTGCTGCTCTTATTGTAGGTTAATGGCTATAATGGAAAAGCTTCATTTACATTTCCGCCTTTTCCATTTATGTGGATGTTAAAGTGTTTTTAACACTCTCGCGGGTCATGTAAACAGGGATTAGTCGTCTGCGGTGCCATCATTACAAATTCAGGGCCTAGGATGTTTGGCACAAAAATGCAGCCTTGTTAACATGATGGAAAGGAGCCTTAGAAAGGAAAAGAATCTGTAATATTTTCTTTGTGTCCCTAATTATCAAGGGCAACTTTAGTATGTCATAAAAAGTGTCAAATGCTTTAAAATAAAAGTGGGTCATGTTAAATCAAATGGCAATCAACAGCGGATGTCAGCTACAATAGAGGCTTTACAATCAGCAATTTGATAATCACCACTTTAAAAGCAGAAACCTAACCGAGCTGCAAAGAGGCAGGCAAGAATGCTTTGACAAAGAGAAGCTAGAGAAAGATATAGACTAACCCACAGGCGTGAAATGAAAAGATTGACAAGATACAACATGAAATAACTTCTTAGCCGTGTTTTCAATACAAGACCAGATCATTAAGTTTCTACTTTCTTTGTCTACCCTGTGTATTTTGCAACTAGTTATTGGTCAAAGGTCTGAGTGTAGCAAATCGTACCTTCATTTGGTTTCACCTAAACACCACAGAGGAAGAAGCAGCAACAGCTGTAAGAACGCCACATTTGGTCTTTGTTGTTTGACAGTAGGCTCACAATCTGTTTCAATTTTTTAAAAAATGCATCAAAGTTTAGTAACACTTGAACATGTACTGTAGTTTCCAACTTGCAACATCATGCAACAACAAAACCAAACCATCCGAGTGAAATAAGACAAGAAATCTTGACAGAATTCACTGAGATGAGAAGCTTTTTGGTTGCGTTTGATGTTGTGTAACAAAATCAATTTAGTGCCTCCCATTCATTCATTTTGAGATACAACTGAAAACAAAAGACATTCAGTCTCACAAGTTTTCCAAGAGACAGGGACTGATGGATACAGTGAAACACTAAAACCAAATTAAACCAAATTAAAAATTGACTCATCTTACTTCCAGTCGATATTATCACAAAGTTGCATCTTTGGACAAACCTGAAGAATAGCTAAAGACTGAACAAACTACACATAAAACCACGACATGTTGACTCCATGTGACCCAGGAACTGACCCCAGAGCAGACCCAGGAACAGACCCGGCCCAACTTGGTCCCCTCAGTCATCACGCCCAAATTATATTCATATTCAACAGTCCTGGGGTGGGTGTGTCCCCACCTCAACTGAAATTTAGTCTTATCTGCTGCAATTTATTGTGTCTTAGTAGCTCAAAGCTTATCTTGATTAATTTGATATACTATGTGCACTCAAAAGACGAAACCTTTGCTCAGCGACGGGTCAATTCATTTTAAAAATGAAGTGTACGTTGATGAATCATTGAGCATATGTGCACATTAAGATCATCCATGGGTGACAGTGTGAACTGAGTCTTACTGTGTCCTCCTGTAGCCTTTAAAGGCTTCATGAAGCTTCATATTGTATGTGTGGGCGTATTGAATCCAGAGACAACTCTTGTCAAGCCACCCTTATGAACCCTGAAGAGTTATGAATGAAGTTCATGCAGAAGGAATCCACAAGCTCCTCGGATCCAGCCTGTCCAACATAAAGTGTCATCACAGAGAAAATAAAGGTATTCAGGGTGTTGATGGAAGATTCAGCAGTGTTCAGTGTAACTTACAAAGGTTATATGAGGTCGAATTCTTTGTTGTTTCGGAGACTCGGTCTGCAAGCATATCGTTCCTAGCAATGTCAATAACATTGTACTCGTCAAGTTAATTGCTGCGAATTGGAAGTGTGACAATATTACTTAAAGCTGCAATAATCAATATTTTTATATTACCAATGGATGAAATGACTATATGTAATGTGATAGGTGTCGCTTGTAGTGACGAACCCACAGAGAACTATCACCCAACTCTCTCTTGGTTTTACACACCTGCGACTTTACTGTTTTAGTTCACTCCCTCCGCTCTCATCAACTTAATTTATAGCAGCAGCCGGCAGCGTTTTTTATTGTGTGAAAAAGCTCCCATACCAAACAACAGAGAAAGTTAGTAACTAGCTGGTGAACAAGCTGGTGAACAAGCAGCATTTAGCAGCTACATTTGTTTGTTTGGCCAGAAACACAACTCTTAGTGACTGCTAATGTTGCTCCGTGTCTGCTGAAAGTGTAATAAGGAAAAATAAAGGAAAGATGTTCACCCTAACGACTTTATGCAGTGATAATATGTCAATGTTGTGTTTACAGGTTGTTGCACTGCCCCCAAGTGGCCAAACAAAACACAACAACAATTTATACTGCTTTAAAATAAGTCAAATATGGGAGGGTGATTTGTGGTTAGGCAGCCCTACAGGTTCTGAACAAACCCCCAGGTTAGTTAGGGGAGAAAAACTATGACTGTCCGTTATAAACATCCATCACAATTTACAGACAGACATCCAAGTTCAACTTTGATCTAGTGTAATTTCTGCAGTTGTATGCACACGTTGTGTTTCTGTGCAATTAGGGATTTCACCAACTTTTGGATTTACCTCCAAATAAAGTGGTTTAGTTACTCTGACTAAACTTGCTTGTTTACAATCTGTCTGACTGCTCGGGATTAGCCCCGTTACAGGCTGTTGTAGAATTGGCTGGGAGCAGCACAACAAGCCGTAAACACCACATGCTAACATTTCATAAAGTTGATGCAGCGAGCATGTTAGCAATAAATTGGTTATTTACACATCCAACAACAGGCAAGAGCCAATCAATGTTAGCATTCAATTGTAGTGTTTGAGTCCACCCGATGAATGTAAGTTCTGTTTGGTTCTGGCCTGGAGGCCTACAGTGGATTTTTAAAGCTTAAAGCAGCTGCCTTCTACCACTGAAATGAGCAGAAAGACTAAAATGCCCTGGAGAGCTGAGGGGAACCGAAGAGTCGGGTAATAATTCTCATGTAGGTCAAGTAGGTCAGGTGTTTGCAGGTGCACATGTACAACATTTATTGTTCCAGCCCACACTGACAATCATTACTGTGTCGTTGGGGTTCATAGCCTACACCTGACGAGGCAAATAAGGAACATCGAAGTTACGTAACCCCAGACTTAAATCCAGATTGCTTTTTCTCTCTCTGCTCCTCCATCTGTTAGTTTTTTTCCTCATCTTTCTGTTATTTTTCTCCACACACACACCTATCCAAACACACACACACACACACACACACACACACACATCACAGACAGCAGAAGTGGAGGAATTCTCAGGTGGCTTCAAGCCAAAAAAAACTCATCTCTTTTAAAATGAGCTTCTCATCACTTGACGGAGCCTTTGAAAGAGTAATCTGGTGAATCCCACTCGCTCCCTTTCATGCCGGGACACACGGCCCCTTCAGCTCCGCACATCTCAGCCCAGCTCGGGAGGCACGGCCCTCGTTAGCTATGTGTTAAATATTTAATACTCCCCAAACTACAGAGAGAGAGAGAGAGAGAGAGAGAGAGAGAGTGGACACGAAAGAAGAGATAGGGGCAGAAAACCTGACACAAACACAGAGTGGCAGCGAGTCTGTGAGTCTTTGAACATGTACGTAGTTTGTGAGTGTTGGTGCACACTAAGTCAGCTTTATTGGGAAAATAAAGCATTATATGTGTAAATGTAGACACTGATGAATATTTTCTGTCCTCTTTCTGTCTGGTTTGTTTTATACTTTATAATGAATGGCCCGGGGAGAACAGACCATTGGCATTTTAGAAGTTTATAACACACACACACACACACTAATGAACACACCAGCTCCTCAACATTAACATTAATATATTCAGTGTGTTCTTTTTCTTTTTCAAACACTGAACCCAGTGAGGCACAAATTTATATTCATCAATGAAGCTTTTGCGGGATGTTTTTTAATAAATGGAGTTAATTTACACACTACACACACAAATAAACATGCATTAGTACAGTTAAATGCATGCATGCTTAGATTTTTATGAATGAAAACTGCACACGCCATACACACCCCTTTCAAAAAAGTTTCACCCCAGCTGCTTTGTAAAGTCAGATTTGCATTTCAAGCCTCTTTGCCTCTTACTCCATCGCTCTCTTCTTGTTTTTCAATCTGCCACAAGATAGCTGTGGCCTGAAGGCAGGCTTTGTTAGCGGGACATCGTGAGAGCATCATGTCCCCCTCTAATATAATAAGTTTCAGTGAATTACAACAGCGCCTAATGGCATTAGGACCTGGTGACACTCATTTAGTCCACTTACGTCCCTGCATGTCTCAGACTTTGGAAAGCTGGAGCAGGCAGCTGAGAGAGTGACAGCTGTCTAAACAGCATCTCTTCCTGGTGACACAGGAGAACTACAATGAGGATTTTGACTCCTGAGCATAAAAGACTTACTCCAAAGCTGTCAAATTCTTCAAAGAGGATCTCTTATCTTGACTTTAGGCACTATCTCAATCTTTAGCTACAATAATCTGTCTGAAGGGGATTTATAAGGAGTTTAAGCAAATTCAAAATGCAACATATTTGTCCAAAATGCAAATCCAAATCACAAACCACAGAGACAGAGAGGGAATGAGGAATGCTCTTCCTTTCCCTCCACACTCACACAAATTATTGTTTTTGCTTTTAATCATTCTATATTTCATCAGTCTATCAAAATGGTGGATATAGTGGAGAACAATCTTCTAGAGCCCAAAACCCGAAGATATAAAGTTTCACTAAAATGTAAGACAAGGAAATGCTGCCAAGTTACACTGAAGTAGCTGGAACCATCACATGTTTGGCATTTCTGCTTGAACAAGACTAAGAAAGATAAACCATTGTTGATTGCACGACAATGCAGAAATGGCAACTCACTGCCCTAATTTTCATTTCTCCCCTTTTGGGTTGTTGTATTTAAGTAATTGCAGCTGAAACATTTTCATTATTATTACAAGTTTTCATCATTACACAAGGAAAGCAGACAAAAAGTCTATAGCTGGCTTGTCAGTCATCTGTGAAGCACTTTGAACTGCACTAACCTGTATGAAAGGTGCTATACAAATAAAGTTTGATTGATTGATTGATATAGCTATGCTATATCAGGCACACCAGTGCGTTGAACTAAATGGTAACATTAGCATGCTAACATGCTCTCAATGGCAATGCTAACATGCTGATGTTTAGCATGTATAATGTCTACCATGTTAAAATCTTAGTTTTGCGTGTTAGCGTGCTAATAACATAAACTAAACCTGGCAATACATGAACAGTTAAAGCAACTGCAAGGAACTTTCATTTTGTGTTGATTTTGGCGGCCCCTGTGGACAAAAGCGGTAGTGTTTCATCATCGCCTCATGTCGTTAAGATCTTGATCTGGCTAGCGCTTGCATTTGTTTTGGAAGTGAGTGAAATAAAGACGCAACTTATTTTTAAAACTATTTCTCTTTTTTAAACAGCTGTTTGCAGGATGCATAGCGATAATAGGATAGCGGTAATGTATCTATTTGTGGCTATGTAAGATTAATAACTGTCATATGATGATGGTTTAGTCCCGTTCATACACTGAGGTTATATGAAAGCCTACAACAGATTCGGTTGTAGGTAGTCATTTTCTTGAGAAAGCTAAAGTTATCAACATTCCCTGTTAATGTTATGTCTTCATAATAATAAGCCAACAGCAAGATAAAGCTCAGTAGCAAGGCCAACATAAAATGTTATGTTATAAGCCAGTTGTATCACAGTAATGTCCACTGTGACCTAACGTTATACCTCCATGGACTGTAAAACCATGTCTCGCAATGTATTTCATAAATAAAATAAACATATTACATACCTGTCTAGGAGGAAGACGGCCAATTCAGGATCGGTTTTGAATCCTTTTGAATCCTGCAATTCTCTCCATCAGTTAAATGACCCACCAAGGTTGACTCATGTTTTTCCCGTGCTCTATCACCGTCCCTTTTAGCTTTATTTTGTTCTTCGGTCAATTGTTTTCTTTTTCTCTTTGCTGATCCTGCCCCAGTGTCAGCCATAACCACAAAATATAACGCCAAAAATAAAATTCTCTAAAGAAAATTCTCCTCCTGCTTCCTTTTAACTGGTTAACGTACTACTCACTGCCAAATTTTGCCTGAGAAAATATAAACACAGGCTCTTCTTGTCTGCGTGCCGTAAATCGTTTAGTCTGATTTCGGGAGGAATCGGAGCCGGTGGCAGGCATTAAGAATGACTGTATAGGAATAGCCAATCTTCTCACTGTTGGTCTCGTTTGCTTATGTAGGTCATATACAGCCATCAGAATTAAATTGAGACTGTTTCATAACCAGTTAAAAACTCCTTGTAGTAACTTTAAAGGACCAATAATTCATCTTAGGGGGGAATGAATGTCTGTTGTTGAGATATTCAGTCTGGACCAAAGACCAACTGACAGACTGACATTGTTATCCCTACAGCTAACTTTTTTAGCCAGGCTAGCAATTCCACCTTCTAGTTGCTAAAAATTACTTGAATAATTATTCAATTGTCAAAATAGTTGTGGATTAATTTTCTGTCGATCGCCTAATTGACTAATTGCCCCGGAAAGGTCACGATGGGATTTTGCTGGCTCAGTTGCAAGTCTGTATCAATGCAGCTAATGTTCAGACAACTGGCAGAGACCAAGTTCTTCATACTGTGTTATGAGCTGCTGTATCTGTCATTAGCCAGTGATTATAGCCATGGGATTGCTGGCTGAGCTTTGTGGTGAAAACATCTGTCATATCTGAATCTTGAGTGGCTTTACGATGGAGTAAGACAAAAGTAGTCACAGTACAGTTACCACAGTCGTATCCACAGCCGCAGCCAGGCAGAGCAGCTCCAGCCTTTCGAAAGGAGCAACGAGCAATAAATGCATAATGTAAAGAGTCACATCATCTTTCCTTTCTGTAGTATCTGCAGAACTGGCAGCTCTCCCAAGGACTGAACCAACCCACAAACTCTTCATATGGATCAGGGGGGACCCAAAGTTATTGCGAGGGAACCTTTTGGGTCACGTTGGGCACAGGTTCAGCTGTACCCCACGCACAGAATATGAAATGTAAACTCAGCACTATATTGTTAAAAACTCAAAAGAAAATTTATTTGAACCAAGAAATAAAGGGAGCCAAAAAGAGACTGCTTTGGTCTCACACAATTCCAGAGTAAGTATGCGTAAGCAGAAGCTAAATCAATTCCTGTCATCATTTATTCATACCTGAGTTGCGCCTTGTTTGAAGTTCTCTGATAACGTACAGAGCACCTGCTCTTAGCATGTCAAACACAGCCTGCGTGGCCCTCGTACCTTTGAAGATGCTCTGTGCATGACTCTGTAACTAATGAGAATTAGCCATTCACAACATTAGAAGAGTTGTTATTCATCTACGGCTCACTTCTTTGGACATAAACAGAACACAGAAAACAGTGAACAATGAGCTCACGGGTGTCATAATTTATACATATACACACATTGACGTATTATTATTCTACTGACGCAACTAAGTCATTTAGTAGGCAGCACAGTGGTCATAAATAATAGGCACACTGTCTCAGTCTCTTAGGTCAGAAATATTTATTGTTAATAACATTTCGAGGCTCTTGGAAGAGCAGCTTGTGTTTGTTATTATGACAGAGACCTCGTCGGCCACTTTCTTGTTATTTCTCCTGCAGGAATGAACATCTGACGTTCTTTGCATTGCAGTTACTTCAAACCACATGTAATCACACTCCTATTGATGAGTAAAGACAAGATTGTAGATCTGGGTGGAATGTTTGATGAAACCTTTAATATGAAAAAAAAAAAATTAGCACGTTCATGGACGAGCTCCTCTGGGAGCTGCCCTGCTGTTTAAATTTTTTATGACCTGACTTTTTCTCATACTGACTTTACAACTCAAATTAAACGAATTCATTAAACGACAGCAGCCGACTGAGCCAATCAATGACAAGAATTGTTTTCTATTCTCTTATTTTGTACCTGTTGTTTTGAAAATATAATTATTGTATCAAAAGTCTGTTACAAGAAAAAGTCCTGCATTCACAGTTTTACTTAAGTAAAAGTTCAAAAGTATAAGCATCAAAATATATTTAAAGTACCTAAAGTAAAAGTACTCATTGTGCAGAACGGACCATTTTAGAACAATTAATATTATATTATTGGATTATAATTATCGATGCTTTAATGTGAACATCACTTTAATGTTGTACCTGTTAAAAGTGGAGCTAATTTTAATGATTTTATACACAGCCAGCTTGTGAATTTCCCACCTTATCTTATCTCAAAAATATACGTCATATTCTATTTGTTGATTATATTTTGTATTATTAATCTGAATCTGCAAAATAAGTGGTAGTGGAGTGAAAAGTACAATATTTAAATGTGAATTGTAGTGGAGCAGACGTATAAAGTAGCAGATGGAAATACTCAAGTAAAGTACAAGTACCTGAATATTGTATTGTCAAAACTTACCTCTTCATGGACCACCCTCTTTGGAAATAACTCGACCTACCAGAACTTTGATTACAGTAGAAAAACACTGGTAAAGTGTTTTAAATTAGATTTTACGGTCCATTTATTGGTTCAGATTTTCATACCTGAGAAGAATTTTAAAGCAGGACTTTTATTAGAGGAACAATTACCCAGAATATTGAAACTTCCCCTGCTGTGGCAAATGGTTTATGCTTCTCTCAAAGCAGAAATAGTAAAAATGAAGCGCTCGCTTATTTGCCAATTATTCAACCTCTTTATTTAAAGGTTTAGTCTCCCTCCCTGTAAATAAACCAGCTGAGTAAAACAGGGTGAATCAGAGGAGATTCGTTTTCAGCAGTGAGAGGTTAAGAGTGTTGAAATACTACTCTCCAGGGTTCAATATTCTGTCCTAAAATGCTTTATTAGCTGGCAGGAGATTGAGACGTGAATGAGACTCCTCAGGCTGGAGAAAATCAGGCCTTGTAGGGTTTTGCCATGCTGGCTACTGGAGGCATACTTTGGCTTTTGTGGGACAGATCTGCAGGCTGAAAGATCCTCGAGGGTAAAAATGGAGGTGAAAAGAAAAGGACACAGAAAGGAATTTAAAACTGCTAAAAAAAAAGAGGTGAAATGGTTAAGGGGAGGACAGAGAGAAGCGGTAAGAGATGTCAAACTATTCCTTTAATGTTTGGGTTTAAAAGGTGTTAAATCAGGATTTTGCAGTTAAAAGAACTAACTTTTGATCTTGAAAGCCAACACACAAATCTTTCACTTCTTTCAAACCTTTAACTTTATTTCCTCTACTGATTCCATGGCAAATAACGTGCGCCAAGACATGTTATCTTTCAACAACACATTCAAGGTTCAAGCACATGCTCATGAATCATCCGACGCAATCAATACAGAGGGGATATGAGATCCCGCTGGGCTGGACTGCTGTGGCAGCGACTGTAGATCCCAAAAAAATAGAAGTCATGTATGAGTTCACTTATATGTTTTTTCTACAGTGGAAAAGCCCAGAAGAGGCTTGAAAGTTGTGGGACAAACAAGGATTATTATCTCCAAAAGTGTCTATCAAACCTTTTTACTATTGGTATCCAACTGAAGAGGTTCATTGAGAAATATTCATTACATCATTAAATAGTAATATATAAAACATTTTGTGAAAGTAGGTTGGACATTTAGACAATCAAGTCTAAGTGTAGTTTCCCTGTAGATAATTTACTTAATTTACTGAAGTGGGGCTGTTTGCAGATTCCTCACTTTTGTGTGGCAGAACAAGTTTGCACATTTCCCCATGAATGAGACCAAATACAGACCAGATGTGGAGCGAACCATGTGACCAGTATGAGTACCCACAGGAGGTACCATTCTCTTCCACTGGCTGATTACATGGCAAGGAATTTCACTGGGAACCAAGAACCTAGAGTGGCCTATAAATCAATGGACTTTTTGTCTTAAACAAGAAAAAGAAAAATCAAGTTCGTGTGGTTTATCAGAGAGATAACAACAAAGGAATGAATAAACAACATGACATCAAGCTGTCTGGTGCCAGGACACGCTCCGACATGCTGTGAAAATCTGGACAATGAAACAGAAAAACTGGAAACAAATTAGTTTAATCAGAAGCAGAAATTCACCTTGACAACCATATTGTTGCATGACGGATGTGAAAGCGTTGTGCAATAACGAAGAGTTGAGGTGGGGCCTTTAAAGTATCAGATGCTTTTATTTTATACGTAGTGCAAGAAGGAATTCGTTACCTCCCTGGGAGGTACCACTGAGGTCATCTCAGTGTGACCTTCACAGGACATCAAAACCAGTAAATGACTGTATGAATACAATCTGTTATAAAACTTGTGTGAGACGTTTATTCCTGGAATAGACTGAAACTCACTCCAAAAACATCTCTCAGTTTGAAGCAGTGAAGACGGAGTTTGTGTTTTACAGCTGCAGTAAAATCATAATGAGACGTGTTGCCGTCAAGCATTCAAGGTTCTGCATTTTAACAGGTAAAAGTTGTTGCCCAGAAACTGTTTTTTGAATATTTCTTAGTGTTATTGTCTTAGAAGTCAAGTCAGTTTTATTTATAAAGCCCAATATCACAAATCACAATTTGCCTCAATAGGCTTTACAATCTGTACAACATACGACCTCTGTCCTTAAACCCTCGAAGAAGTGACAGAACTTTTAATGTGTGAAAACAGGCAAACAAAGGATCCAGTTGTGGTTTCACCTCTTTTCTGCCTATTTAAGGGCATTCATGCTGTTAATTATTGTTGTTGGAGAGCGCTTCCTCCAGCCCAGCAGAAACCTGCTTCGGTTCTGCAATGATTACAAACCCTGGAGGGTTTTTACTTCTGAAATCAGTCCCAGTTGAGAGATGATTTGCAATTCTACCTTCATGTTTTTTCATCCTGTTGTTTGTATTTCATGCTGTTATGCTGCACTATTGCAGAAGGGGTCATTATCAAAGGAAGAAGCGCCCCACCATCTCCATTTGCTGTGTACTAAAATGTCTTTGACACAACAAGAAAAAAACACCATGTTTTCAGGAGTATCTGGTTCCTCTGAGGCAGCAGTGAGCATGAAAAGAACTGGAGGTTAAGAAAACGATTAGATGGATGGATATACTTTAAATCATGTTTTCTACCCACAGAGGAGTTTGTAATCCTTACACTGAATTTAAAATATCACACAGATTTGTAATTATGTACGACTGAAATAATAAATATAAGTATATAAATACATATTTAATTTTCAGAATATTTATATTGTGCAGAAGTAGCATGTGTGTTCTATCTAAAAAAAAGCCAAATCCAAGTGGGATATTAAATCGGTAAGAAGTTTAACTTCATCAGTATGTGGTAAGTTGTTAATGTTATGCAGTGGGACTCAATCCATTCCCACAACTTGTTATCTAACTGGACACAGACATGGGACGTACAAGCACATGCACAGAAAACACACAGGTCCCTCACGGCAATTTTCCAAAGCTGATTCAACATTGGCAACAGTTAGAGCTTCAGTGGAAATTAAATAGGGTCTTTGTCTGTTAAGGATTTCAGAGTGAGCGTTACTGATCAGTGACACTGAGAGGGAACAATGCATCCTGTTTATCACGATAGTCCCCAAGAGGCCCTCACTGGATGTTGTTTGTGTGTTTTTAATTTGTTAAAACCCACTGAAAACAATATGTTTGCTGCACTGTTTTAATCAAATTGTGTGCGTGTGGTGGTGCAGCCGTCAATAAAAGCAGAGTCTACAAACTCAGCTATACTCGTTAAATACTACTTTTATGGGCTGTATGTGCAGCGCTGAGTCGGAGTAATTAAAGGATAAAAACATTAAGGTTACTTGAAATCATGTTTTATTCACAAAAGACCATTTCAGGCACTTGTTAAGTAGGACATTTGTCTTTACTCTCAGATGCCGAGAATCGCTGTGGTCTGTGTTTTTCAGGCTCATCAGATACAGAATAGCAGTGGCAAAGTGCTGGTGTCACAAGGAACAACATGTAATTCCTCCAGTTTGCTTTGAGGGAAGGTTTGTGGGACCTGTGCCTCCCTGCATCTGCACGTCATTTTCAGCATCTGTATTAAACCTTTGCGTTGACTTGACCGGTTGTTCAAGCAGCCTTAGAAAACCAAAAATTAGATTAAACGGATAATTTCAAATAATTTCTGCTAATGGTCTGTGAAATATAGATGTAAAACTACCTTTAGGTTCTCAAATAAGGGCTGAAAATTATTTGCAAATGCTGCTTCGGCCACAGAAAACGTTCTTGTGACCATGTTGGCTCTTGTTCCAAGGCCGATCTTGACGAGACATCTTTAGTAGTTGAAATTAATGTCTCCCTCCGCCAACCTCTCTTTCTCAGCATCCTCTACGTGTGCTCTAGTCTGTACTTTGATTTGCCCTCAGTCCCATACTGTCCCTCCTCTGTATCTTCTGTTTTTGGCTCTCTAGTGTTTTTTTATTTTTCCACTCCCTGCTGCCTTCAATCTCCTTTGTCATCGCTGCTGTCCTTCAGTCTCAGGATGCTCTCCAAACGTTTTGCCCTAATGGGAGGCAACTGATCGTACATGTCGAAGCCAAACTCTGAGTGCTGTTGTGGCAGACGGAAGAGCAGCAAGTGGTTCCTCAACACCTGGAAATGAGACAAAGAGAGTGGGAAGGAGGTGAGAAGAGCAGCAGAAGTGGTGGTGTAAACAAGTGAGTCCCAACCAGGGGTGCTTTCACCCCAGGGGGTACTTCTGCAGTTGCCAGGGGGTATGTGGAAAGATTGTTGAGTAGTAATGAGTAAAAAATGATTTGCTTTTAAAATGTGTATCAACATCAACTGTAGCATCAGAGCACCATGTGCTGCAACTGAAAGTGCATGAAAACTAGTTAGCAAGTGAGCAGAGAGGCTTCAGTAGTTAGGTAAAAAGTAATAGAAAAATATATTAAAAAAAGATATATAAAAATAGATGCCTACAAGTAATGGATAAACAATTTAGATAACTAACAGTATTGGATAAATGGTTAAAATAGATAGCTTAAAGTAATGGATAAACAGTTGAATTAGTTAGCTAGCTTAAAGGTAATGGATGAATTGTTGAAATAGCTCAAAGTAATGGATAAATGGTTTAAATATTTAGCTAAAGATGGTGGATAAATGGCTGAAATCGCTAAAAAAAATTGAATAAATGGTTGAAATATATGGCTTAAAGTAATGGATAAACTGCTGAATTAGTTAGCTAGCTTAAAAGTCATGGATAAATGGTTGAAATATTTAACTAAAGGAGGAGGCTGAAATAACTAAAACAATGAATAAATGGTTGAAATAGCTCAAAATAACGAATGAATGGTTCAAACGTCCAAATTCTGTTACAAATACTAAGTTGATCAAACCAACCTAAACATTGACAGTTTAACTGTATGAAAAAAAATGCTGCAACAATATCCACTTTAATATAAATAATTAAATAATATTCAGTTTAAAATAAATTTAAATGAACATATTAGGAACACGACATTATGCCAATAAAGGGGTGTTTGATCAGGTTGGTGTAAACAAAGCCTTCAGGTAAAGAACCACACAAGGTTTCTAAGTTGTATCACTGCAGTACAAATTAAGTTGCAGTGTTCAAAACCATTAATTGGTCCGAGTGTTGCAAATGTATACAATGATACAAGGGGAAAAAGGTTATTACTGAGATAAGAAAAAAACTATGTGTTAAAAGATATTATGGAGAAACTGAAATACCAAAACTCTTGGATGTAAAGCTAATTACGTAAAAAGAATAAAGATGAAGAGGATCACCACATACATAAATTAACCCCAAGACATAAAAATAGAAAAATGTGGAAGATTTAAAACAAATGAAAAAACTCTCAACAACCACAGATGGTAAGAAAAGACGTCATAAGAGCAAGACAAGATGAGAAACAGCCATAAACAGACTGGTTTGTCAGAGGAATGTGGAGAGATATTGGAGAGAACATGTTATGAGGGGAAGAGTTGGTACAATCGATAAACACCTCGCAGCGTATAAACATCAGAGAGACACGGAGTGTAAGTACCTCATCAGTCAGGTAGTAGATTTTCCTCAGCATACTGTGTCGAGCTGCTTCAACCTCCTGGAAAAGGACGAGGGGATTAAAGATCAAAGGCCCCATTGATGCACTGTACTGACGCACTTTACCGCTCAGTGTTTTAAAAAACTCTCCACGTGCATGTATGAATGTTTTCAGCTCCACTGCTCTAAAATAATGTCTTTGCGAATGGAGGAAATTAAAAGTGTAGTGTATGATTCTGGAGAAAGCTTGTAGCCAAAACAAATACACCTCTCCCTTCAGGGCTCCTTCAAATTCGCATGAGTAATGCACAGCATTAGTTTGACCTGTGCACGAGCATGAGTTGTGACATATTATACCGAAGTGTTTAGTGGAAACGCGGCTAAAACGTCGGTATTTGACGACCTGGGTTGGTGGTTCTACCCGAGTCGCTCTGTTTGTTTCCCGTTTACAGAGCCAGGGCTGTGTATGAACACCAGACTTTTTTTTTTACAGCACACACACAGAACGGAAAGCTAGCGGACCGCGAGGAGATATTCACTGAATTTGACAAAAACTGTTTTGGATTAGAATCGTAGACTACACCTGTAAATTGATGTTAATCCCCAAATCTCACAGTTTAAGAAAAAGTCATATACCACGAGTTAAATCAACATTTATGAACAGGAAGGAGCTGAAGTTGAATGTGTGAGACCAACTCAGATGCTGCTCTTTTTGCAGTTAATCAATAACATGAGGACTAGTTTTGTAGGCTCATAAAAATAAAGATTTTGCATCCTATGAGCTCATATTTGGCGCACATGTGCATAAATCCTCGTAAAACCACTGAAAAGTTCTCACAAATCTAGTTATTCAAGCTGCAGCACCTTCTGGATTTGCTTAATCATTACATGTCTGCTTCAGGTTTCACTGTGGCCAACTTAAAAAAGCCACAAAGCACAATCTTAACATGAATACACAAACAGGAAGTTTAGTGAAAGCAGGACTTCATCAAGAGAGGCTTGGCATCGTTTTTGAAGCCTTTAGGGAGCTGAAAAGACTCCCAGTGGTGACAGAAATCACGTCTTCCTTTACAGTCCTTCGTGCAGAGACTATGTGTGTGTGTGACATGAAGTGCTGTACCTGTGCCGCAGCGTCCTGAGAGAAGATGAAGGAGTTGACGTGAGACAAGGCGACCACATATAAGACGGGGCACCAGCGGGGCTTCAGAGTCCCCGTTACCAAAGAGCGGAAGTAGAGACGGAGGAGAGGGAGGGAGTCTTCAGGGGGAGACGTGAAGCGCTCCATGGGGATGGAGAGCTTCAGATGAAGAGAAAGAGAGATAATAAATTAATCCAAATTAAGAGACAAAGTTGTAGAATCCCTTCAAAAGGCATCTTTACACGTGAAAAGAAAAGCAGTAACATCCTCATCGTTACCTGTTCCAGAGTGACTCCCAGTGACCTCAGCATCCCCACATGTTCTCCAAACACAGCCAGCTTCATGGTGGTGCTGTACGTCCTCTGCAGGGGTAAGAGGACCCAGCAGCCAAACAGCCGGTCTCCAAAGGACACAGCTTCGTACTGGGTCAAAAGGGCAGAGTACAAGTCCTGGAAGGAGGCTAGACCCGGAGGAGGGACGTTCAGGTCCAAAGAGTCCAGCCTGGATCGCCTGTAAATGGAAGACAGTTGGTTTATTTGGAGGTTAGCCACCTTTCTCTGTGCTCAATTTAGATTTTACAATATGAGAAAAAGGATATCAAACATTTTCAGACCTGGTCAGCAGTCTGAACAGACCCCAGGTCAGCTTCTGAACTGGTCTCTCCAGGAACAAGTCACTGGAACACAGGAACACACAGGACAGACGGGCCAGCTTGGCGACGGGAAGGATCACCTAAAAAAAGACAAAATGTTCTGGAGGTTAGTTACAATAACAAATGTATATATTTAACATAATAATATATAATGTAATACTGCCTGACAGAGACACACTAGAAGACTGTACGGACTGTAAAGCCCTTTGATGCCATTTTGTGCAATACAAATAAAATTGACCCGACTTGACTAGTTCATGCACCTTCAGCACTTCCTCCCTCCAGACCTCCAGCAGCAGCAGCCACTGCAGACAGTGGGTCACCGCCTGCAGAGCCCCCTGTGGGAGCTCCTCCACCGCTAACCCTCCACCGTCACACACCCCCGTTCGCTCATACAGGCTGACCAGCGGGAGGAAAGCCCAATCGGACGGCACGGTGGGACCAGTGAGCTCTGGGAGGAGATGGGAGTTGATCCAGGGGTTGCGGCCGAGCAGAGCGTCTCGGGACGTCAGCACCGACGGCTCCAGGTGGGCCAGGTGAGTGAGGAAGCAGCCTCGTATGGAGGGCAGCTGGGCGCAGGCTTCTCTCAGCAGAGCTCCGACGGTCTGGAGTGAGGGAGAGGTGTGGTGTCGCGTTTCCTCTTGGAGTTTCAGCTCTCCCAGCTCTACAGCCTCAGGTCCTCCGCTGTAGCCCTCTCTGGAAAGCAAACAAATAAACATAAACTGAGTGATACTGTAATAAAGACAAAGCAAAGAATGTGGAACATCGATTTTGGTGGAAATTGATCGGCTAATTTGATCCAATTCCAAAGAAAAGTAATCTTGAATATAATACCATTTGTCAAAAACATTTCAGACTCTTTAGGTTGATTGTGTTGGCACTTAGTGGCAAATGAATCCCAAATTAAACTAAGTTAAGTAAATGTAAACTTACGATATGAAGTCTTTGCTGAAGATGATGGTGGACAGCAGTTCATGTGCAAGGTATTCACAGCCTGGTAATAACCATGGCAGCAGAACCAGCGCCACCTGGTGGTACAGTGAGGCAAGCTTGGCTACTTGTGGCTCAATGGGAACCTGAGAAGAAACAAAAAAAGAGTAAAAATTAAATTGGTTTGGTGAAAAAAACGCAGCTTGTTGATGACAGCACATGTACATCAGCCAAGAACATAGAAAAAATAAAAATCAGTTTATTCCAGATGAAACCTTAAGTACAATAAACTACAGAATAAGATGTGTTATTAGGCATTACTGTCAGTTGGGAAGAGACGATAATGTTGCTGAATGAAACGAAGCCTAAACTGCATCTTTCAGAGCAACAGGACATTGTTTGTGGGGGTTTGATTGAAGTTGGAGCACTACCAGTCTGTGTGCCAGCCGGAGCAGCAGGTAGAGGAGGTGGTGCTCATGACGGAGAAGCCAGGCTCTGGTGTGAGACAGGGTGGGCGTAGCTTGACTGCAACTTCGCAGGTAAGCAGTCACAGGTTCTGACAGGAGAAGACCGGTGAACTAGAGAGTGGGAGAGGAAGTCAAACGCAGAAAAGGGAAAAGTTGAGACAAAATATATGGGATTTTGTGTATGTCACCACAAGATGGCAGCAGAATATATCTTGCTGTGCATCTAGCTCAGTGATAGGCCAACAGGTGCACTAGAGGCTTTGCAAACTCTGTATTCCTTGGTACGCTATTGTCTGTCCCTGTCCTTGTATGATATAAAATACTCCCTGAAGTACTTAAACTCTTCAGTACCTTGCAGCTGAGACCTTTGTGGATGCCTGTGATCGTTTCCAGGAGGAGCCCCAAGGCCGTGAGAAGAGGGAAAGGAGAGCTGGGAACAACCAGCCCTGGACGGTCCCTCCATCCTGGGCAGGCCAAACCAGGGAGGCTGGGAGTGGTTTCTAGTCCCAGATGACTAGAATGGACATTACACACGACTGAGGAAGACCTGGTGTAAAAAAAAAANAAAAAAAAAAAGAATCATAATAGAAAAAGTTTTCAACAAATTTCAACAAATCGTTTTTCAGACTGTGCTGTTAAAAGTGTAAATGTGAAAACGTCAAGAACACATTTTATAGTCAAAAAGACAAAACAAACTCAAACAAAGTCTCACAGACTTACTTTAGGTTCTTTATCAGGCCTTGAACGACATGGTGGGACAGCATGGGGAGGAGAACCTCAGACGTCAGCAGCTCCAGTTCTTGAAGCGTCTCTACTGGCTTGAAACAGTTCTGAGGAAGAAAGTCACAATATTGTAATTTTACTTCAACAATTTGTTTGCATTTTACAGTTATTCTCCTATGATACATTTTGTCGACAGGTAGCCAGAGTTAATAATGTCAACTCTTGTTTTTTTAACCGACCACTTTTGTTTAAAAGGCATAACAAGTAGGATTTTCCTAAAAAACACAATGTATCGACTCATACAAAAATAATCCCTCTCAATCATCACTTATGACCCATTAGATGTGTGTGGTGGTGTCTATATCTGTAGAGACCATGCTGCCCTCTGCCTGTATTTTTGTATTTTGCTGTGTTCGGGATGTTTCTGGGCGTCAACCTTTGGGCAGTGGTGTATAGATCCAAATCCTACTCATTATGCCTTTAATTTATTATGAAGTTTGTGGCTTTATGGATGTGGATCCACACATTTACTTGAGAGAGAACAATGTATTTGTTATTTTAAAAAATTGATATGTCGTTGTTAATTTTTGCAAGTTCCAAAAAAAAAAAAAGTACCTGTCTGGAGAGCTGATGGTAGTAAGCTTCTAGGTAGGCCAGGTAAGCTGGTATCACAGCCAGGCTGCTCTCTTTCTGAACTGGATTATCAAGGCTCTTCACGAAGCCCTTCAAATGCCCCAACAGGGATGCCTGCAACCCTGTGACATGACCCCAAGACACTGGAGGAGGAGGAGGGCACTCTTCTCCCTGAGAGCTGAGAGGGTAACATGTAGATTAAAAAAAAAAGGATTCGAGTGTGCTGTGTGATGCTTTATGTAGCAGCACGGTTTCATAAAACCACGTTAATCCTCATCTGTACCTGACCATGCCAGCCTGTAGCTCCTGATGGCAGCCAGCTGTGTGTGTGATCTGTGTGAGAAGAGAAAGCAGAGCCAGGACCTGCTGGAGCTGCAGAGGCAACAGAGGATCTGAGGGGTCCAGGACTCTGTGAACCGACTGCAATGCCTTCGCTAAGCCTGGATACAGGTCTCTGTGGGAAAGTAATGACAGTCTAGCAATAAAAGACGAGCACTGTGAGAGAAGAGAAGAGATGAGGAGTAGACGGCTCTTATATTTGGAGAAAATAAATTGGTGATGTTCCTGTGAGTGAAAGAGTTCTCTGTAATATTAATTTAGCATGAAGAGTAAAAGAAATTTATCAAAACAAGCTGCAGTAAGAACTGTAATTAAGAGACTGTGCAGGCTCTGCATTTAAATTACTCAATCAGTGTGCACCCTGGAGGACAACAGGTACATGGAAGCACCAGTACAGACGGGTTATTTATTGTGTTTTTTGTGAGTTTGTTCAGTTTGAGCTTGAATGCGTTCACTTACATGTATAATTTGCAGGCCTGCCCGTAGCCGGCTGCTACAGCCCACAGCCTGTAGGCCTCTGTGGTGATCCTGAGGGCCTCGGTCGGTACCAGCAGCAGCTCGCTGGGCTCGGCGCTCAGCAGACAACACAGACGCTCACTCACTCCAAGAGAGTTTAACTGGGGAGAGGAGAGAGAAAGACTATTAATGCTGATACATGAGGGAATAATGGAATGATTGAATTGTACTCATCATGAGCAGAGGTCACAAATACGCAAATAAATCAGCAACAGTATTATTTTTTCTTCACTCTCTCTCCAGATAACTCTTCTTGTATTTTATATTTTGAATTTTACAGGCAGTCACAATTAGAAATAACCCCAGAGGTTGGATTCCCATTAAGTTTTGTGCACACAAGTTACTTAAACACGATCAATAAAGAAAGGTGTCTGCACACTTCACACACACCACTGGATACTTTCATACACGCTAGGCAACGTCAGTATAGACACAGCTCATCCAGTCCGTACAGACCTCTCTCTTATTCTAATACATTATTAGGCAATTAAACGTGGTTGTTAGCAGCGGCCCTGACAGATTCCACACGCTACACTTACCAGTCTGGCACAGGCATGTCTGCCAGAGGTAGCTAATACTCTTATCAGCTTCATGGCACTGGCCAGTGGGAGTCCGTAAACAGACTGAGGAAGGGGTGAAGACAGCGCCGTCCAGGAAATGGGAAGAAACTCTGACAACACCATCTCCATCAAGCGAGGACAGTCAAGCACCTGAGAGTGAAATATATTTATATTGAATCTGGCCTGAAGAAAAATCTAGGCAAGAATAATTAGAAAAACTAGGAAATACTTTGTCTGGATATAGTTCAGTGTTTAAGTGACTGGAATTGTAGCTGTTATTGTTGCTACCTGTGTGGCAGATGAGGAGGAGTGCCTGGCGATACGAGTCAGGATCTCCAGGACGTCCTGGACAACTGGAGGAGAAGGTCGGACCACCTCAAGGATGTAACGTAGCCTGGGGAGCAGTTTCATCTTTAACAGCCCCTGAAACACAGACAGGAAAAACAATAAGCATTTAACCTTCATCTACAGAACTCCTTCATTACTGTAGGTTTACAATACATTATAAATCTGACAACCCTAAGTAAAAAGGAAAAATGAATTCTCCTTGTTTACCTTGACAACATCCTGCCTGGCCACATCGTGATCACTCTTCCTCTCTTCCTTCTCCTTAGCTGTCTCCTTCATACTTTCTGGCAGCCCTTCATCCTCCTCATCTTCCTCCTCCTGAGCAGACGGCAGCAGAGGGAAGGAGGCCAGGCCGCGAAACCAGGAGAAGGTGCAGTCCAAACACTCCTGACAGGGCATCCGCAGCGTATTATTTCTTATATAAATCAAGTTTTCAGTTCTGTTTTTCTGAAGTATTTTGTGATATACTGTGTTGTCTTACTTCATCCTCCGCACATACAAGGAGTGCTTTAAGAGCATGCACAGCCGCAGACATCACTCCCTCCACACTGTCGTCCAATGCAAAGCGGAGCAGGAAGAGCAGGCCGGCGTCCAGCAGAGTGGACGTCACGCTGCCTTTCAGAACAGACAGGTACTCCCCTGCACGAGCCTGCAGGGTGAGAAATGCAGCCGCATGAGCGACTGCCGACATGTGCCTCTGCAGGTATGTGTGACGCCGTTTGTGTTTGTTTGCGTACCTTTGAGAGGATGTTGGCCAGAGTGCTGAGGGCCAGACTCCTCTGCTGGGTCAGCTGACTCCGAGACAGCAAGAAGAGTTCCTGCAGGGAGTAACCTGCCCGCTGGAGAGAAATCCTCAATGTCAAGTGTAAAATCACAACAAACAAAAAGATCAGGAGCCTCGTCTGAAAAGCAAACTCTAAGATCAGAATCTAACTCTGTAGTTAGCTCGTGCTGCCATCATGTTAAACTTGTTTTGTTAGTTGAATTGAATACAAAAGAAAATCATGAAGAATAGATACATTTTTACATACATTATATACATTTTATCAAACACTTATACCACATTAAAAGACACAAAGGGGAAAAAAAGAAGAATTTGTTTTTTGACTTCTTGCCTACTGACCTCAGGCTCCTCTCCATGGTGGTGCAGGCCTAAGTGGGTGGGCAGATCCTCAGTGGGTGGAATCAAGATCCCCGCAAAGTCGAACCGAGCCTGCATGGCCTGTCAGGAAACCACAGAATTGTGTTGGCTCACACAACTTTTCAAACTCAAGAAAACACTTCTCAGGCTTGAATGCAGAAAAAAAACTTAACACAATGCAAGATCCGAGTTGAACTGAAGGAAAATGTCGACTGGTATTGTTAAGAAATATCTCCCGACCTTCTTGGTTCCTTTCCTTCTGGGTGCCGGCAAGTCTCTCATCCACTCCAGCTTCTCTGGCTCCAGCTTACTCATGTGGACCCATTCCTTCTGAGGCTTCACCGGCAGATCCCCCTCTGAATTCACACATACAGAAGGGCAAAAGCAAGATTAGCATGTGTGATTGCTTATATTAACTGGTACGATTGTCATGTGCTGTACCACCACTGTAAACACAAACTACTGCCACAGGAACACATTTTCAGTAGGGGTGCAGATTTTTCTATTTCCCAGTAAAAAAGGAAAAGTCGCTTGAACAAAAACACATTATTAGAATATTACACAAACGTACTGCTACACATATCAGCAAATAAACACAGCATGAGGTCCTTACAATCTTGACAGCTGCATATGACATTATGTTAGTGAAACAATATGACGATATGAAAACGGCAAAGTTAGGAAATTAACTTTAGCCATCAAGCTAATTAAACTGGCAGCACAGAGTTTATCATCATGACAATACCAAACGTGCTGCTGTTGGTTGAAACCTGCATTTAAACTTGAGTATTAAGTTCATGTGGGAGAGATCGGGTCCAAACCTTCCTGTCACAACAGATCAATACAGACAAAATACTGCAGATAACACGAATGAAAGTGACCGGGAGAGACTGTAATGCGACAGAAAAAAAAAAACCTTGCAACAATATAATACACCCCGGTCTTCTGGAGGCAGGGTGCTGCAGGACCCTCAGCACCCCCGCTCCCCATAGCTACGGTTAAAGATGCTCTGCAAGAAGCTGAGTCCGTGTCTGGCTATTTATTATCATCTGTAGGAGGCAGTAAATAATCTTTGGCCAGAATGACAAAAACAGCTCTGTTCATTACGTTTCTTTGGAAAACAGAATGGTACGAATGATAAATAAAAGATCTGTCTTGCGATCCATTAGCAACACTTTCATCATGACTGGGAGGTATTCTTTGAATGATCTGCAGTAACTTAATTGCAGAGAGTGGCTACTCCTGGCTCAGTCTGGAGCTTTCTGCTAATCACACAAAGTGAAGTCGACGATCAGCTTAATGTCTGGATTTTAGCCACGTAGCAGAAGCATCCCACATTAGTTACACAATTAGAGAATGGATGCTTGGGAGAGTGAGGAAGCTGGCAGATGTGATGGTCTTATTCTGCTGTGGTACTGTACATTGAGGGCTTCTCCCCCAAAATCGAATAATTTGACAGTCTCAGCAACAAGGTTACAATTTAACCAGGCTTAAGGAAGTAATGTAAAATAATGATATTGCATAGTCATCCACATAAATTATGTACATCTCCAGCAGCAGCAGAGACCAGGAACAACTGACAAAGTAGAAGTGATAAAAGAGTTTATTTTGAACCCATCATACCCGTCACAGCAGGTGGTGGTGGCAGTTCCTCCTCCTCCTCCTCCTCCTCTCCTTCCATCTCTACTTCTTGGTGTTTCTGAGGCAGCACAGCAGCAGTGGAGGAGTCTGACTCTCTGCTCACATTTTCAAGAGGAAAGTTTTCCTTGCTGCTTTTGCCCTGGGGGTATTTGGATGGGGAGGCAGAGGACGGGGCGCTCTGGGCTTTGCGAGATCTAACAAACTCCACCAGTCTAGGATCTGGGAAGCAGAAATAATCGTGTTATACGCAGTGGTACCAACAAAACGTGTACTTCATTTGTTAGGATACAAACTCAATACAGATCATGTCTTCTATAATTATACACTAATTAAATATCATGTGGACCACATCGCTGCCTACCGAGCTGAGATAAGAGTTTCTTCTGCTCCTGTAGTATCTCAGCCTGAGACATTCCCTGGAGCTTAGCTTGGTTCTCTCTGTGGATCCTCATGGTCTCTCCTGAACTGCCTGGGCCCTCAAGCCCCTGACCAGACACCAGCCTGGGACCTGAGACTGCAGTTGGCTCTGGTGAGTTGAGAGGGGCGAGCAGACAAAGAAAAAGGGAGACAAAAATAATGTGAGGAGACTTTCTTTCAATAATTAAGAGGCCATTCAGTTATTCTTTAAGATTTCCGACGTATCCGCTGATATGTGTGTTACGTGTAATATAGCTCAAGTCTGCTCACGATCATCTGCAGCGTCACACTGATCTGTATCCATGCTGGTCTCAGGAGGCAGGTTCGGCTCTGTGTGTTCAGGTGCGCAGTGTAAAGGCGTCTTTCCCTCCTTAAGTCTCTGAGCTGCAATCTGACGTGCAAAGATACTCTTCTTTCCACCAGCTGAAGACAGCGGCACCTGGTCATAAGGAAGAAAAAACATAATATTCAAATTCATTTTAATAAATTAATTAAACGACACAATGTGTGACTATAGACAAACAGCTCGAATAATAAGTCTTCATCAGTAGTTTTTTAAGTAACATGTGATTCTGTACAGAAAGAGAGGCTACTTTTCTTCACTGTAAATGGCCAAAGTTTGTTGCCATTTTTAAAATTAAAGGGTTTAAGACTAAAATCAGACAATTTATGAAGAAGGGGCATTAATGTCTTTTTACCTGACTGCTGGTTTCTGAGCGGTGCAAGACTTTGGGGAAAGCCAGGCCTGTCAGTGCCGGTAGAGATATTGGAGTAGAGCTGGTATCTCTCTCCTTAAAACACAGAACACAGATTACATTTGTGAAATAATGGGGAAAAAAATGTGTATTATGTCAAGCTAAACATGACGCCAGCAAACTTGGATAACTGAGAAAATCTGCTGAACAAAATCTAAGTGACACACTGGATGCATGTAGACCAACTGAGGAAATAAGCCGCTTTATTTAGTGCACAGCCACTGATTCACACTTTACATTTCCATTATTGGTGCGGCATTAAAACAGGTTTTACAACAGGCACTTACAACGATCCTGGAGAGAACAGCACTGATGTGAGTGTCATGTATGTCCAGCCTCTCTCCAGCATCCTCAGCCTCAAAGGTGACACGACTGGCTTTGAAGCGAGACTTCTTAGGGGGGGCTGGCGTCAGAGACGGGAGTTGGTCTGGAAGATCTAGAGGAAACATAAAAGTTTAACATTAGATTTTGCGGTTTCCGTATTAAATAATCTTAATTATATATGGACCATTGTTAGCTGTTACAGTACAAATACATTAAAAATATGACATACTTAAGTGTGAAATTTAAGTCTGTTCAACCCCCAAAATGTTTCTCATTCTCAATAATAAAACAGACACATCTTTTACCTTCTATGGTGACAACATCCCTCTGTCGTCCTTCATCCTCCCCGTTGTGTCCCCCCCCTTCTCCCCCAGCCTCGCCTCTCCTCTTGTCAGGCCGGCGGACCACATTGGCAGCAGACGGGGCACCAGAGGACAGAAACTGCTCCTGCTCTCTCAGGAGGTCTGCCTCAGAGTCGGTGTTCTTGGGACGCCGCAGCATCCCTCTGAAGGACGCGAAAGATGATATCAAACACATTTTTAATACACTGGTGTGTCTTATTCTCTTTCCCTATCCATTTGTGTTACTTCAACCGGAACCCAACCTGTCATCTCTACAACACCTACAGGGTTTCTGCAAGTTTCAACAAGTTAAATTTAAGACTTTTTAAGACCTTTTAAAGACCAATATGAATGCAATTTAAGACCTATTTCACGTCCATACTGGCAAAAAAAGTACGAAGGACATGAAGGAAAATCAGAGTCCCAGAATTACTTGCAAAGTAGAGTTAACGTTGTTAGTACAGAGTGGGTCACGCTGGGGCCGGACTTTGGTGATGCTCCCGATGTGAATACAGAACAATATTGGGTGATGGCTTTTTATAGCGGCTTTATGTTTTTTTGACTTCCCATGCAACTCTAATGCCTTCATACCCAAAGTTCCTAATTTGAGCATTTTCTTGCAACATGGTGAAGTGGGCTTCAAATTTGTTATTTTCAACAGGCTTCAACCAAGCACTAAATGTGCTGTTCTCAAGCCAGATCTCGCTGAACTTGCACTTACCAATATTAGATGAAAGTAACATTGACAGAAACAACTTTAACATTAACTTCATAATAATCAATTTCTAAGACCTGCCAAAATCGTATTTAAGACATTTTAAGACATTTTAAGGCCTAAAATTCAGATTATGGGATTTTAGACTTTTTAAGGACCCTCAGAAACCCTGATCTAACCATAACCTGACGCTACATGACGGAGAAACAGACTTTAAAGTTGTAATCTTGAAGATTTTAATTTTGTTGTCTTTCGCGGCACCTATGGCAACAAGCGGTAATTGCAGGTGTGTTTTTGGACCTCACTTCCCAAGTTTCATCGTCTGTAGTCATCGACCTTTTCTTTGTTTGTTCGGCCATAGTAACCGTTTACTCGCAACGCTAGGCAGGGACCGGAAAAAACAGTACGTTGCTTCACACACAGGTGAGTTGAAGAGCGAGTCTGCTCCCTTAAAAGCCTTGTTAAAAGCCTAAGGGCCTGTGTCCTCCAAAGCGTTTGAGAGCGCTTTGGAGGCGCAGCGTTTTTTCAGCTGAGACGCTTTGGTTGCTATGATATGGAATATCCGCGGAAGTGTGTTGCAAGCATAGACTGTATGTAATATTTATATAGCCTACAATCTTTGGTTGCAAGTACCTAATTTCGCAGATAGTTTGTGTTATTAACAAATACTGAATGTAAAAATGTCGGCACAAGGTAGAGTACTTGCTCTGGCCCTGTCTATGTGGGTTCATGAGATGTTGTGGGTGAGGAAACATCTCGGGGAGTACCACCATTTTGGTTCAAGAGCTGAAGTTGGACATAGCCCGGTTTAAAGTACTTTCGTATGAACAGGACACAGTTTGAAGTGTTGCTCCAGTTGCTCTGTCTCTGTGGTATTTGCCCCGCCCCTCCTTCACTGTGATTGGACGGCTGGGTAAAAAGTGACAATGACGAGCACAGGGTTTTACCCAAAATTGAACATTTTTCAACTCTCGGCGACCAGAAAAAAAACGCAGAACGTGCAGCGTTCAGCGCAGAATAGACACCTAGCACCTCGTCACGCTGCTGGCGTTTGTAGCAGAGTGTAAATACGCGGCGCTCACATTGCAAACAATTAAAAAAACACGTTGGCCGCTGGAAAAAACGCTTTGGTGGACACAGGCCCTAAGCCCAAGGGCTTTCATCAGTGGGCTCAATCGCCATTGTGTTGTATCATTCGGCGATAGATAGTGACTTGACATTTATTTAAATCAAAATCTTCAAGGTTATACCTTTAACAAAAGACTACTGGTTATGTTGATCCTAGGGGCCCAAAGCTGGTGGGTGCCCACAAAAATCACCGTTACGCCCCTGTTGACAGATAAAGCTGTCTCATCCTCATTCAAGCTGTCTGCTTCATCATACCGTGCTTATCTAATAGCCACACCTGGCAGGTACAACAGGAGACCATCATAATTTAAGAAAATCCTGTGAATTCAACATAACGTCTCATCTGCTAGGCTGAACTTGGTTAGCGTGGCTAATCTAAAGGCTAACTAAGGTTAACTAGGAGTGTAAGAAAAGGACAGAAGGCGACAAACTTAAAACTAATTAACCAGATAAATTACCCATATCTAACATATCTAACGTTTGCTAGGTAGCTAACTTGAATACTGCTTTTTCGTTTTCACGTGTAGTGAAGTTTACATCCGACACGCACGTACAGTTAAACGTTAGCTTAACGTTAGCTTGAAATCTCAAACCTCATTCATCTGAAGCTACAATTATCAAACAAAACACCAAACTGTTTCACTACAACGTGTCTGTCTGTGTTGCTGTAAAATGTTTAACACTTGTGAGAGCTAACCTTCAGTTAAGTTCTGGGTCCGTGATGCACAACACTCTGTGGACCACCCGGAAGATTTTTAATGTGACACCAAACTCCACCTTCAAAATAAAAGCTCCGCCAGCGTAAACAGAAGGGAGCGCGTAGCGGCTTTTTTTCGACTACATCTTCTTCCTTCTTCCCGAAAATCATTAGGTAATTCAGAGGTTTAGAGGGCATGCACTGTTTAGCTGAGTTGTTGGTGAATATTTTAATGAATCTCCGCTGATTTATGTCGTGGGACAGCACATACCTAAGCTACATCTCGCGTTATCCTCCCTCCCTCCTCCAGCATCTGGATAAACACAGTGCAGCGATGTTTGTTTTATGATGTGTGGTTTTATTATCAGGTAGTTGAAACAAACAACAAGCCTCGCTGACTGCATCATGGTCAACCTCTGCTGCCTTTGCTGCGGTGAAATCCCTCAACCCCGCCCCCCTCCGTCCGGCCAGTCGGGACCACCGCGGGATCCCCAGCAGCAGCAGCAGCAGCAGCCTGCTGGCTCCGGCCCAGACGGCGCGGGGCTGAAGGTGGGCACCAAAAAGAAGCAGCACCCGGGGGGAGAGCAGAGCCAGTGAATAAAAAGGAGTGAGCTTATAATCTCTCTCTGACATGCGAAAAGTGCAGCATGCTCTCCTCCGATCTGGACTCTGCGGAGGACACGGCGGCTCCCAATGATGCTGAGGGAGAGGAGCAGGAGGAGGAGGAGGAGGAGGACTCACCGGCTGAGAGTGATGTCCTGGAGGAGGTAGGTGCACATGCCGGCCATGCATTATCTTATTTTTTTCACTTAAAACAAAAAACCTTAAAAACATGAGGACACATCAGCTGGGACTGGCTCTGATCAATTGATTACTTCCAGAAAAGTATTAGAAACAACAGCAATTCTGCACCAAAACATTCATGTGCTGCAATACAAATAAACTAAGATGCAAGTGTCCTAACTTTATTTTATTAAACTCCTTAAAAGATGTAGCTCATTTAGATTTAAAACACACATTTAAAGCATTTTGAGTATGATTTCCGTGCTAGTGGATAATAAATCCTATATTGACATCCTCTCTGTGCCATCAACTGCTCCCACCTGCAGCCAAACAGCCTCTCTGCTTGCTGAAATGTCAGAATAGTCCATTTCACATAGTGGCAGTACAGCCCAGTGATGTGGAAACATACTCTCACTGAGCAAACAAGCAAACTACTATTTTTTGCAAAGCCAGACCATGATTTCAAGCGTTGATCAGCCCTTTAAGTGCATGTGTTGGCTCCACCGTGCCCTCTGTCTTTATACTGTCATGGAGTAATTACTGTGATTCCATCTGGGGGATTGACTGTGTGCAGCCAGCCATGGACAGATAGTAAAAGAGCACAAGTTTGTCTTACCTCAGAGCCATTGTCCATGTAACTGCTAGGTCCTGTTTGATACTGTGGAGTAGATTAAAGTGTAATTTAGTTACAAGAAACTTTTTCCATAAAACGTCCTGTTCATCGTCAGCCAACAGATTTAGTTTAGCTGCTTGAAAATCAAGGATATACTGTAATCCCATCTGAGTCAGGGCTTCTATTTCTTTGATTGGTGTAACCTTGGCTGGATTTAGAAGATATTTTACTCAGAAGAAGTATTTAAAGGGGGATTTTCGCATATTATTGAAGTATAAAAACATGATACAAAAAATCATCCCTTAGTGTTTTTCAGGTAAATGAGTGCAATCTGTACGTAGCCTGTATTGTCCGCAGTCAGGGGGCCTGCACCACTCTAAAGTCAGTCCTCTCTGGTACACCAGAATTGAATCTCTGTTTGCTCCATAAATAACTGAGGTGGAACCAGCAAAGTGACATCTCCACCCCTGTGTCAGTGCAGTAATGGATGGGCCGGTTGTCAACATAAATCCTTTCACTCCATAAAACACCAGAGGTAGTCTACAAGAACGCAGGATCTCATGGGGAGGATTGTCACCACGGGAACCAGACAAAAATATTACATAGTACCATAAAGTCTGTCAGAAAATCTTGATGAATGTGACTGACGAGATGGGATCAAATTATTTTTTTAACGTGTGAATCTACCCTCCGTGCAGATGCATACATTAAATGTTGCTGGTTTAATGTCTGTATGCAGAAAGGGTTTCGCTCTAGCTCCTGTTAGTGTTACTGATGAAATAGCTTTAGGCCAGTGTCTCTGCTGAATGGGACAATTTGACTTGTGGTCAGTATTGCAAATGTGAGCACTTTCTGTTTCTGTTTGTCTGTCCTGAGCTAACCACCCAATACTCAGCAGATAAGTGTGTGTGTGTGTGTGTGTGTGTGTGTGTGTGTGTGTGTGTGTTTAAGCAGTGTTTGGAGAAGTATTCAGATTTCTTAGGTAAAAGTAGCAATATGATAATTTAGGAATACTGCATTACAAGTAAAAGTCCTACATTCAGAATGTTACTTAAGTAAAAGTAATAAAATATAATCAACAAAAGAATACAGTCACATGTAGAAGTACTACTTATGCAGCACAGTGGCCANGCATTTTAATGTTAATCTGGTCCAGGTGGAGCTAATTTGAACTATTTTACATACTGTTGGATAGTTTAATGTATAACAATGTGTAATAATTTAGCAGCTGTTGATACGGTTTGTAATTCACTATTAATTTTTAAAGTAACTTGTAACACAGCTGTTAGATAAATATAATGGAGTAAAAATTGTTAAATATTTCAATATGAAATGTGGTGGAGTAGAAGTATAAAAGTAGCTTAAAATGGAAATACTCAAATAAAGTACAAGTACTTTACAAGTTTACACAAGTACTGCACTTGAGTTATATTCGACCACTCTGTTTAAGTGCATGAATGCATGAGTGTATATGTTAGGGCTGAATGATGTGCAAAAATTGGGAGTTTTTAAATTTCAATTTCNGTTATATTATTATATATGTTATATTCTTTCATTATTATCACTGATGTGTTAACATGTGAGCCGCATTTTAATGTTAATCTGGTCCAGGTGGAGCTAATTTGAACTATTTTACATACTGTTGGATAGTTTAATGTATAACAATGTGTAATAATTTAGCAGCTGTTGATACGGTTTGTAATTCACTATTAATTTTTAAAGTAACTTGTAACACAGCTGTTAGATAAATATAATGGAGTAAAAATTGTTAAATATTTCAATATGAAATGTGGTGGAGTAGAAGTATAAAAGTAGCTTAAAATGGAAATACTCAANTTTACACAAGTACTGCACTTGAGTTATATTCGACCACTCTGTTTAAGTGCATGAATGCATGAGTGTATATGTTAGGGCTGAATGATGTGCAAAAATTGGGAGTTTTTAAATTTCAATTTCACTGAAAAAAATATAAAAATGATGATGATGAGATTTTTTCTGGGGTCTGTACCAAACAAGCATGTTCCCTTACATCTGGAGAATATGATTTGTAGGTACCACCGTTGTGTGGCACCACAATGCTTCATTTATAATGGTATGTTATGACACATTTTACCTTTATCAAAAAATTGCAGCTCCTGCAATTTGGATATTGCACCTGGCCATATTGTGATTTCGATAATGTTTCGATTAATTGTTCAGCCCAAGTGTTTGTCATGTTGGGCTGCAACTAACACTTATTTACGTTATCGATTAATCGCTCGATTTATATTTGACTAGTTGCAGTATTAATATATAAAATGTCAGAAAGTCATGAAAGCTCCCAGAGCCCAAGGTGGCATCTTCAAATTGCAGTCCAAAACTCGGAGGTATTTCAATTAAAAAACCATATACAACAGAGAAAAGCAGTAAATCCTTCCATTTGAAAAATGTTTTTCCTTAATAAATGACTTAAATGTTTAATCTGTTTTTCATTTTTGGCAGTTTTCTGCTGTTTCATTGTGGCTAGAGCATCCTTTCAGCTCAATGTGCCGACGAGGCTCTATTTAAAGCTAAGCCCTTAACAGTTTGGACACTGGAGACTTGACTAATAATTTGGCCGGCTGATATTATCGGTCGATATTAGTTTATCACCTGTATCAGTAAGTAGCAAGAAACTGCAGAACAGAAATGCCAGAAACAATGTCTAAATCTGAGACCACTGACAAGTTTATTTTTCACCTATAAAATGTGTAGTATACTGTATATGTTGGTTAGAATTCATTATTAACCACATTTAATGGACCCTTATTCATTTTTTATGTTGTGTGTTTATGTTAAAAACAAACATTGTCAGTCAGGCTCTGTTTCTAACTGTGGATTTTAATCTCCAAGCTTTTTAGGATTTCATCTACATATACAATTTGTGATATTAATGTGACAACTTTACATTTGCCCTCATGCAATAAATATTAAATGAATATCAGAGATAGATGTGTGAAAACACCTCGGTTAATATTTTCCCCGTCAGCTGCTTTGATGCGCAGCCTCGCAGGGACACTACGTGGTTTAATTTAATTCCACCGAGCTTTCTTTAGTTTGATTTACTTTGTGCTTAGGTATGGAAAAGCTTGGCAATTTATAGTGCAGCCACGTTCATTTGCATTTCTGCTGCGAGTCATAATGTCACCGCCGCATTTCAGGGCCTCATTGCTCTAAGTGCCTTTTCCTCATCACTCTCTCTCCTTCTTCCTGTCTTATCTCGCTCTCTCCCTCTCTGCAGCAGCGTCCGGTGAAGCAGTCCCTGGGCGCTTGTGTGTGCCGGGAGTCCCACTGGCGTTGCCTGCTGCTCTCTCTGCTCATGTACAGCTGCCTGGGCGTGGTGGCCTGGTGCCAGCTGACCCGGGTCACCAAGATCAGCTTCAACCCAGCTCTCACCTCCTCCTTCGCAGCCTCCTTCACCTCCTCCCTGCGGGGCGCCTCCGGGATGGGTGTTGGGGGACACTCGATGATCTACCACGACAGCCCCTGCTCCGACGGCTACATCTACATCCCTCTGGCCTTCCTGCTCATGCTCTATGTCTTGTACATGGTGGAGTGCTGGCACTGCCGAGCCAGGAGCGAGCTGCAGAGCAAAGCGGACGTGGACAGTGTGTACGAGCGCGTGCTGCGGATGCAACAGGCCCAACCTTGCATATGGTGGAAGGCCATCAGCTACCATTTTGTCCGACGGACTCGGCAGGTCACCCGATACCGCAACGGGGATGCCTACACCACCACGCAGGTGTACCACGAGAGAGTGAACACCCACGTGGCTGAGGGGGAGTTTGACTACAGCCACTGTGGGATGAAAGATGTATCGCGTGACCTCAGAGGCTTGGAGGGACACCCGGCAACTCGGCTGCGCTTCACCAAATGTTTCAGCTTCACCGAGGCCGGTCCAGAAAACGACTACCTCAACCAGAGAGCCAGGTTCTTCTCTGAAATCGAGGGTCTGGACGATTACATGGAGGCCAGGGAGGGGATGCAGCTGAAGAATGTGGACTTCAGAGAAAACCTGATAGCCTACGTAGACCCAGATAGGATGCCTTGGTACACATCCCAGGTTGCCTTCTGGCTGGCAGCCCTGCTGATGTTGTCCTGGCCTCTGAGAGTGCTGATAGAGTACCGCACTGCTTATGTGCACTACCGCATAGAGAAACTATTTGGGTTAGAGTACAGCCACAGCAGCCCCTCTCCTCTAGACGAAGACAGGCCTCTGGGGAATCACACAGCTTGTGTTATTCCAAGAGTGGACACACTAGACAGCACTGAAATGGAGTGGCACATCCGCTGCAACCGGCAGGTGATTCCCAGCTACTCCGAGGCCATGCTGATAAACATGAGCACAGCAGACTCTAACTCGCTCCAAGACACTGAATGCACCTCGTCCTCGAACTGCTTCCTCCTGGACAGCAGCCAGACCGCTCAGAGCTACGGCGCTCTGCAAAGCCAGGACGGCAGCGAGCAACGCGGAGACCCGAACGGACGAGAAGATGACGGAGGAGGCAGGAGGAGGACCATCACCAGCTCCAGCTGCTCCTCCATCTTCTCCTGCCGCGGAGCGCTCTTCCACTCCCACCTCTCCTCGGACACGTCTCGCTTCTCCCTCTGCCGCATGTACGGCTCCCACCGCACCGTGGCTCTGTGGAGGAGCCGCAGCAGCAACCTGACGGAGCCCTGCTGCGTGGACGAGCAGTGCTGCCGGTCTGACTCCAGCCAGCTGGCGCTCAGTGACAGTCCACCAACTTACAGAGACGCCCGGTTCTTCCCGGTCCTCATTGTGCACCGGTCTGAGGGCTGCGGCAGCGAGGACGGGAGGGAAGTGAGGCGTTACTACATACGGAGAGGGTCGTCCTGTGTGGAGACGGCTCTGTGAAGGACATAAAGATGGAGTCAGATCAGTAATAATGGATGGTGTTGTAGTCACTGTTTGCTCCACAGACACAATGACACTAATGAAGATTTATGGAGAAGTAAAAGAAACTTTCTATTTTTTAACACAGACACCAAAAGGTCAAAAAGTCAGGACATTGTCTCCTTGTAGCAGCTACAGCAGTGTGTGCAATGACAATAATAACTGTCAGATCTGATTAAATGGTGCAAACATGCCACTGATACACGGAAAAAAACCACAGGAAACAAAACTTCACCCGTTCTTACACTGACCTTGTGTGTGTTGTGTAAGAATAATACAAGAAAAAAGAGAAGTTGCATGTTATTACCAAAAGTATTGTTTTTTTAGTTGATTCACGGGCAGCAAGGAGAAACCAAAGACATTCTGTTGTTTTTTTTATTCTCCAAAGAATTTTCTGAAACATTACAAAGCATTTGTTTATATGCTGAGTGGTGAATATGAATTGACTGTGAAACTGTAAGCAATAAAAGTAGGATTTAATATCGTACCCTGTCAGATTGAAGGGAATACTTTCAAAGTGGAAATGCATGAAAACAGTATAAGGAGTCATCTAACAGGAGGGGTTTTATTCTCTCAAATTACCAGTTTCACAAACAAATGTGCATCCTTCTTGTGTGTGTTAATATGAGAGATGAGAATGAGAGAAAAGAGAAGAGTTAAGTTCTGCCTGTGATCATGTTGATGTGAGGCGACGACGTCAGACACTCTCAGACTCACTGGTTCCTCTGCTGTCCTCCGGTGCGACTACAAGGGAAGAAACACTGTGGACGGATTCAGGAACGACCACACCGACATCCACTGACTTCAGCCAACAACTTGTCTTTGTGGCTGCAAGACAGAGGGTGGGTGGTACAAAAGTTAAGTTAAATTCAGCATGTTATTTGAACTGGAGAGACACTTCTGGGCAAAATACAGGAGGTAAATAAAGAAACGAAGGGTTTATTTGCAAAAACAGATATCGCAGTTTTTATTTCTTTTCCTAAATCATGTTTGTTTTGTGCACAAACTGGCGTTAGTTTATTCATTTTAAGAATGGCATTTACCTGTTTGTGCAAATGACCTCTTCAAATAGAGCAGAAGAAGAGAGGAAAGAGAAGGAATCAGAAAAAAAGCCACATAAGTCTGTTTTATGAATAACAACAGTATAGTGTTTTCTGTACAGTTCCTCTTATTTTGTGATGACAAGGCATTTTTTCTTTTAGATGTCAAAATACATATGAACTTAATGAACTTAAACTTAAAAATAATTTACATTAGACATGGTTGTTTTACAGGCCATGAAGCTTCATTTTACACTTGAACACAGGAACCAAAGTTTGGGAGATTTCTGTTTACGAATGGCATTTATGTTTACATTGTGATGGGGAGAAGTATTTATTTAGAAGAATTTAGATCCTTTGGTAAAAGCAATACTACAAAAATATTTTTAAAAATATTATTTGGGAAAGTCTTTCTTCCTGCTGACCACTAGATGCCAGAACTGCTAAGGACTATATTAATTTATTAATTTAATTTTGATATTTTTCTTATATGTCTTCATGAGTACATTCAACCGTTCACTCCATTAATTATTAAAATGCAGCTTCAGTTGGTCTTCCTCAGCAAATGGACTTTCTGCTCAGTTGTCAGGGACAGTGGTGGAAGAAGTACACAAACGTATTAGCATCAAAATATACTTAAAGTACAAAAGGTAAAAGTACTGATTATGCACAATGGAAAATTCTGAAAAATGTATATTATATTATTGGATTATAATTATTGATGCATTAATGTGTACATCACTTTAATGGGGTTTTTTTAACTTATTTTTTACTTGTGAATTTCACCAAGGGATCAATAAAGTCTCATCTTTATCCATATTGATACATCATAATTTATTTGTTGATTATAATTTGTATTGTTAATCTGAATCTGCAAAGTAACTAAAGGTATCAAATAAATGTAGTGGAGTAAAAAGTACAAGAGTGTTTTTTTATTGATTATTATTTTTGTCAGACAAATCACCACATAACTCTGTCACTTATTACATGTTATTATTGATTAAAAAGCAATGGTGGAACTAAGTACATTTACTCAAATACTTGAGTACACATTTGAGGTACTTTAGTTGAGTCTTTTCTTTTCATGTCACTTTCTACTTCTACTCTGCTACACCTCAGAGGGAAATATTGTACTTTTTACTCCACTACATTTATCTGACAGCTTTAGTGACTTTAGTTACAGATTAAGATTTTTCACACAAAATATATGAAGAGCTTAAAAAATAAAACATACAAGTACAGCTGAAATGATTAGTCGATTAATCAATTAGTCGACTGACAGAAAATTGACAACTATTTTGATAAAGTCATTTTCATGGTTCCAGCTTCACAAATGTGAGGATTTACTGTTTTTCCTTTTAATTATTTTGATCATTTTAGTTAATGTTTAATCATTTTGAGGTTTGTACTGTTGGTTGGACAAAACCAGCATTATGAAGGTGTCACTTCGGGCTCTGGGTAATTCTATTTTCAGAGGTTTTACAAACCAAACAATCGATCGATCGATTAATGGAGAAAACAATCAGCAGATGAATCCATAATGAAAATAATCCTTAGCTGCAGTCATACACAAACAAACAGTAAAGTCCTGCTTTTGCATGAATGCATGAGTAATAATAATGTAATAATATAATATATAATAGTGTAACAGTCACAGGGGACATTTTACTGCATTGAGTACTTTTACTTTAAATACTTAAAGTACATTTTCCTGATTATAATTACATACTTTTACTTAAGTAGCAGTTTAAATGCAGGACTTTTACTTGTGACAGAGTATTTTTACAGTGAGATATTAGTACTTTTACTAGGATACTAAGGGTCTGAATACTTCCTCCACCACTGTTAAAGTAACTTGACACCACACAGGGGTGTGAGCGTGCGCCCGGGCCCAGTTAATGAGCGCCTCTCTGACGTCACTTCCCACGCGCGCGAGATCATGCTAACGGCAGCTAACCGACCAACTGACAACCGAAAACTGTCCCTGAGCTTTACGGTTTGTCAAGATACTGTCAAGCTAACAGCTGCTGCCCGGTGAAGGCTCAGTTTACCGGCTGTACACCGTGTGTAGCGTCTCCTCCAGCCGCTCGCATGCAGCTCTGTAGAGGAGGCTGCCCTGTTGTTGACATCCATGACGACCGCGGATGTGTGCTGTGTCACTAGCACCAGGACGGTAACTTACTAGTTAGCTAGTTTCCGCAGAAGTTTTTCCCCTGTCTGGTATGCCTTCAAACCTTTAGTCCGCTCTGACTCGGCGTCAAGCCGGACTCCTGGCTCTGGTATTACGGTCGCGATGAAGCTGCAGTGTGATGTCGAGGTGGTGAATCGGATGCTCCCCACGTTTGGGATGAAAAGTCGAGGCAAAGGGACGAGAGCGGTGCTCTCCATCGGGAAGCATTTGGACAAGACGTGTCAACGCAGCAACATTTACATGATGATCTGCACGGCCAAAGACAGAGCAGGCTCCAAGTACAAGGTCTGTTGTTGTTAATGCTCTTTGTCCTCTGTACTGTCCCAACTACTGCAATCCTGTTGTTGTTTTCAAAGCTGGAGATCATTATTTACCTCTCTGTTGTTGTTTTCCAAATTAAGCTGATTCCAAGATGCTTCTATATTGTTTTAAAGTTGATCTAAAGTCTGAAACCAGCAGAGTAACCTCATCAAACAATACCTATAATACACAGATACAAGAACAGGTTTTAAAGTAAAAATCAAGTCTATACAGTGTATTAAATAGAGCTGCAACGATTAGTCGATTAATCGATTAGTTGTCAACTATCAAATTAATCACCAACTATACTGATAATCGATTAATCGTTATGAGTCATTTTTTAAGAAAGACAGTCTCAGACTTTGGAAATCCCTGGTCTGAAGTATTGTCCTCTTCACAGCTTGGACAGTAGGCGCTGTTTTGAATGGATAGGTCTTATTGTAACAAATCATTTTTACATGCTACATTCCTCTTAGCTTTTACAATAAGTATAGATCAATAAGGATAATAAAATGAGAGCTCATGTTATTTGTTTGTCAGTAAAACACCCAGATCTTCTGCTATCAAACGTTGCATTAGCAAAACACTCCAGCAACTTTTATTGACAGTGTTTTTGCTTTTCAATTAACTCAATCCCATGAGTCACTTAAAAAAAATCGACTTTTTCAATTATTCATCGTTATCTTTCCCAGAAAGACGTAGATCGGAAACCCTAGAAGTGTTGTTTTGTGTCTGTAAAGATGTAAACCCTGGTGTGTTGAGGTTAAAATGCTTACAGCATTCCTGTCCACACTTGCTGAGAGAGTGAATCACTCTTGGCTGAATGATGACGCGTACCTGCCCTAACAGTGTGTGCAATGTATTTTTCCATCACCGACATTTGCCAACTTTCTCTTGCAGCTAAAAGACAACATAGAGAAATTCTTCACTTGGTTTGTGGAGGAAGGCAAGGCCACTGTGAGATTAAAGGAACCTGCTGTCGACATTTGTCTGAGCAAGGTACGAAATCCAACATGGTGTAATTACAGTGTGTTGTTTTTTTCCCCAGAACACAATCTTCAGGTTTATGAGGAAGCGATTTCATTCTTATTTCCTTGAAAGATGTGTCACACAGGACTCACAGACAAGAGTCACGCCATCGACTAGACAGACACATACTGTTGTTTTGACTGCAGCTGGTGCCCGCACAGACACCATAGCAGCCGCATTGTTTCCAGCTGCTGCAAAGCCCTCCTGGCTGTTTTGAGGCAGTGGTCGCCTTTCACCTAGATTCTAACATAGTTCAACCTGTCACGTTGACAGAAATGCACTCACACATTCACAAACAGCACATTAGGCGGGGAAACGGGGAAAACAGGAGCTCCCAAATTGAGAGAAATGTGTAAACTTCAATTAACCTACAGAGCCACAATTTAAAGAAAAAAAACATGATGCCACCTCCAGAAACTACAGCCTAAAAAATGATCAATTTAAATGAACACCTCAATGTGTCTGGATGTGAAATTGCATCTAATCCCTGTAACTTCACATCCTGAGCCACTCACATTTATGTATATTCCCCACAGCAAAAAGTTCATCATGTTCATTCAAAGGAAGTGTGTCAAGATATTCCAGGCCGGTGAATTTAGGTTAGATATTTCAAGGAATCCGGCCACACGCAACCGCCCGAGAAGATACTGCAAGTCTGCTGCTGTTTCTGTTGCCCATTAATCCATTGATCCAACTGTAACTTTATTCATTGATTTGTAGGCTGATGCGAACAGCTTGAAGAACTTCCTCTCGGCCGCTCGCTTGGCGGACAGAGGAAGCGACGCGAGTAGCCTTCCTCTCTCCACGCTCACTCCTGTCCGCGCCAGAGACGTAGAGCAGCCCAAGAAGAAGCTCACCATCGTCTCCAAGAAGGACTACCCCCTCACCTCCAACTTCCCCTACTCCCTGGAGCAGCTGCAGGTCTCCTATTGCAAACTGTCGCGGGTGGACATGCGGATGCTCTCCCTTAAAGGTAGCGAAAAGTCAGGATGTCTTTTGATTTTTTTAAATGTGTCTCTTGCAAGTACTCCAACTTTATGGAGGTGCAACCCTAAATATCTGGAGTACCCCTTTTAAGTAGTGGTATTTTTCTTTGCTTTTGTTTTTGCAGCTCTCCGCAAGCTAGACCTCAGTAACAACCACATCAAGAAACTCCCTGCCACCATCGGTGACCTCAGCTGCCTCTCTGAGCTCATCCTCCACAACAACCACCTGGAAGCCTTCAGCGAGGCCCTCTGCCTGTCCACCCTGCAGCGGACCCTCCAGCTCCTGGACCTCAGCCAGAATCGGCTGCAGTCCCTCCCCGCTCAGTTCTGCCAGCTCCGAGAACTAGTCAACCTCAAACTGGACGACAATGAGCTCGTTTGTTTGCCGTTCCACATCGGCCGGCTCTCCAAGTTGCGGTTCCTGTCGGCGGCGCACAACCAGCTGGCTGTGTTGCCCGGTGACTTCCGCAAGCTGAGTCTGGAGAACCTGGACCTGTTTGGAAATCCGTTTATCCAACCTAACCCTCTGGACCACACAATGAAACTCACATTCCCCCTTCCACTTCAAGAGATGGCTTCCAGAGCTGTGGCCAACCTCAGGTCAGAATCAAACATGCTCATTATATCACACCGTATCTTCACCGCTCTTCAAGTTCTTCTAATTGTATTCTTTCTCGTTCACCTCACAGGATACCATACGGACCTCACCTCATCCCTGCCCACTTGTGTCGGGACCTCGAAGTAGCCAAGACCTGCGACTGCGGCCGCGTCTGCATCAGTTTCTACATCAAAACGGCGGTCAGCATGAACCTGCACCAAGTCTCTCACACGGTGGTCCTGGTGGACGACATGGGGGGCACAGACGCTCCGGTGCAGCAGCACTTCTGTTCCCTCTCCTGCTACTCCGAATTTTTAGACAACTCCCTCCAGAGAGGAATCAGATGAGGAGGAACAAACTTTTTTGTTTGGCAGGAAACGCACCAACAGCTGAACATTGCTATGGATTTTGCAAGTTGTGAGATACTGTAGGAGGGTATGTGATTAGACGACAAGAGGAATCTGCAGTAGTAAATAGCTCAGTGGTCCAGTTTTCTGGTAATGCCTTTGAATGAAAGGAGAATATTGACTCTGCTAAGCTTTGTTTTTAAAAGTGCTTCAAGCTGCCTGCTGTTTTACACTTACAACTTATAATGCACTTCCCACACATCAAAAATGGGGTAAGAGATGAGCGTAAATACCTTTTTGTGGCTGCTCCATATGCAACTGAGTGGCTCTGACTGTATGTAATGATAGTGGGCAGGTTTGCCTGTGCTGCTGCTAAATGCCACACGTTGTCTTTTCCTGCCTACCAGAGCAAACTGCAGGTTCCCCCACTGACCCACTTCTACTCGGCAGGGGAATAAAGAAATTAGATAAATTTGAGTCCTTTTCCTTAACACAGTGCCTCAGGGTCCATGAGCGTTGGCTGTAGGGAGTTGGTTTTTACTGTGCTAATGACCCACAACTTTTATACGTATGTGAAATTCAATAAAATAAAAGTATTCATTATGTTGTCCTAAGTAGCTTATTCTGGGACATTGAAATGATTTATGTGTCATTTTTTTGTCATGTATTTGAATCTAACTATAAATGCAAGGAGTCTCTGTCTTTCTGTCTGTCCTTCGATTATCTTGACAACCATTCATCTGATCGACTTCACACTTGGCGGGTGTATTGCTGAGGACCCAAGGGAGTGCAGTGTAGAATTTGGTGCAATTTGGCCAGATGGTGGCGCTATAACAACGAACTTTACGTTTTGGCCTGTAACTTTTGAACCGTAAGTCTCAAACAAAGGGAGTGCAGTGTCGAGTGTGAAGTTGATCGGATGAGTGGTTCTCAACAACGCTGCAAGCAGCACTTCTGGGGGCCAAGCAATCGGCCCGCTCCGAACAGCACGCATTCCAAACTGGCCACGCCCTGAACGGGCACCGCACTAGTTGAGTGAGTGAAGAGAAATGTCAGGCTTTGAAAATATGACCATTATTTAATATTGCTGTTCACACTTCAGACTTTTTAACTGATATGATACAAGAAAACTTTCACTTTCAAAAATAACAACCTTCTCTGAACCCTCGCACGCAGACCTCAGTCCAGCTCGTACATCAGGGTGTTTAGGAAGACAAACCCAGCAGATGTGGAATGATCGCTGATGACCATTTCGTTTCCATCTTTATCAATTTCCCTCAACAACACAGGCGGAGGCTTGATTCGCTCTGTCGGAAGGTCATCTTCGTCTGTGTTCTCGTCCGGCTTCACTGATCCCGTGGCGAGTCCCTCAGAGAGGAGGGAGACCCTGTCACCTGATCCACCTCCACTTGACTTGTTCCCTTCATCTGGTGCAGGCATCTCGCTGGACTCAGCAGCAGTAGTCTGGGATTCCTCACGGGATCTATGACTTAGAAACGCAGCATCCGTTTCCACCTAGAAGAGAAAAATATTGGTTGGATCACACACACTTGTACCTTCTCTCCAACACAATAGTCAGGGTTTATCTCACCTTCTCATGTCCATTCTCTGTTTCAGTCTCCTCTTTGATGTCTGAAGTCTTCGTTTTGGGTGTTGACTCCAAACAGTTCAGATTTCCTTCTCCCTCTTTTACTGTGCAACGTGAATGTTCAGCAGCGATTAAAACAGGCTGCTTTTCTGTTTTGCGTGAAGCCACACGAGAGTTTTCTTCTTCAGCAGAAACGCATTGGTCAACAGTGTCACACTGAAAACTTGGTACACCAAAATCCTTTTTCTCTGCTGCTCTGTCACGTCCATCTTCCCTTAATTCACTTTTCCATTTATCTTCATGTTGCTGCCTTTTCTGCACGTTCAGTTTTCCAACTTTTGTCTCATTTTCCAGCCTCCGCTCTTTCAATTTCTCCTCCTCCACAATTTCTCGGCCTTTTCTTATCTGCTTCTTCCATTTTGCCTCCTCCTCCACATCTTCTTCTTCTTCACTGTTTTCTCCTCCCCTCTTCTGCTTTCTCCATGTTTCCTTCTCACCCACCACCCTTTCCTCCCTTTCTTCCCTCATCTGCTCCTCTCCTCTCTCTTGACCTCTTTCTTCACCTTTCTCTACCCTTGTCTGCTGCTTCAAATCCTCCTCTCCAATGCCTCTTTCCTCCTTCTCCTCCTCAGCACCTCTTTGTTCCTCCTGCTCCTCCTCACTTTTCTGGCCCTCCCTCTCCCTCTCCTTCCATTTATCCTCCTCTTCCACCTCACTTTTCTCCTCCTGCCTCTCACCATCGCCGACGCTACTCCCAGCAGGCCCTACAGCAAAATCAAAAGCTTCATTAGAGGGAAGAACGGGCAGTGTGACTGTAAGCCGTCCTTTCTGCTTATTGAACTTGGCCTCTCCTTCATCTTCATTCACAGGGTAGGCTAAGGGCAGCTCCAGTCTGTAGGCTGGTTTCTTGGACTCCAGCAGCAGCATTTTCTCTTTTACCTCAAGGCTGGCGTCTGAGACGGCCTTCAGAAGTGGCATGTCGATGGTAACCACTATCTCTTTGGGCCTGGGGCTTTTGGCTGAGTCTCTAGAGCACCTGAAGTCCTGTAGATCAATAAAAGATCGATATTTTACTGTGTAGTTTGGCGTGGTGGGCTCTTTGATGTTCTGAGGCTGAACCTGGAAGCTTTTTGGTTGTTTGTTTTTTGTTGATTCTGTAGGCTTGGTTTGCGAGGACGTGGTGAGTCTTTTGTCATCTGGGTATGGGAATGCAAGAGGGTCAGGCTCCTCCGAGGTGGCTTTATATCCAGGTATGGATTTTCGGATGACACAAGGCTGCGGTGTACCTTTGTATTTTGCACTCATCTCTCTCACATTGTTTTTATCCAGAGTCACTTTAAAAGCGTTCTGGACCCCCTGAAGGGCCGTGCCGTCCACCATATCCATGAATCTCTTATTTTTGCTGGCAATGTGGAGGGTGTCAGGGTGGAAGATAACATCATAGATCATGATCTTGTTCCCCTTTGGGTCTGTGTCCTGCCTCCCTGGATGCAGACTGTGAGGCAGGGACCAGCACTGTCCTCTGCGGCCTTCCTCAGACACCCCCCATTTACTCTCAGGCTTTCCAACTTTTTCATTGGCACAGATGTTGATAAAACACTTCTGCTTGCCGTCCACACTCGTCCTGAGAGCCCGAAATGGTTCCGGGTGGATGAATTCAACCGTGTTTCCTCTCTCCTGCTCCAGAAGTTTGATCTCCTCCTCGTACCTTTTCTTATTCTCGGGGTCTGACAATTCTTGGGCGTAGTCGCGCAGCATTTCCCTGAATTTCTGGTCTTTGAAAGCTTTTGTCAACCTGTCCATTTCATCCACCGTCACATTCAGTTCTTTCAGCTTGTCTCCGACCTCCATGCTGATGAAGCCAGCGGACACAACTATGGTGAACTAAACGTCCCGAAAAAAATAGGTCAGAAGCGAAGTTGGCTAAATTTAAATAGCGTTACAAGCTGTCCTCGCCGAAAAAAACGCAGAATTCAGTGTGGTTTAATGTCCTTTTACGTGTGTTTTAGCTCGTGTTGGACCTCCAATTAGCAGCACACCGTCCTAGTTGTGTTGATGTAACCATGGCAACACGAGGGTCAGCGGTGCAACAAGGAAACACTTCCCTGAGAAAGTTTTTTTTTCTTGCTGTCAATTCAACAGGTTTTGATTAATAAATGAAAAGATTTTACTGAATAAATATAAAAGTAAGAATTAAAAATCAATATAATTTAGGTAAGCCAAAAGAAAATAATATAATGGAGGCTTAGTTGTGTTCTTGATTCCAGTGGTGGAAGAAGTACTCAGATCTGTAAAGTAGCAATACCACAGTGTAGAAATACTCTGTTAATTTAATTTGTATAAGTACAAAAGTATTAACATCAAAATATACTTAAAATACCAAAAGTAAAAGTACTCATTATGCATAATGGCCCATTTCAGAATGAAGTATATTATATTATTGGATCATATTTATTGATTACTTTAATATTGCAGCTGGTAAAAGTGGGGCTAATATTTTACTATATATACTGCCGGGTAGCTTTTGATTTTCATCAAGGGATTAATAAGGTCTTATCTTTATCTGTAATAATACATCATAATTTATTTGTTGGTTGTATTTTGTATAATTAATCTGAATCTGCAAAGTAACTAAAGGTATCAAATGAATGTAGCGGAGTACAAAGTACAATACTTTCCAGCAGAAAATGTCAGTACTCAAGTAAAGTACAAGTAGTAGTAGTAGTAGTTACTTTCCACCACTGATAGATTTTATTGATTAAATTTCCTTCTTTCCTTCAATTACTTTACTTTTTGGCGCTGTGAGTCCTTATATACACAGGTGTGTGCCTTCCTAAATAGGCCATTTTTAATGTTGTGACAGTGAGCCAGCAGGCACAATACCAGGATCCTGAAACTGAAGCAGCTAAATGGAATTCAGCCGTGATTTATTTTATTAATTTTTTACACCTGTGCTCTCCTGCTGTGACATGAGGAAAAAAACCCATCAATTAATTGTCCAATCGACTGATTTTGCTGCAGGTTATATCAAGGACAAACAAAGCAAACGGGATGGTACAAATAGGACCTATTGTACCCCTATTTTTCTTTATCATCCCTTGTTGATTAGTTATTGAGTTATTAATGAAGAATAATATAAAACTGTGCATTATAGAGAATTAATTTTGAGTTGCTTATTTATGAGTGTAATTAAAAAGTCAAGGAAAGAAGAACTACCCTTTAAACCAGCTTTGTGTCAAAACCACTAACCCTAATTGTCAGTTTGACAACAATTTAAGGCCATGAAATGGACTTTGGATGAACACAATGGGTCTTTTGACATGAATAGCTAATTAATAACCCTATAGTTGTACGCACAAAAACCCATGAATAAAACCAGTGACATTAAATCTTACTTTACACAATGGCATTTTTAATGACACACATAAATTGAACTGTGATTTTATTTATCTTTTTAGTTTATATGCTTTTTTAATTTATATGCTATTATTACAAAACTCTGTTTACAGTATATTTAGTGCTGCAAACAAACTTTCCTCGCAGGTGAATAAGTTTGAGTTCCTTAATAACAAGTAATATTAGCAAGGTGCGTACAAAAATGTACATTACTCTTTACCATTTTCTGGTTATGAGCACCAAATGTGAAGATGATCACCTACTATCATACTGTTGTACTTCTCTAAACATGTCAAAATATCTTTGTGTTAAAAACTAAGATGTTCTGCAGTGCTAGTGTAAAAGGTGAAATGACATGAATCCACCACCAGGTGTCGCTGTAGACCACCGCTCAGGTGGCACACAGCCAGTGAGTATGTCGGTCAGTAAGGCAAAGGGGCGGGTGTGCAGGGAAGAAAAGTGATTGGTCGCACCCCCAACAGTTCATATTTCTCACTGTCTGATTGGAAGGGGTGTGCTGTTACTAGGTGTGGGACCACTGCTTATGAATGTGTGGGTGAGAAAGGGAGAGAGAGAGGATGGAGGCAGCACAGAGAAACCACTCTTGGTCCAGCAGCATCTTAATGGCTTCTTTTTATTGTTTACTTTATAAAATTTCCACATGCATTTCTCTCTCACACTCCATGTTCATTTATACGCCAGCCTAATAGTCTAAACTTTATGTACAAGAGCAACCTTAATTTGTCATCACTAAACAGAAGAACAGGAGGCGTTTGCTAAACTCTACCAGACCAATAACAGACTTTTGAATGAATAAAAGTCAGTGGGGTATTATGCAAGAACCACACAGCTCCACCGCCTCCTTGTTCCCATGTGACAGAGCTGAATGGGCTCAAATGATCAGTTAATAAACTGTTTTGTCTGCTCCAACTCATCAGGCACTCTGGCTCTGAGTTAATGAACAGGACACAATGTCCCTAGATGGTCTCACCAAAGGAGTTTTTATAACACCAAAAAAAAAAAAAAAATTCATTCAGCTGGTGGACCAAAAGAGGGCGGTGGCGGTGTGTGTGGGGGGGAGTCACAGTGTGACGCACACAGGATGTGGGCAGGAACCGCTCACTGCATTTCTGCATGAGACAACCGGGAAATTGCTGACTATAAGATCCCGCACCTCCTTTTTTTCCTGGGTTAGATATTAAAAAGGTCACAAAATGCACAAGGAATGACTCATTTAATCTTTTGTTTATTACAAATATGTATTAAATAATATGAAAAGTTAGACAGGGAGATATAATCAAGGTATAATCATAGTACTGATGATTAATATTTATATTTACATTGTTTTTCCATGTTAACATTTTCCCAAGTATGACAAATAAATGCATTTCATAGTACAACATACAATACATTCACATAGACATATATATATATATCAGTGTCAACACACTGTGTGTTGATACTGTTGATCAAAAGTGTTGTAGGTGGGGTGGGGAAGATGAAATGTATAAGACAAACTTCATACAAAGGCTTTGGCAAGAGTGCATACATATTATTAATTATATCAAAGTAAACAGAAGAATCCTTTAGAGAAAAATACATGTACAAATGAGCAGTAGAGAGGAAAAAGAAGAGTCCAGTGCATGTTTTTTTCTTTCATTCCCATGAGTAAAGTAGCAGCAGCCTTGTGTGCTTGGCTGCTTCGTGTCCCTGTGGTATCTTGGGAGTGGGTAGGATGGCAGTGTTCATTGTCTACTTTGAGCCGGCAGGCACCAGCATGCTTAGTGTGGCGAGGCCAGGTTTTGAGGGAGGTGCTTTGCCGGCAGCCATTTTGTTCAGGCTCCGAACATCGGCCTGCCAGGAGGGAATTTTCTTCGTGGTCATGTGGCGGCGGGCATGTTTGGTGAGGTGATCACTGCGCATGAATCGGCGGTCGCACACCGGACACACGAATTTCTTCTCACCGGTGTGTGTTCGCCGGTGGCGGGAGAGCTCGTCGGAGCGGGCGAACCTCTTGTCACAGCCGTCCCAGCTGCAGCTGAAAGGCTTCTCACCTAAGGGAGGCAAACAGAGAGAGAGAGAGAGAAACAGGAAAGTGTCAGTAAGTGAGTCACACTGCAGTCATAAAAAGCTCACACAACACCGTGCCATGTCTGAGATGTTAACAGTGAGCTCACCCTCCTCCCATCGAGAAAAACAAGACCAAGAAAGGAATGTTTTACAAACAGGATGCAACACTCATCTGGGGTCACATTTTACTCCACATCCTATCAACCAAATGCTTCCATATGCAGTGGACTCTCACCTGTGTGTGTTCTCAGGTGAGCCTTGAGGTGTGAGCTCTTAAAATACGTCTTCCTGCAGCCTGGGAAGTTGCAGACATAGTTTCTCCGGCGGGAAAAGTCCATCTTTGTGGCTGTCGTACTGCCGCTGGGCCCCGCCGGCACATACACGGGGGCTGGGGCCAGAGGTAGCAGCTTGGTGTTGCCCAGGGTCATGACAGTCTGAGGGCAGTGAGAGGCCTGAGAGACGGAGGACTGAGGGAGAACCAGCATCACCGTGCCCTGGGGCACTGCTGAGCCCACGATGAGGGACTGCTGGACAGGGGCGGCGTTAGCTGAGGCGGACTGGGGGAGGATGGACGTGGTGGCGGTCCGAATCCCAGTATTGGATGTCTGAACCGCACTGGGGATGAAGGCTGAGATTATACCCGATTGGCTGCTGACAGGGAACATCTGGCAGATGATTTGAGGGCTGGTGACTGAAGGCGGGGACAAGGTTGTGGGAGCAGCGTGAGTGGGTGGGCTGTTTTGTGGTTGGGTGTTGACATGAGTGGGGGTGGAGAAACTGTCCAAACAGGGGTTTGAGGGATTGGCTTGCAGCTCTGTTTTTGAGGCGGATAATGTGGGTGGAGGAGATGGAGGTGTGTTTATCTGCTCAGTCTTTGTAATGAGTCGCTGCTGCTGCTGCTGCTGGCAGACCACTGCAGCCGTTACCGTGTCTCTAGTTTTCTCTGGATTGGGGGCCACTGGAATGTGGTGTTGGCAGGGGGTGCTGTCTGCGGTATGGCGAATGACGCTGGTCGCCATGGCTCTGCAGGGCTGTGGCTGAGGGGGGAGGGAGGGGGTCTTTTCAGCAATGGGTGCCAAGACAGGTTGATGGAGCCCGGACCCGCAGTGTTGCAAAGACACAGCCAGACCAGAGCTGGACTGGAGCGCAGTGCTGGATGCTGAAGTTTCCACAAAGCTGGGGCTGTGAGGGGGAGTCATACACTGGAAAGAGAAGAACATTCGAGGAATTAAACAGTGTATCCCAGTACCATTATAATAACATGGAGTAATTCTCCAGTTTTACAGGGGGGATAATGTTTGCAGAGATAAGCATCACAGGTGGCAAGCAGGTACACACAAGACTAATGATCACTCTGAGCTATAAACTGTGATTTTTATGACCCTGCCTCTCAGAGGAGGAGCTCCGTCTGAAGGTCAAAGCACCTTACTGTATCAAGGCTTTTCTTGCTGCAGCACCTCTCACCTGCCCCAGTCTCATGTCATAAACCACGGTCCCACAGTTATCTTTACAGATCCATATCAAAAGGCCATGGGGTTTAATGCAATCCTTGACTCTCAGGAATATGTTTACTACTCAAACATCAGTTATCTCAGTAGTTTCACGGCTCCGTGCGATTTCAGCACCTGCTTCCAGCTCAAACTATTATTAAGATGTTGCAAAACTGACGCACATATTATTCAATGGCATGATAAGTCACTCACCAGGGAGGAGAGGGACACAAAGTCCTTCGGCAGCTCTGGAAGTTCTGGCGGCAAGAGGGAGTCACAGGAGTCCGAAGCCGGGGTGAGGGGTCTGGGCTTGCAGGGGTTCAGCCTGTTGCTGCCGAGGAAGTGGCCCTGGCCCCAAGAGCTCATGCACACCAGCGCCTCAGCTGCCTCCAGGTCCGTGTACTCCAGGCCAGAGATGGACTGCTCGCTGTCATGCCTCCTTCTCTTCACGTGGGACCCACAATGATCCATGTACTCAGTCTGAAAGGAACAATGAATAAACATCAGACAAAGGAGGTCAAATGAAAGTACGTCTGTACTGCCACATCACTGGGTTATCGTGGTTACTTCCAACTGCATGATACACTGTGCTGACTCAGATCTGATCGTGGCATAGACGCAAACAAAGGGATGCTTTCCATTCTATTGACCAGAATGGAAAAAAACAATCTATTTCCAGTTATCATCTGCTCTGTCACTGTTCCTGAAACTTAAGTTCCCGGCCAAACTGCACCATGCTGCCAATAAGAGAGAGGGGGTGTTGGTGACTACACCCCAGCCCAGCATGCACTGCCTCTGGCCGAGAGCCAGGACGCCTCCCATTGCCAAATATAGACCAAACAGTGACGTGCTGCCGAGATGAGCCATGTGAAATCCCCATAAAGCGGGTTTGCATCAGGAAGTAGGCTTATTACGTTACAACTTTATAAAACATTATAACAGTAAACAAAGCACATTACTGAACAAACAGATGAAACAATTAATCGACACTGACAGGCTTCCGTACATGTTTAAAATTTTATTTTAGATTATTATAAATATATAAGTTATTACCTATTAAAGACTGGATAAAAAGCTAAATTATTAATAACAAATGTGCAATAGAAACAATGTTTACATTTTTAGTTAATATGGTTGATTTGGCATCACTGGGACGCTGACGTGACACAAAACATTATTAATAAAATTGTACATAAATGTTGAATTTAGCTGATGGACTTTAGCTTGAGTACTGAAATATCAAATCACAAGTAAACAAGTGACTGTTACTGGACTGCAAAGTAAATGTCGCGCTTAATCTGAAGTAACAGTTTAAAAAAAATGTCTTAACTTACCCCGTGTGAGTCCATCTCTGTAAATTTTCGCGATGGCATTGAGGGATAAAATGTCTAAATATCACTTTTTGTTGTCAAAGCCAGTACAGAACAAAGAGACGGCGGTTGCCAGTGCTGCTGCCTGTACTGGGGTAGGGTTGAGGTCGTTTTTTTTCCTCTGACTGGCTCCCTTTTCTCTCAGCTGTGTGTGTAAAACATGGGGAGGAGAAAAAAAAAGAAGAAAAAAAAAGGAAAACAAAACTCACAACACGCACCGGCGGGTGGCAACACTCGGCCAATCACAATTGAGTGTGTGCGGAGCGTCAGCCAATGGGAGAGCAGGGAGCGCGTGAACAGTGCGTGCTCGCCGGGCGGTTGGAGGAAATAGGGTGCGTGGCCGTTGGTGGGCGTGGCCGTGAGAGTCAGCAGTGTCAGGGTAAACCCGATGAACTGCCATCCGCTTAAACTGGGCGAAAGGTCGATCCGGTCTATGCTGCGTTCACGGGCTGTGGGAATAACCTGCCGTTAACGACCTGACGGCTCTTTGTAAGTAATCCACGGAAGAAAAATTGTTTCATAAACACATATATTCGCCATGCAGCATTGTAAATCAGATCAATTAATATGTTTTGATACGGAGAAACCAAATCTCTTTCTATGCATGCAGCAAATTCACAAAAACAGAGATAGAAGAAGTTGAACTACAGTAATGCTACCCCAGGGAGAAATCTAGTTTGGTTAACTAAAGCTACTTAGAAAAAGTAGTTCAAACTACTTTGTANNTACTTTGTAAAAAAAAAAAAAAAGATCAAATTGACAATGTACATGTGATACGAAATGATAACAAAATATAATACAAAAAAGTCACATGCCACGTGCTCACACCAAAGTGTGAGTGACGCCGACATCGAAAAGTGGCTGATGGTATGCCACTAGTGGTTCAGCACCATATGCCGATTCCTAGAGTGGTATGCCGCTTATGTTCCATCGCACCGTTTCCACCTTTAAGAAACAATAAATACCACTCTAGGTATACCCCACTATTCATGGGAAAGTGCAAGGATGATGCACTACATAAATTCAAGTGTGTGGTGGTGGCATGCCTTCGATTAGTTGTTTGGTCCATAAAATGTCAGAAAATGGTGAAAAATGTTGATCACTGTTTCCCAAAGCCAAAGGTGACAACCTCAAATGTCTTGTTTTCTCCACAAGCCAAAGATATTCAGTTTACTGCCACAGAGGACTAAAGAAACTAGAAAATATTCACATTTGAGAAGCAGTTTGGACTCTTTTTCTTAAAAAATGACTCAAAACGATGAATCGATTATCAAAATAGTTGGTGATTAATTTGAAAGTTGACAACTAATCAATTAATCGACTTATCGTTGCAGCTCTAATATTTTTTCTATGAACACTGAAAAACTGCTTCATTTTACATGTAGTGTGAGCCTATTTATGGGTTTATGTGTAATCTTCTTCTGCTGCTGCACAGTCTGTGACATTGTACTGTATTCTTTTATATTTTGAAATAAAAGGAAGAATATAACTATTTATGGCCAAAAGTTCAGGTCTAGTTGAAGTCAGAATTCAAAGGTTTGACTTTATATGACTAAATAATTTCAATCGGCCTTTGAAGAAGTGAGTTATAGTTTACACTTTGCAGAAACTCTCAAGGAAAGATTATGTAGACTAGGTTAATACACGTTACAAACACTTGATTATGTTTTAGGCCATTAGAAAATGACATATTCCCCTTGACCTAACTGCATATTCCCTCCCTGTTGATGATGGAAAAGCTCCATCCAAAGAAACCTTTATTTTTCAAGCTCTATTGTCAACGTGAAAGCACGAGGGAGGAGGAGGAATCTCATTTCTACCACTTTTCCCACAGTCCTTGAATGCAACACCAGTACCAGATGAAGCGCGGGTTTCTGTCTTGTTTTTTGGAGCTGTGTGTGCAGCTTTCTCATAGAAAAAGCAGAAAAACAAGTGCTTAACTGACATCACTTTAACATTAATAAGACAAACACAAAGTCACTAAGTTAGAAAGTGAGTGAAATGCTTTGTTTTATCCATGTTGTCATTGTAGCTCTTTTACCATGTTACCAGTGTAATAATTTGTCATTATTCCTTCAAAAGCATATATTTTAATATGTTTGTGGTTTCACTGTAAACCAGGTCACCCATGAGAGGCCACCTATTAAACTTAATTAAATAATATACATAAATACAATGTACCCCACTCTTGGTCATGATCTTGACACTTGTTTTGTCTGGTTGTAGCCACTGATTAAGGAATTCTGGGCTAGAGCCCAGTGCCCCATTTATATCCATATGGACTATATTAGATTAATTTTATTACTGTTACATTTGCAGACAAATTAAGCCTCAAAATACAATATTTTTCACAAGCATACAAGTCCACAGATGCACTGCACTGATAACCTATTGTCCTGGGTGCAGAGGAAAGGATATTGTTCTCCTGATACTAAATATATTCTTTCAACTTTATGTAAATGTTAATGTATGTTGGGCTGTTTTTTTCCTGTGGCCTATTGTCTGACTGTTTCTATGAGATCATTCCCATTCCCAAGTACATGTCAGAGAATTCAAATCGGTCTTGACCTACATTTGCTGTTACATCACCAACTGCACTTGGACAAAGAAGAAATGTGTCAGAAGTCCCAACGAACTCCTGGAAGCCATAATGTGAAAAGGGCTGGAACTTAATGCTTTGAGAAATATTCAATATAACCAAGATGCTTTGGTAAAAACAGGCCCAGTTCCAGACCCGTGATATTTCTGTTTATATATATAAACAAACACCTTACAACTTTACCTTGTGTGAAACCGGTAAATTGGTCTGCAGCTTGCCTGCAGCAGAAGGGAGTGTGGCAGGTGTGTCTGCCCGGCCCTGGCAGCGCCTGGCTGCTATCGAAGGCCGTGCCTCAGAATGACTCACATAAGCATGACCTCAGGGAGCAATGAGGGCATGGAGCTGTGGCGGTGTAGCTCCAGTGCCAGCAGTTAGCAAGAAGAGAGGGGAAGAGGGAGGAGCTACGGGGACAACACGCAGGCATGACAGGCAGCCCGGGCCTAAGTACAGCAGCCTGTTTGTGATATAAGGCCGCTTCAACTTAGTTAGGGAATCTGGAGGAAAGGTTACGCTGGCCCTATCTGGGCCTCCACATGCACACCTCCCTTGTCCGGCCAACTCCCCCAACTCAGGAACTCAAAAAGCGGGGAGTTGCCCCAGCAGGGTTAAATATACCACCCTGGGGCTATAATTCACTAACAGCCCCTGAGCTCTGACAGGCAGCCATAAGCAGTGTCTTATAGACAAGAGTGTCACTTCCACAGGAAGTACATCCACTCAGAAGGTAAAATGTTTTTATATTAGATAACTGGTTTGAACATAATCAACACATAACTTATTATAATGTTGTTTTTTATTGATAGTAATTTGGAATTATCCTTCAGATTGCTGAGAGGAGTAACATACATTCATACATTCACATTGTTTTTAATAATTGTTTCACATTCATGTAAGAGCACACACTTAAACTGTAGTTTGGGCCAACATGAAATGTTATAAAAGAACTCTCAAGGTGGGAATACTTAAATGAGATTCTTTATGTCTGCTTTAATGTTAAATATTATTGACATTTTAAAGCTAAAGCTACAGAAATCCTGACATCCTCACCATTACAGGGGTTATAGATATGGTTATTCAAAAAGTCTATATGGTTAAATATACCCCAAAATCATACACATATTATCTTCACTGGAGTACATGATTTCACTGTTAGCCTTTACCATACTAATCATTGTCAGATTTGTCATTTTACACATTTGTTGGGACGGCAAACAGGAGAGAAGCAAATGAGTGCAACAGAAAGAGGAATGCTTTAGTGTTGTGAAATCCTTCCACTGTGCTCTTGTCAACGAGTTTACATTTTTTTCGTTTTGATGAAATGCAGACCCAAAAAAGGATTTTGCAGATTATTGTTGAAGATACTGCAGTAACACTTGGCTCTCATGCTTCTGAATTACTTTCCAACTCGCACTACTTTACATGGTCTGGTGATGATATCTTACTCACAGAAGCTAATGCTAATGTTATACAAGTCCCAGAATGCTTTGTGAGCTCAGTTGAACTTGTGTCAGTCAGTTACTCCTCCCCACCATCACTGCAAGCTGGCATCTGGGTGAAAGGACACAGCAAATAAAGATATCCCAGGCTGTGTGGAAAAACTCTAAAGAATGATCCTTCATCCTTCCTTCCTTCCCTCCATCCCTTTATTTGTTGCCTTCTATGATTGCTCGTCTGGAGATGGAAATATAAAATGTGATGCAGAAGCACATAACAGACAAAAAGACACTTCTGTATTATTGCAGTGATGTTCAGGCAGACTATGTTATCCCAAAAAGTATGTACTAAACGACAAGCCAGAGTATATGGAGTTGGTGTGTGCAAGTACTCTTCCTGAAAAGATGAAATGGTGTTTACTTCCCTGATTTCTGTACGTCAGAATGCTATTTTGGCCCTGAGTGTATTATTTATGCATGGGGGGGGCATGGAGTCAAAGAGTCATGGCTATGTGTATTCTGTTTGTGAATGACGCACAACTGCAGGAGCATGGTAGGGCTTTTTAAAAGAAAGCTTACAATAGAAATTCCATCTTTAATTACATGTTTAAACCCAATTTCAGCCTTTACTTCAGCTCCCAAGCTCACACATGCATATTTATACAGCTTCAAAACATGCAAAATGTAACACAAATCCATATTTATCACACTAGCTCCTTAATTTCATGGTAAAGTCATGTGTGCATACTACAGACTAGCAGAAAAAAGAAAAATAAGAGAGATAAAGAGGTAAATATTGGACTTTTAGAGCCACAATTCAGTTACATGGCTACAAAATAATGCTGCAAAAGCTATGTGGAGAAATTTGATAGCCTGGTGGTCTCAAACATGGTTTAGACTTTCATCAAGGGTTAATAGATCGTATTGTAATTTCAATTTAGCAGTGAGCAACCCCTTTAATACTGAGAGGGCCTGGTTTAAAGAGATCCTCAGAGTCTTCAACCTGAAACCTTGTATGAATTTCATTGAAATACTGTCTCAGTACTTTGGTAGTTCATAAAAATAAAACCTGGATACAAAACAAAAGCCCACAATGTGAAAGTGAAATCTCCCCATTAACATCTAAAATGCTATTCCTTTGTTCGATGAACTGTCATCGAGTGGTACAAAAGCACAACCATTATGTCTGGCAGAGGTGTGAGGAGAGCTTTCATTTCCTGTTCCTGATAAACCTGTTAGCCTTTAGTCTGTATTTTTTTAAGTGCATTACGTGTTCAATTGAATTCAAAATCATCCATGATCACTTGTTGATGGAAAGGATCCAACACAGAGAGAGTGTGTGTGTTATAGACGGTAAATATTGCCTGACAACCAACCACAGATGACCTGTTGTGTGAGCCATCTCTTATAGTCAACTCTGCACTGAAGGATGCTTTGTGCGCCACTCAACACGCGTGGCCCCACCCCCTCTCCTCCTACACATTAGAATGTAGCAACAACAGGAATTCCTCTACAAGGCTCCTGATTGGTCGGAATGGGATTCTAAAGCCAATCTGTTGCTATGAGACACTGACTCGCGCGCTACCAGCTCGCTGTCTGTTGTCCTGGCAACATGAGGAACAGGAGGCAGGTTTGAGGGCTCCCTGGAGGAGCTCCCCTGGAGACGGTCTGAGCATGTGTGGTGCCTAATGATGAAGGCTTGAATCTGTGATATTATTAAATAATACACTTTGAATAATTTTCTGTCTGGTTGTCTGGCTGCGGGGAAAACGTTATTCTTCTGCAACGGCTCGCCATATAATTCTCTATGTCAGAAGTACAAGGTTCAAGGTTCATTTATTTTTTGTCATTTTATTTTTTGTCTTCATGCTACACACATAACATATATTTCAAATTAGAATAATCTCCACTTTCAGAGACCTACAGCAGTATACTGAACTATTTTTGTAGTCCATTGTAAGTCTGTAAATAATTAAGGTCTTTCTGTAATACTCTATGAAGTGTTTTTAATGTTAATGCCTAAATAACTAGAATTCATAAGACTACAGGCTGCTTTTTTAAGACTGGAGACCTACTGAGCTTTTCTCTGTAGTTTAGTGTTTTCAAATTTCAGCAGTGGTAAAAGCACTTCACATCTTCTAGTTAATTCCATTGACAAAATGAACTAATTTTGTTGTATTGAGCGGAAAATGAGACATGCCCTTACAGTAATGCATACATGCAGTTTTCTTGTGACTCAACCCAAGTTTAGTATGTATAACTTTGTCAATATCTGACAGCAGAGGAAATTTATTATTATTTATCTTATCATGTTTAGATTGTTGTTATGATTTTTGGGTGTTTTAGATTTTTTTTTTGATTTTTTTTTTGATGTTATGATGAAATATGGGAGGAAACCGGAGCACCCGGGGGAAACCCATGCCAACACAGGGTGTATAGAAACTCCATACAACCAAGATCAAGTCTGGGAATCCAACCCTGACCATTGCTGTAAGGCTACAGTGTTAAACACTGAGCTGCTGTGCAGTTCTGGACATTTTGACTTGTCAAACACAAGTGTAGATGCATTCGATTTAGATGTGTCTTTCTGACACACCTAAATGAAACATATCAACTGCTGTAAATGCCCGCTGTGAGAAAGGTCTATTAATGGCATTCATCTTGAA
>NTHP01000018.1:1836405-1867636 GCA_003416845.1 Oplegnathus fasciatus | reverse complement strand
GAAAGACATTTTCTAGGTTTTCTTGGACATCTTTGCCACCACTACCCTCCACCTCGTCTGACCTACTACAAGTCAGGTGAGATGGAAGGTGTGATGGTTTGTGAACCTATTAAATTGTTTCTTTCAATGCGGTATGCTTTAAGATGTTAAAAGAAGCAGGGGCAGTGGAAAGGGGGGAGATGGTAATTTAGTCTTCACCAATGAAGCACAAAGGCTTGGTTACAGCTTTTCCCACTGCTGAAAAGAACCTGGCAACTGCAGGGGTCTTTCTTTCTTCTCTCACTGAGGGTAGATCGGACTAAATCATATCATAACAGGGGAAGAATCTCATGTGGCAGTCCAGATTCCTCAAAACAACCTCATCAAAAGATTTACTGTTTGATAATGCTGCCTCTAGCCTCCTCTCTGTAGCACCAAAGTTCCAAACAAGGTCTTTAATCAAGGCCTTTCTGATTCTTCTCGTGCTGTTCTTGATTTTTCTGGTAGCAGCGTAATCAGTGATGATCTTATCCAGCAATTTCTCTGACAGACGCTTGATGATGTCTAATGAATTAAGGGACCTTCTGGTTTCCCGAGGGGCCTTTTTGATGAGCCTCGTGAGCAGATCAGTGATAATGTCGTGATCATCCTCACTTTTGCAGATGAATCAATTTTATCTCTTGGCACTGAGTCTAGATGGTCTAGATGCCTTTACAATCATCACGATCATCATCACTGCAGACGGATACAGACAGTGCAGCATCATTAGCAGGTGATACCCGACTTGGACAAGAGGGTGTTATAGTCTTCCTGTTGCTGGCTTCATGGGACTCTGGCTGCCCAATGGTGGTGTTTTCTTCTCGTGGGGTCAGCATTGTTGTGATGGGGTCTTCCATGTCAGTTAGTGCACCAGGCACTTTGTTGCTGTGACTTGTTTTAGTTGATGGCTTCTTCTCCAACCAGAGTATCAACCGCTGCAAGAACTTTGCCACTGTGTCCTCTGCCGTGACATACAGCACTTCAGGAGAAAAGTGGAACTGAGTGGCATCCACCTTCCTCCTAAGCCCAGAGATGACAGAGTCAGAGAGACTTTTTTCCCATTAGAGCCACAGGAATTTGATATGTGCAGCTAGTCATCAGATGATCGTACACTTTATCAGTCAGCTCCCTTAAAAACTTTCTGATCTTGCCACTGGACATGATGTTTTCCATTGGTTTGCTGGCTTGTGCTGCAGGTGGTTTCCCTGGCAGGTTTAATTTATTAAACAAGCTGTCAGCTTTGTTTTTGATGGTTCGGGCTTTGGAGACTCTGGAACATCTGATAAAATGTCTTCAACAACTTCATCAGAGTCATCCTCTTCAATGAGTCTAATCTGAGAGGACCTTGAATCCTCTTTGAGACTCTTCAGCTCTGCCCTTCATTTTCTGTTTTTGGGCAAATTTGAAAAAGCTGCGTTTGTAAACTATTTGGTTAGTGGTGTCTTCTGAAGGTGCGGCCCGAGAGGAAAAAAGTCTCCCATCCCCATATTAAAGGAGGTCTCGATAAGTGACTTTCCTCACTGCATTTAGCAAAACATTTCCAAAAGTCAAGATGATGCAGGTCATCAGTTATAGCAGAGACAACGTCAGACTCTACATCAAGAGCATCCAGAGAGGTGCTGAGAGGCAGGAGAACATTTTCAGCCTCTTGTTTGATCTCTGGTGTCTCACCGGACCATTTGGCGAGGATGGTGGCACAGTACTGTTACAAAGTAATGCGTTACAGTAACTCCGTTACTTTTGGCAGTAACTAGTACTCTAACGCATTATTTTTTAAATCAAGTAACTAAATTACCGTTACTGAAAGGCTCGTTACTTCGTTATTTTTTATGTAGCTACGTAAAGTAATTCATTTTGGCCAGCTGCAGAGATGTGTAGTCTACCCTTCCTGTTTATGCTCAAAAATTCAACTGATCTCACGTGTGTGGACACTAATTAGAATAAGTGGCTGCACCTGTGCCTGATGAGGACTGGGGGGACCGACTACGAAGTGTTGAAAGGGAGAGTGTTGAGCGTGGGCACGTTGTTCTGGGGAGCGGCGCTTGGTGCGGACAGCCAAGCCTAGCAGAGCACTCATTCCTGGAGGTGGGTGCCGTTCGCATGCTGGTTAGGGCTGCCGGCGGTGAAGATAGGTAGGTATGTCATGTAGTGCCTGGGTAATGCAGTTTATTTATAATGCAGTTATTTTATATCCACTACTGACGCTACTAAATATGACAGCTTGTTTGCTGTTTACTTCCTGCAGCAGTACCTCCACTTCAAAACTACTTAAGTTTGAAGTCCGGTGCGCCACTGTCTTTTGATTTTGATTTGGGCATTCTTGACTTTTCTCTCAACCTTTCTTTTCAATCTGTGTGTCATTTCTGTGTGTACACACGGCCCTGCAGTTTCATGCCCTTTTATGGGGATTGGCGGGGCATTTACCTATGCTAATTATGAACAACTGGCACGCGCTTTTATATTTACGATGACATCATTATAAGAACACTGGTGCGAACGATTCTGTGGTTTAAGAACACGAATCATGAATCTGACGTAGATTTTTCTTAGGACCTTTCTCAATAACAAATGTAAGAAAAAACAAAAGTTTGGGGTCTTGATCACCCTGTCAGCATTTATTTTGCCAGTACCAGCCCGTGGTTGCTTAGTAGGGCTGGGTACCGATACCTGGAAACTGGAATTCGGTACTGGTACCCAACTGTACTTTTTTCAGTACTTTACTCTCTCTGTAAGTCCAAACTTATCAATTTGAACATTTCGTTATTTATGTAGAACATTTTACACACCACACAAAATAAAACCTCCCTACCTCCCTCTCCTCCCCCAAACCATACCTACAACCTCCAGTCTGTCATCAGCAGAGGTGTAGTGCTGTTTGTTAAAGTACCGCAGCGTATACATGCACGTGCAAGGTTAAGTTGTGGCTTGTTTAAAAGGTTATGTAACCACTGTTCCTACGGTGGCAAGTTTACATACATTAGTCAACTATAACTGACCAGACTAACGTTAGTTATACACTAGTTATAGACTGGAGAAAAAATAATTTAATTCACTGTGCTGCTCAAAGGCTACACCGGCAGCTACCAGAAACTTTTAAGGTGGAATGTTTTCTTGCATGTTACTCAATGCATTAGCTGAGGTCGTGAATCAATCAACACACCTTAAATGTCAATATGACAGCTTTGACCATTCCATTTGTTTTTAGTGGCTCTCTTGCATGACATAGGCTTTAGTGATGATTGGATCTTCAAGCGCTTATAAAATGTTTCAACCGGATTATGTGAACTGGGAATATTCTGTTTCCTCACTCAGCCTTGTTCTGGTGCGCTCCGGCAACACTACACACACTGTCATGTGTGTCTCGGAGGAAGCACATCAAGGAGTCATAGCAGCGAGGATAGTTTAGTGGGATTGGGAGAAAAATGGGGGAAAAAATAGTAAATTTAAAAAAACTAAAACAAATGATTTCATGTTACAAATATTGCAGAGAGCGTGTAACCACACTTGAGACCGCTTTCGGCTCGCCATTGCCCTGACTGTGTTGGGCTTGAACATGTTGCGGGGGTGATGTCACATGGTCTCGGTCTCTCTCTCTTTCTCTAACGTATACTTTAGTCTCTCACCCAGATGCACTCTCACGTGCCGAAATTTGGCACCGATATTGATTTAACGTGAATCGATACTCTGTAGTACCGACGTAATTTGGTTGGTACCCTTAAAAGTACCGAGTTCGGTACCCAACCCTATTGCTTAGGAACTATATCCCTTACAAAGCCTACTGTAGTCTGTAGATGTTAACTTGGCCATAATACACAAACTCGGTGAAAAAGTTGAAGTTTCACAGCGCTGTCCTGGGTCCAAAAACTGAAGACACAATCCCAAAACGAAAGCTCACCATCTTGTTTTGCCAGTGACTCATGGCATGCAACCCTACGTCGTACGTGCGCTTCAGGTGTAGCCAGTAAAAAGATACATTCTACGGCACATACGCTCTGCGAACGGTCCGCATACGTAATGTGTTCAATATAGCCAAAGCGTAATAGTTACAGATGGAATATAAAGGCAAACAATTTCCACTCACTAACACTGAAATTTCTTGGGAGCTGTAAGCTCATCACTCATGAATTAAAAGTCCTGTATGTAACATTCAGAAAATGCTTGTTAACAGTGACACCTGTGGCCATCAAGTCACCGGCAGTCAGCGTCCTGTTGCTCGCGTTCGCGGGAGCCAGCATCGGCCAAAACAGTGACGTAACACACACGAGACTGAACGTGATTGACGGGCATCATGTTGATAGCCAGCTCTATCAACTGCTGTTTGTCTAGCTTTCACCAAGAGGCTCAGCAATGTCAGCAGAGCTACATTAGCTGGATGAAAACGCTAACGATGAGTGAACTAGATGGAATACTGTAAGTAAGATGTGTTGTCTGTGTCGAGTTGTGAGTCTGTGTTGTGGTGTGTGCCGGTCAATTTTGCTGTGATTTAATTGCAATAAACATATCAAAAGGATGCCGAAATAACAATCATGATGCCGATTTGTAAAAAGTCTGAATTTGGATCGATCAGGGCTATGCTAACATTGTAGCTGCTCCATCAACATTTAAAATAACACCATCTAAATTCTGTATAAATATGAAGTGGTGTCATAGGCACAGTTGCCAAGTCCTCTTATTATAAGCGACTTCGGGCTTGTTTACATGTAAAGTCGCTCACAAATATTGGGAGTCGCAGGTTGCAGTTTTTTGGGCTTGTTTCTAAAGTGTAGTTGCTTATTTGGGCTTGCTCCCTATGTGTTTCCTGTCTCTCTCCACTACACCTGTATAATAAAGCGAAAACGCCTTAATGCATGATAGTTGTTCATCCTGTTGCAGGATCCGTCCACAACCCTGTTCCCTCCGCCTCCATTGTTGTAGTTAAGGTCGCCTGTTTTGGGCTTTTTTTTCTTCTTTTTTTTTGGGAGAGCCAAGTCGCTTCTTTTGGGCTTGTTTCCACAGACATGGTTGCTTGTTTCGCTCGCGAGATCCGGCAACACTGATCATAAAGCTAACTAGCTAGTGTTGCTCACTGTTAGCACTGTAGCGGAGTCAAAGAGGGGAAAAGCACTCGGGAGCGTGCAAAACCGTCCTGAATCCTTTACATAGAAATCAGTCCACAGGGTGTTACAGTCAACTGAGAAAGTCGGAGATGGTCTTATTTTTTAAGTTATGTTACAATCTGTTCACACATTGGCAATAAAAAATGCTTAATACATGTAAATTGTTACATACAGCCCCTTTAATCAATCACTATCCAGTGCCAGTTTTTTGCAGCATATATGGAAATAAATGATCAAATTGAATCGAAATATTTTCTCATATGATCAGTGATCATAGATATTTATATTCCAAAATAAATGAAGTGTGAATTAAGGTATTTTCTTGTATGATCAATAAATTATGCATCTGGACCTCTCCTCATAGGGGCCAACACTGCCTTTAGAGAATGGTCACAGTATCAGAATAATTTTGTTGGAGGTACAAAATTAGACAGTTAGGCAATGCTGTCACGTTAATATCAGTGTCATGGTGAACGAAAAGCGCCTTTTACGCACACCTGTAAATGAGTGGACACCTGTCTGCGGACTACCTGACACACGGGTAATAAACCTGAGACCCACACAGGAGGTCAGCAGTTCATGGTAGAAACAAGTGTATGTCCATCTTTCTGCAAATTTCACCAGACGAAATACAACCTACACTTTATATGGTAAAAAGTAAATATCTCGACTTGACATTGTCGTCTGTTTCATTGTATGTTGGGGTTGGGAATGAGAGAACATGCGAAGAAAAAATCTACACATTTATATACAATATGGATGTTATACAGAATGCCACATACAGAACTGTAGCTACATTTTGCTGTATTGAGATGGAAAAGAGCATTAATGGATTGAACAGGTCTGGTGCTTGATTAAAAGGACACGCATCGCCTCATTTACAGCAGAGATAAAGAAGCACTGAATTATATTCTATTACATATCCACTCAAGACTATCATTAAAATTGCATGCAATTTGTTCACACACACACACACACACACACACTACTGCTGTGCTCACACACACACACACACACACACACACACACACAGGGAACACTTTAATACTTTCCCCTCATTTTGCCTCAGAAGGATTGTCAGATGTGCTACTGCAAATGGAGTTTGTAAGTTTCAACAGCATATTTACAGTGTATATATATAGTTATAAAGTGCTCTGTGTGTGTGTGTGTGTGTGTGTGTGTGTCTGTAGCTGCTGATGGCAAGAGGTTGAATAATAGATGAGAGATGAAGGTATTTTCTGAACCTCATTAGATTCTTATTCTGTGTTTAAGAAGCATCGACTTTCTCTTCAATAGTCTGTTTTTAACAATTACAATAACAAGTCTTTCTGTGATGCAGAAACTGATTAAAATATGAAGTTTGGATGAATTCAGCGACAAATGTGGGTGTGATTCCTTGTTTTTCTCAGTATTGTAAACATCATTGTGTTTATTTAGTGGGTTGCTAAATTACTGACTGTAAGAGGAGACGGTGGTCTCCGCTCAACATTGTATTCATGCAACTTTTCATAGTACCAGCAGTCTAGTAAGTTCTACATCGCGTCCTGGAAGAACAGTACTGTAACTGTGTGGGTACAGTAGGTGTGAGTCTATTTTCAGTGCTGGATTGAAATGATCATAGATGATATTTCCAGTACCTACAGACTGAATCACAGAGGCACAATAAATAATAAGGCATTTCATCCTGTTATGTCACCATATCCACACATGGTGAGTGAATAACTTCACAGCAGGAGGGATTTTTTACTTTGAAGAGTGGTTCTAAAAAAAAATGGTATGATTCATTCAAAGACACAGTGAAGCATACTGACTCAAACAGTGTGGACAATGCAGACCTTTTTTTTTTATCCCTGTTGAATAACAGTCTGTATTGCTGTAATTGCAAATAAAATCGAAAAAGCATTCAAAAATGTGTGATGGAGAGAAAAAAACCTCAAAAATTCAATCACATTAATTTGGTTTATTTCTTATTTGAGAGAAACCAGTCTAAGACTTATTTCAGTGTGAACTTCGAAGGGGAGCTTATCATTAAACTGCATGTGCAAATGTTTATCTGGACTCCAGCCTGATACCAGATATGGAACGGCACGTATCTCAGAGGTAACTTGAGAAGGTTTACAGTGCTGAGGGAGGAATGTGTTTAGTTTTCTCGAAGTGCGAAACTAGAGCTGCAACTGGAGCTGCACTTGGGATGTTTGAACAGCATCAAAGTAGGTCACTTGTGGTCTGGTCTGCCAAGGGTACACTATACAGTCATGAGCGTGTGCAATTTGACGGGGCAGAACCCGAAGTGATGCAGCATTTAACCTCAGAAAAGTCAGAGAAGTCAAGATCTCAATGAGATTAAATATGAGTCATCTGGTTTGACTGAATATACTGTACCTCAGTCCATCTAAAAGAAGGGAGTCAGTTACCATGGCCGGTTCTTTACAGAAGTAGTTTCACAGTAATGTAGACTGGATATCATGTAACACCATCAAGACTGCAGAGGCAGTGCAAAAACTGATAGCATCTGTACAAAAACATCACTTACCGGCAGTTTGAATGATGAATCAGCTTCCTCTCAATCTAAGTGTTATTCCGTGGTATTGTCATATAGTGTAGGCACACATTTAAAGTACATTTTACAACTCTACTCCAGCTACGTGACTTGGCAGTGAATCAACAATAAACCGTGTATGAAAGCTGAATTCTCAATGTTGGGTTGGTTTCTCCTGCAGAGATTCCAAGATAGTCGGCAAAAGCAAAGGAAAACTGTATCATCAAAACATCCAAACAAAAAAAGCAGTGCAAAAACACCAGATTATGATCTCTAATCATGAAAGATGTTGTCAAAAAAGCAAAGCAGAAAAGTAGTTCGAAAAGTCATTTTTGTAATTGCAATCATCAAAGCATTATAAACATGTACAAAATAGAATCTGCACATTATTTTAATTACATACTACTACTTGTGTATATAGGTATTCCAGGTGTTAGCCCCAGAGCAAAGCATCTCTGCACCCCCGACACAAGATCATACTCAAGGGTTTTGTAGTCTCATGGCGACTACAAAAATGGGGGAAAGGGATATGAGATAAAGAAAAAAGAAACACATATTTGAATAATAAAAACAATTGCAATGATAACAGTAATGGCATGAAAAACATCAGACAAATCCTGTCATACCTTAAAAATACCATCACTCATAACACCAAGTCCTAAAAGGAAAAAATAGCAAACAAGCAGGCAGATTAGCAGAGCTCAGTAGAGATTCAATGTTTGGCCAATACTGTTATTCTGTACCTTCACAGTCACCACTCACTCAGTTGGAATCATTCAATTTCTACCCAATTCCACTTTGTTAATGTCACATTTGAACACACTGTTAATAGGAAAATATGATGGGAAACAAAGAGAGACCATATGTCTGAGCTGTGAGCCCGGCCAGTTCCCTAACCTCGCTCAGAGTCATCTATGCGGGGAAAGAAGCTGCATCTTGACACCAACTGTCGGTTTAACCAAGGACATCTCAGGAATAAACCCAAGAAAAGAACGGGTAGAAAGAGAGAGGGACAGACCAGATGGCCTCGCCCTTAAGGGCAGCATGGCAACGTTGGCGTGGCTGGCGGGTTAAATTATAACTAAATGAGTCTTCAGGCTTTTCTGTACCTGCAAGCCTGAACCTTGAGAGAGTGTTTTATGATGCGATGCTATCAGACTGCTTTTGCAGCCCTGTGCACTGTAGTGGTCGCTTCCTGAGTCCAACATCTGACAATTATGATAGACACATGAAATATACTCATGCCTGTCACACTGTAACTACAGAGAGGAATGTGATTTGTCAACCTTGTTTATCTTGAGCAAACTGTAATATGTGAACAGCGTAGTTGAGTTGTTGAATCTCCTTCAAATGTATCATCAGCCTATTAGGTCTCAAATTCACCTTAATAGGTTATTTAATACAATTGTGGTGGACTGTAGAGGACGCTAGCAGGTCTGTGAGGTGTAGGCACAGCTGTGCTTTGAGCTAAACGCTAACAGCATGCTAACATGCTCACAATGACTGTTAACATGCTGATGTTTAATGTTTACCATGTTCAACAGATAGTTTAGAGTGTTAGCATGATAGTTTTGTAGGTTTGTTGTCTTAAAACGAACTATCTATAAAGTTCATAGCAGTCCATCTGACAGTTATCCAGACATTTCACTCAAAACCGCAAACGCCAACCTCACGGTGGCGCTAGAGGAAAAATCAGGTGATCACCAAAATGATCAGGATTCTTCCCCTGACGACCATGAATATCTGTGTCAACATTTCATAACAATCCATCTCATAGGTGTTGAGATAACCAAAGTGGTGGACCAGCTGATTGACATTACGCCACCAACGTGGCAAAAAAAAAGTCAAATAGCCAACAGTTTGAGCTATAAATGAGAGTCTGCTTTAATCAAAGGGTGTATGTTGAAATTTGTGGCCAGGTTTCCGACAGAGCAGCTTCTCTGCACCAGGCTGCCCTGTCAGGCCTGTTTCCTGTCCACAGGGTTAGGGTTGATGCCCAGACATCTGTTCCTGTGGACAGACACAGGAAACACTGGCACAGGCACAGTTAATCTCTGCCACAGCTCAACACATCAACCACAGACAGACCTACTATTTCTTAATTAAACCATTTCATACCCATAGATTACAAATCTATTATAAGATGGAAAGTTTGTAATGTGCAGGCTGTGTTTGAAAAGTAATAAAATAGGTCAAACGGTATGAGAGAAAAAAGGAAGACACAGTCTCAGACAACCTAAACATCAGCTACTGGAGAGCCTTTATTGGGCACTTTGTGCATCAAATCCTTACAAAAAAAACATTAATTAAAAACATGTTAATAACTGTTTGTCCCTTGACATGTAATGTTAGAGTAACTTCATATAAAAAGGAAAAAAAAACATTATATTATTAGGAATAATAGAAATTTGGATATATATGGTAAAAAAACAAAAAACAATGACCCACATCCATTCTCTTAATAAATATATACACAATAAGTACTGAGATACAAAAGGAGGGATCATATAGATCCTTTTTTTCAGTGGATATATACAACAATATTTCCATTTTTAAAAAAATCTGTTTTATCTGTTAATATGTATTATATAATGTAGTCATGGCAATAGAGGAGAATTTTCTTTCTGAATGTGTCTGAGCCTAAATATCATATTGCACTTCCAGAACAGCCTGCGTGGACTGTACTAGACATTCATTGACCTATTTCATCAACACTCAGAAAACAACTCTACAGTGGAAGGGTAGCTGTGTTTCAGCATTATTATCAATATATTTAGTAACTATTTAATACTTACAAAGAGGCCGTTATTTAAATTGATCAGAGGAAAAACATCTTTTAAGCCATTTCACTCACTAACAATCTGTACGTTGTGCTAAAAAATACAAACATTTACAATATTCTACCCTAATTGTATGATGGTTGAAGAAAGTTTTACACACTAAATACTGCCATGTTGTTTGGTATTAATACACTGAACCACTGGGGCTCCATCAACAATTTGCTGTCTTCATTTTGTGAGCTAAATACCCAACTTTACAGATTGTAATCATCAGTGCTATGGCTTTAGGAAGGGAAAGACGAGCTCCTCATAAAATTCAAACATATGAGAAACACTGCTGCTTGCATAGCATGAGGTATAGCAGCACCACAAACGCTCTGCACAAAAATGTACAAAAGTAGGCACTAATATTTGAGGTGCGACTTACTGAATACAAAATAAAGGTGTCATAACAATCAAGCCTGTCCTCACTTGTTGATTCTTATGCACAAAAAGGTTTTAAAATCAATCAAAATGTATAACTTACATATCAACATTGGTCTATTAAGAGCTATGGCTTTTTAAACACCTCTTGTGGGACTTAAAATCTGTTTGACATTAATACAGCACAAAGACGACATGATTTAAGTTTCAGATCAAGTCCACAATCACTGCGAAGCTAGACGTGTAAACCACTACTCCTGACGGCTCCATTTTCATTCATCCTCCATCCCTCTGCTCTGGGCGATGTCACCTCCTCCCGTCCAATCAGATTTCAGTGAGGGTGAGTTTGTACATGCCGCCCAACTCCTCCATGGTGATCTGGAAGGTGTCTTCGTTGGAGTAGTGTTTGATGATGTTGTCGTCCATGTGGACTAGAATCCTATTATGAGACAGATATGGGTGTTAGTGAGCTGTTTATTTCATCCTCATCCCAACAAAAAAAAGACTAAAATCATTAATTAGAAATAAATTGATTAATTAACAAATGCACAAAGAAACTGAGGAATCAATTTACTGTATACATGTATATGTGTGTAAAATAATTCTACAATAATAATTTTAATTTTAAAGCAATACTTTGACATTTTGGGAAATATGCTTAATCACGTTCTTGAAAATGTAGCTACAGCCAGCAGCTGGTGAGCTTAGCTTAGCACAAAGACTGGAAACGGGGAAACAGCTAGCCTGGCTCTGTCCAAAGGTTAAAAAACCCGCCTACCAGCACCTTTAAAGCTCATTAATTAACACGTTATATCTCGTTTGTTTAATCTGTACAAAAACCACAGTGTAAAAACGAAAGGTTGTGATTTAGAGGGCTTATGTGCAGGACTATTTCTTGTCGGGCGCAGTAACTTTCTGGAGTCTTGTTTGCACGGTGATGTGTTAACGAGCGATCTTTAGAGGTGCCAGACTTTTTTTTATTTATTTTTTTACATTTTTTTACTCTGTTTTTTTTAACAGTCAGGCTAGCTATTTCCCCCTGTTTCCAGTGTTTGTGCTAAGCTAAGCTAACAGGTTGCAGCTGCATTTTTACTGTTCAGATATGAGAGTGATATAAATCCAAATAAACATATTTCCCAAAATGTCAAACATTCCTTTAAGATTTATTGTACTACAGCAAGTTTTTGCAAGACCACGGCTTTGCCTTCAATATGCAAATGTAATTATTGCACAAATAATTTACCATCAATAAACCAATTATGCGGATGTCAATCAAGCCTGTTTGGGTCTGTTCCTACAACTCATGATTGGCTGACACAGCAACAGCTGGTTTGACTGCTAATGCTCAATTAACTCACAAATTACCAACTACACACCTGTTAGAAACATGTCTGAAAGTTTCAATTAGGCAAAATGTTAGTTTTGTTGGGTGTTAGTGTAAATGAGCGCTTTGTTGTGTTTGACCTCCCTGTAACAGATTTATGACATGAATCAGCCAATCATGAATCTGGGAATGCCATGGGTTTGATTTACATTACATTATTTACAGACCTAAATTAAGCTTTATTTGCCTATTAGAGGTAAAACAATTTGAGCAAGCCCTCCTATATTTGGTTATTCATTAAAGTCAGGTTTGTCAGTGTAGTGTAGGAGCATGTTACTGACTCATACTCACCCTTTCTTGCACTTCTTATACACCTTTCCAACCTTTTCCAAAGGTAATTCATACTTCTCTGCAATCTGGTTGAGAAGAAAACACAAATCAATATTAAATTATTGAAAGAAACATAAAATCTTGAACAACAGAACACAAAAAGCAGTCTGTTTTTTTGACCCCTGGTCCACCTGTTATATCGATGACCCCTAAAGTAACCTTACTCCTACCTCTTTCTATTTTTCCCATATTCCCAGATTCTCCTCTTCTTCTCTCTCCCCAGGGCGCCTCCACTTCCTCTTTTCTACAACTTTTTTCCCACTCCTCCCCTCCATCAACCCCTTTTGGCCTCCTCTCTTGACTTCATCGTCCCCATGTGTCCCCTTTTAACCCCCACACACCCTTGCTCTCTGTCTTTGCCCAATCCACTCCTTGTTCTTATTCTTCCCTACATTATTCCTGGGTCAGTGACCTGTCACAGCTTATTTAGCTCATATGAAACAGAAACATGAAGTGCAATACTCGCCATTACCAGTACAATGAACTGAGGACAACTTACAGCTTCCACCAGGCCTTTCAGCGTGGGATTCTTCAGCATGAGGGCATCAAACACCTCCTCTGTCTCCTTGCGCACGTACAGCAGGACTGTGTGGGGAAAAGAAAGAAAAAAACAAAAGAGGTGTCAAAGCAAAGCACGTATGTTCATGGATTGGACACAATTGGAAACAAACTCAAATCTGGCCACAGACAAAGGTCACTGGCGGGCGTAAAAGCGTGTATTTGCGTCAGGCTGACAAGCTCGACTGCTGGTTTGGTTCGTGTGTGTGGGTTTGAGGATTTGTGGCTTCTCCGTCTCGATTTCGAAGCAGTGAAGCTCAAGCACACGCACACATATGTTTAACCCATTAGTAAATTTACAGATATACTTTACAACGCTGCAGGCCCTTTTAACTAAATACTCCCCCCTGCCAGACTGCATGGGCACTCATCCAGACTCAAAGAAGTGGCACTGGGCCCAGACAAAGCACACCTAGAAAGCACACTCACCATACGTGAGACACGCACACAAACAGAAGGACAGACCCACCTCTCATTCACTACACTCAGTCTCCTTAAATTAGATCACGCTCTAAATAGGTTTTCGCGTATTGTTTTCCAACCTGTTGCAGGAACTTGTGATATCTGTGGCCTCTAAATACAACAAACACTCAAGTAAGCCTCTATTTAAAGACGTAACTATGTGCACAGGAGTTTTCACTAGTCTGTATATGGAGCAAAACCATTGAAACAGTATGGTAAGTGACTGTATGGTGGTGTTTGGTTTCATAATGCTACAGAATATATAGGCCACAGTCTTGCTTCACTCATTGTGGTCTGGAGCTGCTATGGGTAACTTTGTTTGAGACAGACGTCATTTGAAGGAGGCTGTTCAACACATGATTGGCACTTCTCTCTTTCACTCAGACGTCAACATGATCCCTTCCAAACCATCGCAAGACTGCCAATTTTTCTAACTGGCAAAACATGACAGCTGTCGTGGAAAGATCATAAAACATCACCTAAACCTTTTACTGAATTTAAGGTGTCAGAGCGGCCATGCTTTTTGCTGAATTCATTTTATATTTATAACATCTACTTCAAATAGTTGCTAGATTGAGCTTCAAGTTGCAGCACTGTCTAAACCAGTGGTTCTAAACCAGTGGTTCCCATCTTTTTTTGGCTTGTGATCCTTTAAAATAAAGTCGTGTCTACTTGTGACCTCTTCTCACAGGTTATGGCTTTATAGTGTGACATAGGAGTTCAAAGACCACCAAACAGTGATTTTAGCTTCTGAGATTGTTCTTTTCAAGGACTTTTAGAGGCCTGATGAGGTGAAAGTATCCAGTATTTCACAAAAAAAGCAAAAATTTGAGAAAATCTGAACAAATATGCATTATTTTGTGCAACAGGAGTATCAGGTGAGCCCACAGGTTTCTTAGAACCTGTTGAAACCTAACTACCAGTGTATTCATGCAGAATCTGTGTGAAACAGGTTTTAAATGATTGAGGTAACGCCTAACTGTTTAAAACTTTCCTCTTCTAGCTATAACACTTCTTAAAGCATTTATTTAAATATTTTACTATTGAAAAAAGCTTGTTTCGTGCCTGTAAACAGGATGCAGGGTAAAGGGCACAGGCTTGTTGTGTGTGTGAGTGTGCACGTAGTGATCAGTGGTATTTTGTTGGGTCAGTGGATGCCTCGGGCACGTGTGTGTGTTTTGAAAGACCTGGAAAGATCACATGGCCCAGAGTGTGTGTGTGTGTGTGTGTGTGTGTGTGTGTGTGTGTGTGTGTGTGTGCTGGTTGTCCTCAGGGGCCAATCACAGCAAACACACACGTACACACATGTATGTGCACACACTTTAATACACTGATTTAGCCAGTGAGAAGAACATCACTCAAAGACTCCTGATCAGCATGTGAACAGTCAAAGCATTACACTACAGCAACACACACACACAGACATATGTAGTACCTTTCTTTGGTTCCTCCGCTCTTGCCATCTTGTTTGGGGGCGAAGCAAACTCATCATCACTGAAGGGTAATCTCTTCATGCCCGAGCTGCAGTGGACACACACACAAATCACTGCTTGAATGCCCTTAACAACCAGCTAACAGGCTATAAAACACACACAAGCACAAAGCCCACAGACATTTCCAGGAAGCAACATATGTATCCCTGTATGCCTTTTACTAGGAAGGTGTCTCGGTTCAAAACTACTAAAGAGCAAGTGTGAAATCAGGGCTTCTGTAAACTCACCTTTCCTCTCCATCTTCTGTCGAGAAAGACTGCAGAAGAAACAGAAACAGAGAAATGAACATATGGACGATGGAAAACAACCATATATATAGTGTCAGAGATGACTTTGAATGGCTAATATTATCAGCTATGGATGTCTTAGAATTGGGTACCCAATATTTATGGCAATAACCATCATTACATATGATTTTAATGTATATCCCGCAATGAAAGTGCATGTTCAAAATGTACGACTTTGCAACTGCTGCAGTTCTAACTCTACATGTCGGCGGCTAAATCAGCCAAACAGGTCAAAGGCAAAGTCAACAGCCAAGTCCAAAAGGTTTCCTGTGTTGACCCATTTATTCTTCCTTTATCACTGAGAAATGAGCCTGCTCAACACAAACCAGCTACTCGGATGTCTGGTTATATATGTGGAGCAGAGCTTTTACAGTTACAGCCGGAGAAACGATGATCAAAGTGCAGGTCTGGACCCTGACACAGTGTCACAGGATCATTTTCAGGGGTCACAAGTTATACCATGTTTTTCAGAATTCACAAATTGATCTGATCAGTTTTTCCTCAAATTTGAGTTATTTTTCTTGAGAAGTGCGGAATACTATAAGCCTCTTGGTCCTCACAGTCTTCTATTAAATACAAAGAGGCAATTACTTATTTTAACTCTGCTGCTCTGCATATCAGTTGCTATCACATCCTCTTTTTAGACAAAAGCAATGTAGTTTTATGTCTGTGGTGCCTTTCAAACACAATGGTGGAAGCCCCTTCAACCCATTCATTATTTTAAATAATGCATGAGATCAATCAAAAATATGTTGTTTTAATTCTTGGAAAGCTGCCTTTTTTTGGGAGCCTTTTGCCCCACAACTGTATTGATTGCAGGCGTTTCTGTTAATAGAATTCTATTCTGAGCGGGTCGGTAAACCCGAGTTTATCAGAAACTGATAGCAGTTCAGTCAGGTTCAATGTCATCGGCAGCACCAAAAATAACCTCCTGTCCCTCCCTCAGCCTCGCTGTTAGCAAAGTAAACTTAGTGAGAGTGAGAGGAAGGCAGAAAGAGTACTTTTTTGTTTCGTGTACTCAGCGTGTGACCAGTAGGGGGCACTCAAAGCTCACAAGTAGTCACATTTCTCAATGGATAAAAACTTTTTCCTGCAGAGTCATTTTCACTATAAATAAAGCAGACATGAAATGCCCAAATGACCCCAAAAAACGCATGTGTGCAGGCCAGGTGTACGTGCACAAACACCTCTGTAAGTGTCAGGTGACGTGTTCGTCCTGACTGGAAGAAGCAAAGCTCAGAGTCCAGTTACAGAGAAGAGGGCTGCTGCTGATAAAAACCTGACAAACGCAGCTAACGCATTAATGTGGCAGTACAGGTAGTATCTTCTGAACCACCCCGGTTTGTTTTGAGTCACTGGTAAATGATTCATCCTGTGAGTAAGCAGTCTGAAATACAGCCATCAGTATGTAGGACTCCTATCAGAGCTGGAAACTAGAACTCCCTGTTCCTGCCAACTAGCAAGCAAGCAGGTCACCTCGACCCAGCTGGCTGATGAGTGGGTGGAAGCTGAAATCAACAAAGTGTTTATGGACCACCTAAGATGCTATGAAGGGCACATAAATGGAGCAAAAAAAACAACGTTCACGGTCAGAAATGACATACGAGACACGTGATCCCATGCCGTCCTAAACAGCACTGATGGTATTAAGAGTTCTGTGTGTGTGATTGGCACTCACATGGCGCTGGAAGGTAGAGAAGTGGAGGTCGGGAATGAAAAGGACAGGCTGGGTCTCGAAGTCGTTCATCATCTTGAAGATGGTCACATCGTTGCGCTTCTGGAGGATGGGCACTTTGACATCCACAACTGGGAGGTGAAAGACACAGCAGGGAGCAGATTAATAAGAAGGATGTCTTCAAAGTCTTTAAACCTGCAGTAGCAGATTTTTATGACCATTTGAGGGCAGCAAAGCAAGCTGTAAACACAACATTGACCTATCATCACCTTATAAAGTTGTTACAGCAAACATGTTAGCAAAGGGTTGCCTATTTACACATCCAGCAAACACAGGCCAACATTAGCATTTATTTAGAGCCGTCTTTCCGGGCACTTGGCGAATGCAAGTCCAATATTCACTCTATTTTTAGCTATGTTTTGGCTTCCAGTAACTCCTGATTGAAATATCTGCCCCTTTAACTGCTAAATGCCCCACCATGTTCACCAGCAGGAAACAATGAGCCAATACGAGCTGATATGTGGGTTCACTACGAGCGCCCAGTCTCACATTACACATATTAATTTAATTTGACCTATTGTTCATGTAAAAATACTCATTAGTGCAGCTTTAAGACAACAAAAGATAATGTTATAACTCTAATGTAGGTGATTTGGGGTGAGAAAGAGGCGGGGGTTTTGGCAGGGGTAGGAACTACATCTTCCACAGTGTTGTATTTTTTCAGTGCAGTCGTGTCTGAACTTGTCATCTTGACTTTGACAATGTTTTGTTATTTGTTATGAAGTGTAACAGGTTGCACCACTGTACGCTAATACTCTTAAACTCTGGGATTAGGTAGGAAAAGAGCTTGGATCTAATGACAGTAATTTCGGCCCCCTGCTTGTGCGTGTCGTACAAGGTTAAAGCACTCCTGAGCGACTCACAGGCCAGGCCAGGGTTGAGCTCGGCGACCTTCCCTTTCCGGCGGGACTGCTTCCTCTCCTCGTCTCGGATCTTCCTCTCGGCTCCCTTGTCACAGAAGACCTTGATCTGGCAGTAAGCACGGTGGATGGGCTTGTTACTGCGGTTGTTGTAGCTGTAGGTGTCGATCTGCAGGTTCAGAGGAAGACCCTTCACGCCCTTCTGAGAGGAGAAGTCAGTGCTCAGACAGTTGACGGAGATGAAGATCTGCGGAGAGAAAGATGGGACAAGTGAGACAAAGAAGATGGATTTGCATTTAAAGCAAAGAGGAAATGTCCAACTTCACCTGTGCGCAGTTGGAGAAGTTAAACATAAAAACAAGCGTTGTCAGTTAATATCAACAGCAACTTTAGTGATAATCTGACTCTTTAATGGCTGCTTCTAAATCATAAAGAAACTAAGGTTTTCACTTTGCATCATTGTGAAAACACTGAAGGCCTTCCTGCAGCCTCACAGTTCAGTCCTCACGCTGCATTCAGCGTTCTGTGTTGCCCTCTCTTGGTCCACTCTAGTAATCACAGGCTCATATTTTTTTCTAATGTGGAGACGCTCCTTTGTCCTCCTGGTGCTTGTATTGAAAACAGGTTATCATTGTGTCAACAAAACACACTATCATGACAGAGCGTTTGGAAACACCTAATAGAGATGATCCAAGCAGATATCACTGATGTTATCAATATTATAATAAAACATATCAGTGTGAATGTATTTGTGCATTCATGCATTGCATTTAAAAACCCTGGAGTCCGTCTATTAATCAGTGAACACACTGAGCATGTTTTATTTATTGTAACATAACTTTGTTTATATATCACGTAGAGATCAGCAGAGAGAACAAGTTGAAAGTGCTGATTTGCAGCTTTCACACAAAGAAAGAAGATTTTAGATGATTTACAGCCATATATAAAAAAACGAGTTGGGATAAAATCGCTTTGATTTCTTAAATTTTTTTCTGCTTTATTTGTGTGTATAAATAGTAAGAGAATATTTCTTACAACCTTGTATGTATGTAACCAGTGTATAATAATATTTGGAGCGATTATCACTGAAGATTTGTGCATTTTTAGTAGCACCTGTGTCATTTTCTTGTATTTTGGGTTTCTGGCAGCTTTAATCTTTGTTAAAATGAAAAAAATCAGTCAGACTTATATTTGAGTTTGTGCTGGGGAAAAAAAAGGCTACAATGAAAAGAAAAAAAAAAATTGTCACACATAGAGCAGAATGTGATAACACCAGTAAATTGCCCCAGAGCAGGTAAATATAAGGGAGGGGCTGCCTTCTGCAAATACACCTCAAATACACCTCAAATACACATATGCTGCAGGGCACCCTGGGGGCAAGCCACACACACACACACCTGCTCATACACACAGAGACACACACACATACACACATATCTTCTGTCATCTTCAAACGGATTGATGAGATCAATCATCATTGATGAGATTCTCAAACAACGTGGCAGGGCGGTGCTTCCAAAAATACACACACAGTGAAGTAATGAACACACACACAAGGATGAACATCCTATGGACACAGGCCCCGAGTCATGAGACAGTTAGACCCACATCCTGGTGTGTGTGTGTGTGTGCGAGAGAGAGGTTTGTGCATGTGACTGTGTTTATGTTAAGTGCAGCCCACAGAGACCGAGACGCCTGAGATGAGCCACGGCGCCATGTTGTCTCTTTGTCTTTTTAGCCGCTCAGTCGTCCTCCATCTCAGGCTGACAGCGGATCAGCGGCAGAGAGCGACATGAGGGTCAACAACGGAGGAAAAATCAAGAGTGGGAAAGAGGACAGGAGCTCCTCCTTCCTGTCACCTCTCCTACCTGCTGAACGGGATTTCATTTGTTAACTGTCCAATCCTGTCCTCGTCCCCCCCTGCTGAGTTTCCTCATTCCTGCACTCTTTGTCTGGTGTGATGAAATACCTCAACACGCAGCATCACAATAGGGGTGACAGACAGGTTGGACCAGTCAAGAATGTATATGCAAAGACACACACACACACCTCCATGTCTCTACGCAACAAGACTAAACACACAAGAGGAGGTGACAGCATCCTCACTCGTCTGTTTAAGCCTCTATTTTCTTTAACGACTGTTTTGGAGGATCACAATGAACAAAGTGGCTGATGATCACCGACAAAGGGGTGTCAACACCTGAGACCTTAATTCTGGTCTGTGGCAAAAACCACACAGGACCTCCTTAAAAAAAGGAGGAGTAGTCTATTTTTGGCTTAACTGTGTTGATGTGAAAAGTTCAAGGCTCATATTAAGAGTTCAAGACAAGGAAGTGTATGGAAACCTCGGATCAGACCAGTGATCCTGTGGACCAAACACTGTATTAGAAGCACGTCTAATGTTGTGTGTACATGTTTCAGTTGTTGTCTTACTTTGGCCTCCTCATTGGTGTCCCAGGTGAAGGAAATGGCGTTATAGGAAATCTCCTCGATGTTGCCAATGGTGTTGAAGCTCTCCTTGTAGTCAGCTGTAACAACAAACAACAGTTTAGCGACTAATTTAGTCGTGGGCTGGTGTCTAAACTGCATAAAATGCAATCAGAAACAAATCAACACTCAAGTCAGGTACTGAATGACACGCTGAGGCTTTACAGGCTGCAGAATTATTAATCCTTAGCCAACCAAACTGAACTGTCACAACCAAACAACACACCTTTTCCTGTCAGTTACCGCTGAGCTGCCCTTTCAAACAGCCACTTAACTGTGCAGGCACGGGAGGATTAATCAGCCGCGCTCCGTGATCGAACCAGGATGAAATCATAAACCGGTAGTGTCTCAGACATTACACTTGAGTTTATTTGACCCTTTTAAAGGTGACTCTTCACTGCAGCACTCTTGTTCTGCTATACAGCACATATTTTTTAATGTGACTGACAGTTGAATCAAAATCTTACCGATGTCCAGACACCTCTGTTTGGCAGTGTGCTGTCTGGAGTGCCAGTACTTCCAGTGTTTCAGCTGATCATCTCTGCACTTCTCCTCTCCAAACACCACCATCACTACACTCTGGAAATGGATTAAAACGCACAGTGACAGCTTAATATGTTAAAATGATATTCAGCACGTGATTACTGTCAATAATCCTAAATTGTTGCTTGTTTCAGGTCTATTTTTTATCTTTCTTTCTTACCCTGACTTTGGTGATTGGATGTTGCTGCATGCCTTTGCTGTCAACCTCCCTGAGGGTGATCGGGTAAAACTGGCCCTTGTTGAGGTACGTCATCGTCCCGTCGCCTGTTTTCTGACGCAGAGACTTGGACGCCTCAAGAGTGTACTCGAAATTATTCCTAAAATACAGCCAGGTAACGGCAGAATTGAGTAAACATCAAGAATAAAACATCAAGAAAAAAGCATCTCTTTTGTGTAAATAACAATAATGAACGGCACGCTTCATTTAGCCGCAGCAGCTAAATCCTAAAGCCAGTGCCAGATAACGCCCGTGTGTGCAGACTCTTGTCTTTCACACAGAGGGGGAGTCTGGTGTCTCCCCTGTGACTGCGATGAATGAGGCCATTCTGCGGCGTTGTGTCAAAAGCTGAATGGCGGTGGAAGTCGGGCGGTGGGCTGGCGGCGGCGCGACTTACCCCGGCACGGTGTCAAACTGAGTGTACTCCTCGGGCGTCATGGAGGCCATGCGTAACTGGAGATCCCCTGGGAAGGAAAACACCTGCAGCACACGAAGAAAACAGATACAGTGAGGCTCAGCAAAAAGAGGATATTAAACAGCTACTGAGCTTTGATCTGAAATGATTTATTTTAATAGCCTCTTCCTGTAATTCACCAGAGGAATAATCAGTATTTAATTCAGTGCTCTTCAGGGATTTTTCTCTTTCTTCCACCACTTATAACTTTAATTTGTTCTTCCGCTTCATCCCCATTTATTTTAGGTTAAATGGCTCTTCCTTCATGTTGCTAACCCCCCCCCTCACTCCCGCCTGTACAGGGGTTTTGTTGGGTTACTCTTTTCTAAGGTAATTCCCCTCCAGGTTAAATAGAGAAAGAGGAGAGAGAAAGGGCTTTGGCTATTGTAGGAGAAAAGTACAGCACTTTATTGTGTTGGTGAGACAATGGCATAATAACACACTGGCCGCTATTTTGGCATGTTCAAATAAAACCAGGGAAGGCTGAGCCCACCGCTGGCTCCATGGGATCAGGTGAATATCCTATTGTCTGATGGGAGAGATCTGAGAGGAGAGGAGAGGAAAGCGAAGGAGAGGAGGAGAAGGAGGAGGGGGGATTGTAGGGGAAGCATTAGCGGGGTTTAGAAAGAGGGGGATCGAAACACACACCTCCTGGGAACCATCCTTGAAACTCTCGGAAAAGGTGGAGTCGGGGGGCGTGCGGGACTGGGTGCTGGGGCTGAAGTGGACTGCACTGTGGGTGAGCTGACGGTCAAAGACGTCCACGTGGCTGTCAGTTTCGGTGCAGTTGTTTGGTATGGTCACCGAGAAGCCGTGGCTGGGCACCTCCGTCTTAACAGGCGGGTAGTTTGGCACGGCGGCAATGGAAACTGTGACGGTCGTGTCTGAAAAGACAGAATCAGCAAACTGACAATCAGGTTCTGCGTTTTTAAGCTGCTCGTGCGTGTTTATGTTATTAGATGTGAACAGACCTGGAGAGGGGAACTGGGCCCTCTTGTCCTGGGCCAGCTGAAGGATATTGAAGGGCCCCTTGAGGACCTGGATCCTGCTCTCCATACCGGCTTCCTGAAGCGGAGCGATGGGGTGTATGGCCTGGATCTGATGTCTGCAGCAAAGAGAAAAAGCACATATGTAGGACTGGATTTAAAGTTTGATCCGGTATATTGTTTTTGTCAAAATCATCAACTTGATCATGATGATACTCATCTGTAAAACTCTTCTGTCAAAGTTTACAAACTGCCTCAAATCTCTTCTCTCTCATCTCATCTCTTTAAATCTTGTACAAGAGTCCCAATAACCATGTTCTAAATAAATAACGTTAAGATTTTAATACTTAACTTTTACTTTTGCGCTCTTTTGTGTTTTGTATATGTGTTCATGTGCTTTGTGTTTTTTATTGCATGTTTTGTTTTCACTACTGTGCAACCATTTGCCCTTTGGGGACAAGTAAAGTGGTTGATTGATTACTCTTACACAACCGATACATACGCACTAATCTTGGATTCAGGTACTACGCACCATTTGAAAAGGAATTAAACAGCTCTCAAGCTAAATTCTTTTACTCTCCTTTTACAGCTTGATCTCTTACTTTTAAGACTGTTTTTGTTGTGTTACTGATGTCTTTTACTCTCAGGTCTCTCTTGAAAAGGAACTCTTGATCTCAGTGAGAATACCTGGTTAAATAAAGTCAGTATAAGCTTGTGAACTCTGTGATTTAACTTCAGCTGAAGAACAAATCTAGTGGGTTAGACAATTGTGTTCAGGCTAAAAACAAGGCTGTTTTTTTTTACCTTTGAAGGCACAAAGATGAATTTGTGTGCAGTTTTAAATATATTTTAATGAATGAGCTGCACTCTGGACTCCATCCAGCTCCCTCGTATATGCAAATGCAGAATTCAGAGAATGTGAAAGAGCTTGAATCTCTCCATTCCCTTCATGCCGTGGCTCCCCTCTGCTGTGCTTTTATTTTTAAAGGGGGGTGGTATTAGGTGAGGGCTGCTGCTCACCTTTTGTTGGGATCCACATCACAGACCAGTGCTTCTGGCTTGCTCTGGGGTATTGTTCTCTTCTCCCTGGGCACCTGTATGGGAGGGTAAACACAGCCGCTCAGCATCTGACCACATCACATCCAACAACGCAGGTCATCCTGCTGTCTATATGGGCAATTAGATCAGTTACATGACATATGCTCTGCCTCACAGATGCTGCTTAATGGTCGGATGTCAGCATGGAGAAAGAGCCTGCAAGGATTTGGTAACTAATCCCCTGACATAAGATTCTGCACTTTTGATTTGTGACAAGAGCTCAGAAAGCTGGAGAATTCTTTCCGGCATGGTCAAGAAAGTCATTTCTGAAGTTTCCCTGATACCTTATAGTAGTCGTAGAGCAGGCCGAGAGCTGCGGCGCTGTCCTCGTCTCCATTTATGCTCATCATGGCCTTGGTGGCAGCTGTCAGCGGGTTCTCCAGGAAGGATTTCCAGGCTTCATCTTCTGTGGTGAAGGAGCGACGCTGGCCGCCGTAGCCCGGCTCGTTCTGGAGAACCAGGACCGCACGCTTGCTGCGGGAAGACGGAGTTTCATAAATTAACTGTGTACGGACCAGTTATTAAGATGTTAATGCTTTTGTAATGCAGAAATCTGCTTATGTGATGTCATTTTAAGCTCTTTATCACTATAACTGAAGGTATTGCTTCAAATCCACTGTATGGACACTACTTATATAGACTCAATGATTAATGTCTCCCTCTATGGGCTCCAATAGACTGATTCTCCTCACTGACTTCACACAAACTTCACAAAGCCAAGACCTACAATCACAGCCTCGTTCAGAACAGACAAACTGGTTGTAAGAGCGAGAGAGATCAACGGCATTATGTGCGAGACCAGTTGTTCAAGCTTTTCAATGATTGTGCAACAAATCTCAGCCATCGACCCAGCGAGAGGAAGATGCTCTACAGGCTGGTCCGCTGTGACGACTCCGCTTTGGGGATCACTCATTGGCTGAGACGGTGACCGCAGATGACGCATGTGACCCTGCTACATTCCTGCGCTTAAACAGCGAGGTGCTACTGTTTTCGTAAGAGAACCTGTTTGTGTAAAAAATAAGTTTAATGCAAAGTCACCGGCTGCGTCTTCCTCCTCCTCTTCCATCTTGTGAGGCCTTTAGAGTCAATGCTTTGTAAACAGAGTTGAGTTGGACTAATAAGAATACACCAGCATGTGTTTTTACGTGTCTCATCGCCTTGTAATGGTCTTAATATGTTAATTTAAGCGCGTTGAACTCCTTAAATGCCTTACATTTAAAAGGAAATGAACACAAGTAGGAAAATATTGAGCATTTCAACACTGAACTTTACTATTTACAGTAAATTTTAATGTTTGCTCAGCTTATATTGACTCAGACGTGTTAAGCCTAGCGACTAGAACAAAGCCAAGCCATTAGTCGAGCTCTTGTTATTAAAGTTTCATCTAGATCATTAGCTTTCCCTGTCAGACTCTGGAAAGTACACCCACCCTGTAACACATCTTCAATCATTCTGCCACCAAAACCTCTCTGCTGATTTTCTGCCACAACAAAGTGATTATGATAAAGTGTAAACGGACTGGTTCAGTTTCCACGCCGAGTATCTACGACAAATACAGCTTTTTTCCTCTCAATGGTCAAAGCAAAGTGATAATTAGTAATCCTATATCTAATTGTGCTGTTCATAAAAGGCAACCTGATAAGATCCATTATTTACTGGCAATAAAACTCTAAGGGAATGTAATCCATTACTAAAACACACACACACACACACACACACAAAAAAGAGTTTGTTTTTCAGACAGATTAAAATTAGATTTCACTTGTGGGGAATAAAGTCAGCAATTCAGCATGAATTCACAGACCGTCACTTTTAATGTGCAAGAACAAACACATTTTCTGTGTGAACATTTAGAGAAGTGTGCAGGCGGTTTCTAATTTTTTGACACAAAACATTTGAGCCTTGTAGAGTAAAAAATATAACCTCATATAGCCCTGTGCTTGCTTACATTGTCTGTGTAAGTAGTCGAGCCAACGCCTAGCAGGTGTACAATTTCACTCCCCTAAAAAGTCTCCCTGTCGTTGCCCTCAAAAAAAACATACAGAATATAGGCTGAGCATTTAAACCAGCATGAAAATATTCATCCTTTTTTATGCTTTTTCAGTGAAGCTGCGCATCAAAACTTGGAAATAAAAGCATCATCAGAGGCGGTTTTCTTTAGCTGACAGCTCCCTGCTGAGCTCCATGTTTATTCCTGAACAAACATCATTAAGAACATCCACAGAACTGTTGGAGCTTAAAGCAAAATCAAACACTAAACCGCCCATCGCTACCACGGGACTGTTTTTTTATTCTAACAGGCGCCTCCGCTCGCACGACAGGTGGAGATACACCTGTACAGGCTTGAACATGACAGGTGAAATGAGCGGAGTTACACCATGGGAAAAGAGTGACTTTCCCGCTTGGCAGCCAGTCTTAGAGTAGACCTACCCTTCAAAAAGAAGCCATAATAATCCTGTAATAATGCTTAAATGCTTCACAAATATCAGAACCGTGTTTTAAATATCAGGCAGCAGCTGCAGGTCACAGGTGGACCTCTGCTCTTATAAATCCGTCTGTGCCATGAACAAAAAAAAAAGTGCAAAAGCTGCGTAAAAATGCAAAAAAATATATATTTAGAGTCAGTATTACAAGCTTATAGCGTGGACCTGCACAGCTGTGCGGGTTAAAAGTGGATACAACTTACTTGTCATGCTCCTGTGACATCTCGGTCGGTCGAACTGGACTTTCTAGTTGGTACTGAAAATCCGATCCGTCTTCTTTACCGTGGTAAAACTCCGCCGCTAACGCTGGATGAAGGCCGCGGCAACAAACAAGGTGTCCCCTACTGAGAGAACGGGTTTTGTCGGCTTTTCTCGCTTTTTTGGGGCAATGCTGAGAAATTGAGGCCGGTTTTACCTGTGACAGGGCCGCGGATTGGATTACAGGTGGACGGAGGGGCGGGGCCACACTGTCAATTACCCTCTCCGGGGGTGTGATTGGCTCACCTGGTGGCCTACCTAGAGCTGCGGAGGGACTCAAGGTGAGCCAGTGGAAGAGCAGGGTTTCACAGCTGTGATTTTTATCATGTTGGGTTTGTAATTGAGGGGAAAATATATGCAAATAAAACAAGGGGATCAAAAGGTTTAAGCTAAAAAGAGATGATTAAAGAATAAAAATTTAAAAAAACAAAAAACAGAAAAGGATAAAAGATAAAAACTAAAGATGCACCAGTTTCACAAGTGATGCCTTTTTCAGACACTGGAGACAATTACATTTATTTACACAACCCAGTGGTCAGGTGCAAATTTAAGGAGTGAAGAAGATCACTGCAGTATTATGGGCATTAATACTTATTTATGTGTTATGTTCAGTAACTTGCATGTGTGGACTGATGATTGTCCTCCAACCAGAATCAAATAAAAAAAGTGATCATAAAAAACTCTAAGTTATCTGCAGATACTGATCTAATACCAGTTCTTTCTTTTCCCCAAATGTAAATTCTGTACATGTCACTTTGGTGAACATCATTGCAATAATTTTTGTGTAAGTTAACATGAGGTCAGACACCAAAAACTGACTTTGTTCATAATGACATTGACAAAGAAGCTGTTTTGAAAGGATAAGTCCTGTCTTAAAACAAGCGTCAGATGCCCATATGGCCACTGAAACAGCTTTAAGGGACAAAATCCACAGTCCTCGGTCGAAACTCAGTCTGCTTAAAAAGGTCAGCATTGGCACCGATATCAATCCAGTTTATTGTATCGCTGCATCAATACTCAAAATATGGAACCCAAGCCAAGAATTTAAGTAAATTTATAGTGTTCATGGTGGTAAACAGAGATTTTATAGTGACCTCATTACAGTTAATTGCTTGTAAACATGTAAATGTGAACATCTACTACCCCATGACAACTGGGCAAACTACATCTCCTGATGAAGATCCTGTGATACAGTCGCGAGTTTTTCCACTAAATGGACCTTGTGGTTTCTCAGAAACTAATTAACAGTTTCAAAACATGTTGTAGGATCACCTCAGTTCTTTTTTCATGAGAATCATAAACAATTAATTAAATTTTTTAAAAAGTTTATCTTTACATACTAAAGGGCCTTGGATCTGTCCGTTTACATCTCTGAGCTTGAGCCTGAAAATTTGGGAAAATCTATTTAAATAAATAAAATAATAAAATGTAAAAGTCGTTAAACTGAGTTTAGGTGAGTTTTTCTTTCCTCCATTACATCCCTGGAAGGCACCAAGAGACTGAACCCTAAAACCTTATTTCAGATGACCAAGCAAACAAAATGTGATGTAACAGTTTTTAATCCTGCTTATCTGTAAACCTTTCTCATACTTTATGAAGAAATACTCCCACCTGTGTCACTGCTACCGGATGATGACACAGAGAGGGCTGTTTACATTCTCCTGGAGGACAGATTACCATCAGCCTGCACAGCTGCAGGTAAGAAGCAGGCAAATTAGTCCTCCAGTTTAAGTGCAAATGAAACGATGAATTAGCATGCAGCCAAATCAGGGGGGCACTCTGAGCGATCTCCTGCATCCTGCAGCAAGTAGCATGAAACAGGAGCAAATTACTGTCATTGGGGCTGCATAATATTGGGAGTTTTTCTATGGAAGTCTGGTATGGAAAATTAAAACAATTAGTTGCCAACTTTAAACAAGTTTAACATTGAATGGTAGGAATATCTATCTATCTATCTATCTATCTATCTATCTATCTATCTATCTATCTATCTATCTATCTATCTGACGTACTGTATTTGCATTCCTTCTACTCTTTATAATCCTCTACAACTAGCCATGGACCAATTGTGATAAAATAAACATAAATGTGCAATAAAACCTTAAATCCCAAAGACAGGAGATGAAAAGAAACACCCCGAGTGAAAACAAACAGCTTTGTTAGAGACAGAGGGGGCTTAAAAGATGCTATCAGCAATATTCAAAGTTTCTCCCTACACGCACACTGAGACAGAAACTAACAGTAATTCCCCCCTCCCCCCTCACTCTCTCTCTCTGACACACACACACACAGACACAACCTCCTGCTCCTGGATCCTGGTTTACTGTTTATTTATCCCAGTGGAAGGACACCTGCTTCTCCTGGAGCTTGTTTGTGTTTGCACTGAGGACATGGGATAATACAGTGAGGGAGGGATACGAGGATCTGTGTGTGTGGTTTAGTGTATCTGTGTGTGTGTGTGTGTGTGCATGCGTGAGGGGAGGCTGGGAATATGTGCCCTGGCTGCTGATGGTGGGTCTGACTAGATGCTGACTTGACAAAGAGAAGCCAAACCATGGGGGGAAAACAGACAAAAGGAAGAGTGCGGATCAAAGCGCGGGATCAAACCTGGGAAAAGTCCTGCCAAGTTACTCTCGGGAAGATACAGATAATGAGTAAAAGTACTAATACAACAATGTAAAAATACTTCATTACAAGTAAAAGCCTTGCATTCAAAATCCTACTTAAGTAAAAGCTCAGAATTATCAGCAAAATGTACTTAAAGTGTCAGAAGCAAAAATACTCATTCTGCAGAAAAATGGCAGCTGTGACTGATATATTATTATATACATTATTAAACTGTTCGCATCAAGGACCATGGAGCATTTTACTCTTGTAGCTGCTCGAGGTGGAGCTAGTTTTGAATACTTTATATACAGTTTAGTAGTTTAATCCAGTAGTTCCCAACCTCGGGGTCGGGCCCCTCCAAAGGTCACAAGGTGGACTTTTTTCTAATCTTTGCTTTTTTGTGAAATACTGGATTATTTTACCTCTTTGGGCCTCGAACAGTTATTCAAATGAAACCATCTGAGGAGTTCAGAGGGGAAATGACTCTTTGGTGGAAATGCCAATAACATAGACATCTGAAACATGACAACCAAAAAGGTTAAAAACCACTGGTTTACTCTTTATCAATGCATGTTTTTTTATAATCTTCTCATATTTGTGGAAAATGTAATTCTGTAACTAGTAACTAAAGCTGTCAGATAAATGTAATGAAGTAAACAGTACAGTATCTCCTGCTGAAATATGGTGTAGAGGTATAAAGTGGCATAAATTGAAAACACACAAATTGTAAATAGTAAAATAAAATTGGAACTGTATTTGAGTAAATGCACTTAGGTACTTTCCACAAACTGGATCTCGCACCCAATGTTCTAGTAGCTTCAGAGACAAAGAAAATTGTGGAAAAAGCAGTTGTTCAGATGAACATAACATTCCTCCACTGAAACAACACATTTCAGAGTCTCAAATGATATACTGATGCCCAGTGATGCAGGTGTTTTGTTTTGGTGCTGCTGGGTATCTACAGCCTTTGATACTGTAGACCACATTGTCAAACTTAGGCAGTGGACCAGTATCTGGAGTGTTTCCTACCTCTCTGATAGGAGTTTTTCAACTTTGCATCCTCCATCTGCATCTCTGTCTCGTGGTGTGTCCCAAGGTTCAGTTCTGGGTCCCATCTTGTTTGCCTTGTACAGATATCAAGACGTTTTAATGGTATATCTTATCAAGCGAAGCAAGCAAAAATTTCATTTTCTTGACCTGAGAGGTCTGATAGATTCATATTGACTAAGCAGGTCAGAGAAGTGCTGTGGAGCGAGGCCGTGTAGGTCTTCATAGACAAAATTTTATAATAATTTCTGGAACTAACTGGAAACAAGTGCAAAGATCTAAGAACAGGTGTAACATGATCACTGCAATACAGACAATATTAACCCTCAACACATGATAAAATTTATGTGACTGCCTAAAATATATTAAAATTGGATGGCTGATATTTTTCTACAGCTTACAGCTTGATAAAACAGAGGTTATTTGTACCCCTGTCGGTCTTGTCCTTGAGGAGCTGGAAAACCTTGGTTCCTTCACCTCATCTGTTAAATCCACACTCAGAAATATAGGCTTCACTTTTTACCGGGAATTATCTCTTAACCAGTGAAGTGTTTGAATTGTTCCTGTTTCCAGTCTTTTGCTAAACTTAAGCTGATATGGTGATATGATTATTCATGCTTTTTGTCATCCCATCTAAACTCTTGTAATTTTCTTTTTACATGTCTTATGTAAGCAGGACGTCCCTGGATTATCCCTGTGAAGTGGTCCAGAATGCTGCTGCAAGGCTGCTGATCAGGGACCCATCAAATTCAAAATTCAATTCAAGATTCTTGTGATTACTTTTAGAGCTCTATCACCTGCCTATATTAGAGATCTATTTAAGCCTAATATCACCAGAAGGTCTCCAAGATCCTCTGATCAGGTTTTATTGTTTTTTCCTGGTTCCAGACTTTCTTTCCTAAACTTTGCAACTTTCCCCTGTTGGATTTAAGATCTGTGGACACTGTGGACACCTTTCAAAAGCAGCTTGAGCCCCGCCTGTTAAGACTTGCCTTTGCTTAATTTTATTCATCTAAGTCTTTCTTTTGTTTTTTATTGTGAAACACTGTTGTGAGGTCTGATCTAAAGCCAGCGAGCTTTTTTTTT
>NTHP01000018.1:1826042-1836273 GCA_003416845.1 Oplegnathus fasciatus | reverse complement strand
TTTGCTTTAATTAAAGTCTGCTCTCCAAAAGAAGGGAACCCACACCCAGGCCAGGCTGGCTGTAGTTACTGGTGTTCAATAGCCCGAGGCAAAGACATGATCTCATGACTTTTTGGAAGAGACAGAGAGACATAAAACATGCTGTGAGAAGTGAAAAACCACAGACAAGTGGACATCTTAATGTGTATTTTCTAATGTGCATCCAACAGTTTCCAACGACTCAAACCCTCCAGGACGCTTTATGTCATCTTTGTCAATTTACTTAGTCCCCCCCACCCCACCCCCAACCCCACCCCCACCCCCACGTCCTCTCTTCCATCCCTCTTTTCCACCTCCCTCCTCATATCGCATCCTAGAAGACAGTTGGTTTTTAGCGCCGTCCCGCCTCACTCCAGGCATCCAACCGGGATGGAAATAAGATGCAAATCCGTCCCCACTTTTCCAGCATGTGTGCACTTGTCTGAGCCGAGAGCGCTTGTAACTGTATTGAGGTCTGTTTGAGTCACACTGGACCACTGTCAGCTCGGGGTTTGAAGTTTGGGAGCTCACGGTGAAGCCTGCTGTTGTTGGGTAAACAGGGGAAGAGCCTATATGAACAATGAAACAGTGTCGTAATGTGTTTGAAGATCATTATCATGTTGTTGGTCGTTGTCTCTCTGAATGTTAACAGGCACCGTTAAGGTTTAAAATGATGTGAGCTGTGTAGGACTGTCATTTACATCTACTCAGCTCTACCTGGATGAGTCTGATCCACAAATATTATTCTATTGACATTGTGGGATTGTCGTCGCTCCCGTGTAACTGATTACTTGTGGTTTTCTTTTGCTGTTACGGCCTCATCAGTTGGGACTTTCCCACTCTTGATTTAAGAGTTTTAACTGGAGGATGTTTCAGCGTTTCAGGGTTGAGCCCAAGCCGCTCGATGGTCGTGATGTTTTTCAGTGTTTTGCTGAGGCCCGGGTTAGATGGTATCACACTTTTCCCACTGATGACAGTAAAAACAGTCGCAGACACTGAGGGCACGGCAGGCCCGCATGCTACTCTGCAACTCCTAAAACACTTAATGCACGCACGCTAATGCACACACACACACACACACACACACTGAGAGGGAAACAGGTCAGTACTTTTTCCAGGTGTTATGGGATTCTGGGATTCTTAATGGAGTGTTTGTGTGTGTGTGTGTGTTTTGCTTCACAACACTGCTGATGTTTTAGCCCTGAGCAGTGGATATAACTGACCATTCAGTCTGATTAAAGGGACCGTTATTATTCACAGACAGACGCAATCGGTGCAAAACGATTGTTTTGATAATTGATGGATAGTTAAAGTTATTTTTCAAGCAAAAAACAAAATATTCTCTAATTTCAGTCTCTCCATTGTGAGGATTTCATGTTCTTCTTTTTTCTATCACTGCAGAGTGAATATCTTGGAAAACAAGATAGATGTTGAGCCCCGTTAAATCACTTTCCCCCAGATCTGGATTATGTTTCCCTCTTCAATTAATCCTATTTTAATTATAGTTACTGTAAAAGAAAATGTCAAACCACTAAAAACTGTGTTGAAAAACAAGAGATGCAATAAATTCTAATTCTAAATATAAAAAAAAATAAATTCTTTCTTTATCACCCTTAAAGGGAAATTTCTCCTGGACAACGAGCAGCCAAAGATATAAAAAACACCACCTGAAAACATGGGATAAAACACATCATTGGTCATTACAGTAAGAACAAGTCAACAGAGCAAAGTGCAAGATGCTGTGTGGAAAGATTATAAAGATTACAGGCTGTCGCTTTGTGTTAATAGCTTTAACTGAATCGTTTAGAATGAAGTTTTTTTGAGAATCTTTTTATTATTATTTATTTCCCACCAAACATACACATCATCCATCATATATCTTTGAGCAGCATATAAACAGCAGAATATGGCAAACCCCTCTCTCTCTTGTTCCTGCATTTCTATCCACTGTTTCATATACACAGTGTGGATTTTTTCAAAGAAAGAATGCCAACAGTTTGCACATTGACAGAAACAAAAACAAGACACAAATATACAACTAGATAAATAAACAAATAAACAAATGAGCCAACCTCTCACCACTTGCACAGTAGAAGATTCCCAACATCACCTCATCTTCCAGTACACAATGGTTAAATAGCTGCCAGATTTCTTCATAAACACCGGGTTTGCCTTTCAAAGTCTATGTTATTTTGGCCAGTCCCTTAAAATGTGCCATATTTTTAAACCCAGCACCAATGCTGGAGTCATCAGTCTTATCCTGATTCAGGGCATTAGGTAATAGGCTTATAATAGTCACATATCGATACACTAGCACTCTATTTTCTCTTAAATTAAGAGGGAGGGTCTAAGTGAAATAAAAACACCCAACGTATGTGGGGTCTGCTCTGATTTCCATGGATCATATATTTAGATTAGAAAGGGAGGGCTCTTGTGTTGTAAAAAACAAACAGCCTCTGCTGCAGTAAACTGTAAACCAAATTAATGTTTACGTCTCCTTGTGTTCGTGTGACCTCACGCTTCATTTCCCTAACGATTCATTCAGGGGGTGAGATGATGATCTGTGAACCGTTAGTGTGGGATTCGGCCGCCTGGTAGATAAAAAACACTCACGGTAACCCGAGCGCTGTATTGTGGAGCAGCTCTGCAGGCCCAGACACTTCCATGGGAACATGTAGAAGGATGTTTGCAGGCAACATGTACCCAAATTACACTCAAAACATATTCTGTTACAGTGAATTAGAGGGGAAAGAAATGTGTGAGCATCCTTTATCTTCCCAGTTCACCTTCACCTGTGCTGTAGCTGTCGGGGCGAGTCTCTATTTTGATATACTACGTTTAACCCCATAAAAAGTGACACTTTACTGACTGTTTTGTATTTACAGTCAGCTACAAGTGTGAGGTTTTTATAAGCTGTGTGTTGGCTGCTTGAGGAATGCAGGCGAACAGAGCACACGACATTCCTGCGTGATCATGGACGCTTCAGCGCGCTATTTCAAGACTCACGTACATGGGAAATTTACTCACCTTCATTTGAGGTGCACACAGGGTGTTTCACAAGCAAAGCGGACGTAAGTCATGAGACACAGTGGCAGAAATCTTTAAATTTACCTGCAGAAAAGAAAGAAAAACAGCTCACTATCATCAGTTTGGGCCGTGCTGTCCACGTTTAGATACTATCAGATGTAAAACCAATCTACTCTTGTCAGACACTCATTTGAGTATTTTAGTGAAGAGGTGAGTAAGTGTGATTGTGTAAATCTGTCCCTGCTGCTGTAAGATCTGGATTATATGAGATCTCATCAGTTGAAGCTTCTCATCAGGCCTCAGACAGGTTGTGGTTTGTCTGGATCTGCTTGATTTGCTGGATGTTTACAACCTTTACATGTCTTAGAGTATTAATTTTACAGACTCTCTGAGCTGATAAAGCCTCCAAGGTTCAGTGCAATCAAACAAAATCCTCTTTTTCCCTTTTTGTTTCCTTTGGTGATGAATGTTTAACCTCACTCACCACGGTCTTGTGACTTACAGGCACCTTCAGAAACACACAGAAAACAATGTGTGCATTATTTATACGTCCCATGGGAGCTGAATAGAGTAGTGGAGGCTCATGGATGATGGGACCTGTGAGGTGACTTGTGACTGAAGGCGGTTATTGTTGAAGAAAGCGTGGGAGACTGCCAAACAAGCTCTGCCACTTGTCACCTGGTTCAGCCTCCCATTCTGCCCAGTCCAGTTTTGTTCCTGTCGTGATTGATTCTAACTCACCCGCATGAGCGGCAATCACAGGCGCCTCACTCTTCACTGCTCTACAGAAGTAACTTTTACTTAAGTTAAAGTAGCAGTACTACAGTGTGAAAGCATATTTTTACAGAGTTTGTAACAGACAATAATACTTATAATAGAGTATACTTTCTTGCAAGTTAAAGTCCTGTTTAAAATATACTTAAAGTACCAAAAAGAAAAACTTTTGTATATTATTTGACTATTATTACTGATGCATTAACATGTAAATAGCATTTTAATTTGTAGCTGGTCAAGGTGTAGAAGCAAAAAAAAGTAAAGGTTCATTATGCAAAAAGAGGTTTATTTTGATGGTGTATATGTTAATATTACATATGTATGATTGAGTACTGCAGTTTTCTGGGTTTTCCCAGTTGTTTTAAATTTAAATCAACTTAAAAATGCTATGAGATTATGTAACTTGAAACACGAAGAATAAGACACTTTGCTATAGAAAGTAAAAAAAAATCATTCAAAAGTAGGTAAAGAAGAAGGAGTTGACTGGTGGCTCTGTGTACTCAGATGTAGATCTAAAAAGTGTGTCAGGTGCTCTTAGAAAACGGGGAAAAAACTGAAAAACAGGAAGGCAATCCAGGCACCCCAACAGTATATAGGAAAACATAGCAACGAGGAAGTAATATTAAAAAGCCTTTATTTGTAGTGGCTAAATCATCACTATTAAGAAATAAAAAAATAAATCAATTGGCATTAAAACAGGTTGGATTATTCTTACAGCACTGGCAGATTTAGTCACTTAAAAAAACTTCATGTTTTGAAAGTAAAATCCTGGTATGCAAAATAACTAGTAACCTCAGGTGTCAAAAAAATTACAATATTTCCCTCTAAAATGTAGTGGAGTAGAAGTATAAAATAGCAGAAAAATTAAATACTCAAGTAAAGTACAAGTACCTCAATATTGTATTGTAAGTATTTCTCTACAGAATGAGAAAAAATAAATACAAATGAATGAAAATTAAAGACAAAAAGTATAAATATATATAAATGCACATACAGTATGCCACAATTATAAGGCAAACTATACAATAAAATGTACACGTAAAATATGCAAATGTGCAGCTCAATGCAAAGGATTCACAGAGGACAATGTGCATGGTATTTTTCATGGTATTGTAGAGTCTCATTACAGGTTTTTAAAAGCTTAATCTGCAAAATCACCAGGAGCAACAGCTGTTAAATAAATGTGAAGGAGTAAAAGGTGCATTTGCCACTGACACGTAGTGATGTGGAAGTACAGTACTTGAGTAAATGTTATGTAAATGTTCATTTCAATCACTGCAATCTTGTTTCACCCCAGAGAAAAGAGTTGCCTTTTTTCAGCCTTTAAAAGGTAAAGAAGAGGAAGACAAATCTGTCAGCAGCTGAGAAAGAAGAGTTTATAAAAAGCTGGCTTCATGCTGCTGTGGGACTTGTCACCTTCATATATTCAGGTGTATACATACGTTGACTCTCAGCCACACACAAAACACACTCAGGGACGACCCACTCAGCAGAGAGGAATCCTTCCTGAACAGAGTTGCTGTCAAACCTGAAATGTGTCTCCAAAAGGAAGCAGGAAACAAAATCTGAATCTCAGATGTTCCTGGAAAATGTATTTAGTTCTAAAACAAAAGGTTGACCTTCGCAATCATTTCGATTTTGCCGGCACTACAGTGTGATCTCTCTTAGATAAATTATGTCTTTCTTTTTTTACTTTCACAACTGTGAAAATTACACTATGAAGCCGCTGCCTGTGTGGGGTTCAATGCATAAACACCACACATCACCAGTTATGTTTAAGTTCACTTAGGGGACTTTGTACAGACGCGATGTAGTTCCCTTTTCTGCCTGTTGGTAGAGACGTTGCAACACTGGTCAAAGTGTCATCAGGACTTCTTTCTGTTTCACCCTAAACAACAACAGTACAACCAGAATATTGTAAAGAGGAAGTAAACTGTCATTTTAATTAAATTTTAATCCTAATGTGTCTTTAAGTTGCTATTTGAATGGTTCTTTTAACAGTTGTATCATTCAACATATAGATTAATGCTGTTTTTATCTGTGGTTTCATTCATGGTTATTTATTTGTTATGTTTTGTTAATCTGTGTTGGTTGATTAGGATGCATTAGGAACATTGTCACTCTGGATGAACATATTGAATCTTGAACCTTGAACCCTAAAAGTCTTTTATTTTACAGCGTCACCATGTTTTTACACAGGAGAATAAGAAGTTGTTTTTCGACACCAGTAAGGAGAGATGTTACACACAAAGAGTGAATATCAACCCACTTTTTCTTCATCAGTGTTCACGGTAATCAAAAGATGTGAAGACGAGAACAGAGCAGTGAAGAGCAAGTGATATAGGAGAAGTTTCACTCAGGGATTATCAATTTGATTTATCACAACACACACACACGCTCACACACACACATACACAGTGATTTGATTTCTCTTTTGGCGATACAGTCAGCAGGATCTCAGGGGGGCATGCATGAACCTGCAGGAGTTTCTGTTGTCTTCAAGCCAACCGTTGCTGCTTGGCGATTACTGCGATCTTCATATTGTGAAGGAACCGCTGCAGTGAAACCTCCACCTGTTTAACCTGTAACATGCAGAAAAGCGTCGACTGTGGTGCAACACTGAGCAGGCCCTGCCTCATCCTGCACATGCACAACTGAACAGGAGGGCTTTGGGAGATCCTTTGAGGAAGTCAGAAGTTTTCACACTGCAGTCGGGTTTATTTTGAATATTTTGTGCCCTGCGTTGGAGAAAAGTAGAACGTGAGCTCCAAAAAAGAGGTTGGAGGCAAGTGACAAGGTAAAAAAACAAAAAAAAAGTAAACGTCAGGCCCTTACAGAGAGAAAACAGAGGAGTTTCAGTTGAACAGGGGCCAAACCTCTGAGCCTGAGGGGGGTGAGGAACAGGGAAGACTGTGATCCTTAACACATTACCTTTATAAAAAATGATGAAACTGATTAGTGGAAAACAATAATGGTAGTAGTAGAAGTTCCTCATCAGCACGGACATGCTGAATAACAAGGAAATAAAATATAATCTGACCTGACACTGAGGTCATGTCCTTTGTAGTTTTTTCAGGACTTTTAGGGGTTTTAGTAACCGTCAGGGAGTTTACATTCTACAGTTAAAAACTTTTGTTAGGCTGATTCCAGTATTTTTCTCACAGTATATTTAAATTTACCTCCTTTTAGACCTAATTAATTAATCAATAAAGACTTCAGCATTGCTCCAACAAACTTTTATTCTCTGGCAGCTTGGAGAGAGGCTTGTTAAGACATTTGATGGCAAATACTTTATTTTCCATCATTTCCTAATAGTTTTGTAGGGAAGTTTCCAGGAAAGAAATACAGCACATAATCTAAAAGGTAAAGCAGAGAAAATGTTTGAAGAAAGGTCTTTTAACTGGGTTGAGTTTATAAACTGTTCTGCAAATTTTAAATAAATCTTGCAGAAAATACAATTGAACTGTTTAATCAAATAGATAACATGAAAAATCCAATTTCTAAAACATGTTGAGATGTTTGGGGTGGGGAGGTGGGGGGACATCAGTATTTCTAAAATTAGTATTTTATCATTGGAAGTATTATTAATTAAAACAAAAAGAATTCATGTAAATCCAACCAAATTTTTCTTGATAAAATCAGGTTATTGCCATCTTTACAATCGATATAGCTGATAAACAGTTTGATTGCATCAGTAATCTTGACTTTCTTCTATCTGTCTCGACATCACGTGTTAGCCGCTTCAATGTGTGAAACCGCTTCTTTACATGGACGTCTTTTGTGAGCTGATCCACAGACCAGTCAAACCAGCAACACCTCCGTCCTTGGTCCATCCCAGGGTGGAGCAGAGAAATCACTGCAGTTGACAGGTAGGGTTAGGCTAACTGTCACCTTTGTTTTCATCTGGGGTTTCACTCTGTGTGCTCAGATTTGTGCACATATATGTGGCACATGCATGTATGCACACGCATGCACAGAGACACAACTGCATGTTCTCAGAGTTGGTGACATATATTTGTTTTGTTCTATTTTGAATATGCTTGCTTTTATTCACTTTTGTGTCTTTTGACATGACTTCTCATTTTAGGGACATTTTAAAGAGGCTCTTAAACAGCTGTCAGATGAACCAAGAGTCCTTGTTCTGATGACCTGAGGGGCTTAGTTGATGTACATGCAGAGCCACAGCTACCACTGAGGACAGGGAGGTCATAGCCTCATACTCTGGGGGAAGTTGAAGCTTTAAAAAGCTCTTACCATGTCTAAAATTTACAATTTTTAACTGACACTTTTGGTGGAAATACACCAGGATCACTATCACTGACTACAACAACTTATATTTGAAACTAGGTGCATGTATGTCAGATCCTTCGGTGTATATGGCCTTATATATGCAATCAGGCGTTGCACACATATTTGATTAATAAAATAAAATTAACAGTGCATGATGAATGTCAGCCTGTAAACCTGCTTTCCTCACGTCTATGCTTGCACTTTTCCCAACATTTAGGCTACATAAAGTCACTTTTTAATACGATGTGTCTGGAAATTATCAAATGGTTTAATTTTTACAATCAACCCAGGCCACCCCAAAAAAAGAGCCTCATCTAGGATTGTAGAATCTCAGTAATCATGCAGCAGAGTTTTGAGCTACTGTAAAAGTGCTGCAGCTTTTTGGCTTAAACAAGATCACGGTGCATCACAGTCGCGAAGACAAGATGAGACAAAAAATGAGGTTTAATTTTGCAATGTTTCTTCAGTGGAAAAAACATGTTTCTTGAAGTTCAACTGGAAATCAGGGGTGATCAGTTAAATGCAATAAATGCACAGTAAAGGTGCAGAGGTCTGACACGGGAAGAAGAGTTTGAAGCTACTGGGAGACGCAGAAGTGGATGACAAGGCTAAAAGTGTTGACCAGACTAAGGTTTGTATGATTTACACCTCTAAGCCAACTGAGTCTCCTGATTTTTAGAAACACTGCATCAGCACTCCCTCTCTGCACTCACAGGAAACAGCACCATCTTTGAGGGACGCGGCACTGTTAGCCAGAGGCCAGAAGAGGGCGCTGTGCGATAACACTTGCGTGAGATCGACGCACAGTAATCAAACCCACTCCTCCCGCTCTGTTTTAAAAGAAACAGGTTGTATAACGTTGATCTTTTTCAAACATTTGTTCCAACACGCCTTCTGTTCTGTTCCGCCTGCAGGCAAGAAAATGAGCTTTAGGCGCACACACCTGCACCGCCACATGCGACACACAACTTCACACAACTGAAGAGGGCTTTATACACTCTCAGCCTTTTCTGACCCCTCTATTTTTATGCAAATGTCTTCCTGTAGGACAGCGTATAGAAGCTCTTGTCTATGGAAATTAGTAGCGGGCTGTAACTGACGCTGCAGATAAAAGACCATGTTTGATATAAGGCCTCTTAGCTGGAAGGCCTCTTATGAGGATAATGCTCTTCTTCTTCACTCACACACATGCATGCAGAGCTGCACTGTGTCTGACTCTTCGTCTCTTTTCTCTCTGTTCTCCTGTCTCTCTCTCTCATGAATATTTCACCGGTTTCATTCCCCTGTTGAGTTTTGCTCTTGCTTCTCTCTCTAACCACCCCCCCTTCTGCCTTTCCTCTCTCATCTTCGTCTCCTCTTCTTTCCTCATTCTTTCATCCTGATGAGTATGAGGAAGAGGGGGGTTGGTATTGATCTGTTTGTGTATCAGAAAAAAAAAACAGGATTTATTATCACAGATTACACTCGTGAACAGAAGAGCGAAGGGGCAGCACTTGCAGGCTAATGAGCTGCCTGAACACCCAGGCATGCTCGCTGGATTCATCATCCATGTCCTGGTGCATGTTTTTCTTTTTTGTCTGCAACCTGAAACCTCGTTCTGATGTCTGAAAATGATTTCTGCCACAATTAAAGATCTATTTAAGGAGAAAGTTATGTTTCCAGACATGACAAGGCATATATGATGGACAGATCAATTTCAAAAACAGCAGACAAAGGGGGAGACAGGGAGGATGGACAGATACTCGGCTCCACATAGGAGAGGAAACAGGAAACAGGAAAGCAAGACGGGAAGTGCAGAAACAACACCATTCCTCCCCTGCTGTTCCTCCTCCTCCTCCTCCTCCTCCTCCTCCTCCTCCTCACCACACACTCACACACAGATGTTCCCATGTACTTCCCCTCCCTCCCAATCCTCTGCACTTGTAAAACGTTGGCGTTGCTGCTGGTAACCATGGAAACCGCTGCGTGCCAGGCCCGCTCGAAATGTAGGGGCGTCCCTCCCACTGGAGGAAAAAGAGGCTGCATTCATCACCATGACGAGGGCAGTGCTGGGTGTTAATATGGTCGACTTTGCTGCGCACACAACAAGTTGAGTCCAAGAATAACATCTCATCTTGTTTCT
>NTHP01000018.1:1728476-1825963 GCA_003416845.1 Oplegnathus fasciatus | reverse complement strand
AATTTGTTATTATATCTGTTTATCCTTCCAGTGTAACAATATTTATCTGTACTGTCCCTGTTAAACAAACAAACAAGTAAAACCAATCAATAAAATAACTTCTCATAATAATAATGAATAATCTAAGAATAATAACTTAAAAAACTAAAAATACTCCTGTTTATCTCTCTGTTTCTCCTTCTCCATGTAGAAATCCTTAAATGAATTCATTGCTTTTATCCCTCTAGTCTACAAAATGTGTTCATTTGTTAGATTCCTCCTTTTTTTTTGGTAAGGGCTCTAATGAGACTGCAAAACATTTATTATGGGAATATCAATGCTGCAGACATTTTGGGAGGGATGTATTTGCTTTTGTGACATCTAGAATTTGTCACGTTTCTTCTCTTAAATAGGAAAATATGTTGTTTGGTTTCTTTGATCGCATAAGTCACGATTAGGACAAATTCTACCTGATGAATTGTATCATAATTATAGCCAAAGTTTCATATTCATAAATTCAAACTGCTTTTTTTCCTGCTTTGGTTTGTGAAATTAAAACCTCCTACTCCTGTTGTGTATGAGCAAGCTCATCACTTACCTTAAAAACAGTAGTTCGACAGAAAAACATCTTAACTCAAGGTCCACTTACTGGCTTTCTCTGAGCTTCTCATCTCCAGGTCTTTCTACTTGGGCAACCTCCACGACAGCTAAACTAAGGAAGACCATGAGACCAAGAGATGAGGCTGAAAGCTCTGGAAGAAGCTAGTAAGTCGATCACCATGAGTTAAATTCCTTTTGTATAATCACAACACTGCCCCTTTTGTGTTCCCTGTCTTTATATTAAACTTTTAACTATATTTAAACTTTTAAACATATTTCTATTATCCAAAAGCACTCAATGGTATTTCAAAACATCCAAGTGTTTGTGCTGATTTTTCTAAATAATATCATGATCTCCCACCCAATTATCCAATCAGGACACACCTGTGACCTCCTGATTTGAAACCAAAACCAAAATCTGGTAATTTTTTTAATTGTTTCATTAACAAACCAATTAACCAGTGTTATCAAAACTCCACAATATTCCTTTCCCTGTATGTGCGTGCCCAATGTTTGCTGTTTTGTACTGTTTTGTACATGTAAACGCTGTCAAAACATATTGTACCTTTGTGTCATTCAGTATTTTTTATTTATTTATGTCATTTGGTGCCCTTTTTGTTAAGATCTATGCTGTCCACCACCTGGATCTATGTTCTCTCTGCTCGTTTATATGAATGTAATTTTATTTATGTAACTTTATACTATATATGTATTATTGTACAATTTTGTGTTCTGCATTCATGAATAAAAGAAATCTCTCTGTAAACTCCACCCACCTACACCCACCCACACCTTCCTGTGTTGGTGTCTGTCTGGTTTCTCTGCCGACACTGCAGTCCAGTTATCAGCCCAGTTAACGCCCTGGGACGGCTGTCATGGTGGAATGTAAACAGCACTGATGGAGTCACATCAAGAGTCACGATGAGAGAGGGAGAAAAAAAAACTCTACTGTTAACACTAGAAGCCACAATGAAGCCACACACTCATTCTTCCTTTGTGTGTGTGTGTGTGTGCAGTACCAGGTGTCGGCCAGATTACTGACCAGTCGGCGGTGACACACTCTCCAGGCATCCTCCCTCTGTCTGCCCCCCCCACCCATAAAATCCTGCCTGTCTCTGTCTGTGTTTGACTCTCTTCATCTGTCTCTCTCTCTCTCTGTGTTGTATGCACCACATGACCTCACTACCCAGAGATCACACAGGGATGCCAGTGAGCACGTCAATCTGGTTTTTATTCTTTCTTCTTTACTGCCCTTGGTCTCCATGGCAACAGTCGAAGTCAGGGAGTGGGAGAGAGAAGAAGAGACAGTGAGAGAGGCAGGTTTGTAGACATTCATCTCAACAGGATGCAGACCATTTAAGGCTCTGAGTGTGACTGGATTTCATAGGGAAATGCAGACATTTATGAGCTACTACACTTCCTCTACATTAATATACACGAGTTTATTAGGTACACGTAAACTAATGCAGTGTAACACAAAAGCCCTGCAGTAACTACTGTCTTTATATAGGTTGTAATTCGGTTCAGTTTTTGTTGAAACAGTTTTAGAGGGTTATTGATTCAACTACTTTAAAGGCTGCAACTTGAGGTGCTGTTGAATTGCATTGCATTATACTTACAGGTGTTTCTATTATTTAGTACCCCCATTGATGTAAAGGGGGTGGACAAAATATTCAAAATACCTCTTAGTATAATCTAAAACAGTTTCAACAAAAACTGAACATTATAACCTTCATCAAGGTACAGGACTGTGGTATTAGACCGCATTGGTTTTAGCTAGGCGTGTCAAATAAACTGAGTGTAGACCCCTGCACAGTTTTTTTAAAGGTCAAGACTGTCAACTTATATACAGTATACGTACTGTATGTATAATGGTGATGGCAACATATACAGTTACAGTAGAACAACAAGAGTATATGCTGCCAGCTAGCAGCTCCATGAGGCTGTATGTCACATTAGTAGCATTAGCTCAAAGCACAGCTGTGCCACCAAGCAGTATTTATTTTCAGGGGGGTGTTTTCAGGGAAAAAAAGATCGGAAAACGTAACAAAAGATGTAAATGTGATCTGATTCCTGATTTATTTTTAAAAAAAGGAAATAAATGACTATAATGATGTTTAGTAGGCTACAGAGCAAAAATAGTTTAAGGTTGACAGCAGAAAAGGACGCACAAGAACTTACATAGGAGCAGTGAGTGTAACTAAGCTACTCAATGATTGTACTTAAAGGTGGAGTCTACGATTCTGGAGAGCCCTGATTGATCCAAAATTCATTCAGAAAACAAGCATTTTAAAAGTTGTTTGTTTGTTGTCTTGTGGACAGACCTGACAAAGCATGAATTCAGACTTTTTACAATTCGGCTTCATGATGTAGTTATTTCAGCATCCTTTTGGTCCATTTATTGCAATTAAATCACAGCAAAATCTTTATTTTGGGCTCATACCTCTGTAGTAAGCCAGAGTAATTCAGCCAACATGTGACTTGTTAGATACAGTGAATATTTATTGATTTTGACACACCAGTTATGAAACTGCCACTCACCAGAGACAGATGGAGAGGCGAATATTCACAATAAACACAAATGATCCCGCGGTCAAACTGTTGTCCTGTGCACGAGCACGAGTTGTGTGGCTCAGTCCGAGCCACTCTGTTTGTTTCCCATTTACAGAGCCAGAAGGACTTTTTTTCAGCACACACACAGAACGGACAGCTAGCGGACCGTGAGGAGATATTTGCTGAATTTGACAAAAAGAGCGTTGGATTAGAATTGCAAACTACACCTTAAAGTACAAATTCAAGGTACTTTACACTTCTAATCCACTACATCTCAGAGGCAAATATTGTACTTTTTACTCCACTACATTTGTCTGACAGCTTTAGTTACTTTTCAGATTACTATTTTTCATACCCTTCCTGTCAAGTGAAAACGATGTCTCTCCACATTTGGTGATTTTGAATTTTTCTGATAAACTGAAGGATGAGGTGTTCCTTTATGGGTTGAGAAAATCCTCCTACTTCTTAAACTAAGTAAACTATTTAAAACCCTCTTGAATTACCTGGAAAATACATCATCACAAAGCTGAAAACAGGCTGTTTACCATGATGTATTGCTGTAGATTAAACTGCCCAACAGTAAATAAAGTAGTTAAAATGAGCTCAACCCTAAACATCTATGCAACGTACGCATTAATGCAGCGGTAACATCAATCCAAAAACATTGTGTATAATAGTAAAACTCTGATAGGGACCATTTTACTGCAGAATGAGTACTTTTACTTTTGATACTTTCAGTAAATGTTGCTGATAATACTTACATACTTTTGAGTGCAGGGCTTTTACTTAAGCAAAAAAACCTGAATCCATCCAATGCTGCAGAGGGGAGGGATTCTGTGCAAATTAGCCATTTTTCAAAAGCTCTCTGCTGCATCATCACAGAGGGTCACCTTGGGTGAGGAGAGGAGAGGAGAAGAGAGGAGAGGAGAGGAGAGGAGAAGAGAGGAGAAGAGAGGAGAAAATAGAAACGAGAGCAGAGTGCTCGTCATCAGAGCAGAACGTGACCTGAGGCCTGGACACAGATTGAAGCCTCTCTCTGTCTCTCTCTCCTCTGCAGTCTGTGCTTCTCAGCCTTTTAGCCAGATTACCTCAGTGAAACAAAGCCGTTGTGTCGACAGTTTCGTGCCCGTGGAAGAAAATCGTTCATCACAAGTGTAAAAGCTGAAGACCATGCAGATCTCCATCTGTGTGAGTCTGATAGTCTTACATAATCAGCTCAGAGCAGACAAAAGCCTAAAGTTAAAGAATAAATTAACAGATACTCATACTGTCATACACCACAGCGCTGTTATTGCTACATTGCTGTAAATATGCTTTTAAAACCTATAATGATTTTAAAAAATCCAAACTGAGGAAAAAATTTAAAAACTGATGAAACACATGCATTAACAAAGAACCAAACATCTTATCAGATTTTCCATATTTGGGTCATAAATCACTTCCTGTTGAAGCATTGTTTACAGAAGACAGTGTGGCAGTACTTCCTCCAGGGATATCCTTCGTGTGTTTGTGGCCACAGGATATTTGTACCAGTTCTGGCTCCGCGCTTGTTCCAAATATAACATTTAACATAGTACATTAATAGGAATAGGGATTTGTAAGGACATTTTAGCCCACTTCTTCTTTATGAGCCATTAATTCATCATAAAGTAATCTGTGATGATACAGAAAACAAGTGTTTTAATCTGATTACAGTGGTGTTTGAAAGTTTACTTTAGATACTCAGGATATCTTCTCTGTTTTCAATTCTATTCTATGGAGCCATTGTTTTTTAAGTGATAATAGAAAGCGTGGGCAGGCAGCTCTCATTGCTATGGTGACAAGACCACAGCAGGAGGTAAGAAAGGCAAAAGAGTAGGAATCTGTAATGTGAGAGGGAAGAGAGAGCAGGTTAACAGATAGAATGATAATGAACCATGTTAGGAATAAAAGCACAGACATAAAGGGGCTTACAGTATGACATAGAGGAAAGGGCCTCTCATATCATCTTTAATGGAAGTGTAATGTTGTAGAGGAAATGTCAGCAGCTCAATGGTATCTACAACAAACACTTGAGCTGAAGGGCCGTGGTATGGTGGAGGCCTGTGTGGCATTCAAATACACCCCCATACAAACACACACATACATGCAAAAGCCCACAGTGAGGCAGGTTAAAGGAACATTTTGGGAAATACGCTTGTACGCTAAATGTGAAGCTACAGCCAGCAGCTCTTTAGCTTAGTTTAGCACAAACAGTGGAGACAAGGGGAAACAGCTAGCCCGGCTCTCTCCAGTGGTAACAAAATCCACCTTCCAGCTGCTTTTTTGTTTAATTTGTACAAAAACTGAAGTACAAAATCAATACATTATGGTTTTACCTGTGCTTATGTACCAGACTATTTCCTGCCCACACGCACTCATTTTCTGGGGTCTTGACGTCACTGTCAGGTTGCCAGGTGATTTACTGCATCCGTCCAAGAAATAGTCTTGGACAAAGTGTTGTTTTTACACTTCTGTGTTTGTACGATGTAAACAAATTAGATATAATATGTTAATTAGTGAGCTGAAGACACTTTGTTACCTTTGGACAGAGCCAGGCTAGCTGTTTCCCCCTGCTTTCAGTGTTTGTGCTAAGCTAAGCTAACCGGCTGTTCTTCTCATCTAACTCTCAGGAAACTGACTATTCCTATTAACCGTAATGATATGTGTACAGTACATACTCGAGCGTGAAATATTCTTGTTTCTCTCTTATCTTTGGTATATCTTTTTACTTTTTAGCCATCATTATTCCCAGCAAAAAGCTTAACAAGCCAACAAGTCTTCTCTGCAATTTCAGTGCTGAAGCTGACCCATTTTACCTGCCGTGTCTCATATATTCTGGTACAAGCTGCGTCCCCCACTCACTCTTCCTCATTCTCTCTCTCTTTCTCCCTATTAGGGCTGCAGTCTGACCCGGCTAGCTGTTGCTAAGTTTATCTCTGTGCCAATCTGTGCCCCAGAGGCATGCAGAGGCAACCCAGAAAAGACAGAGTGCACTGTCAGTTAGAATAACCAGGGGAGGGAGGAGGGGATGAAAACTCATGATGGCCTGCTCTGTTTTACTCGAGCTACGAGCTGTAATTTACTGCAGAACAAGGGACTGTGGGCGAGCGTGTGCATGTAAGCGAGTGGTTTTGGGAGCGCGTGGGTGTGTGTGCGATGGTTAAGAGTGAGAAGCCATTTGCATTCACGTAACAGTAGCATCAGATTATAAGCTGCAAATGATAGCGGGGTGCTTTTTAATCATTAGAAAATTAGCTCAGTGCCCTGTTCCCAGTGACCTTTCTGCTGGTGTTTGCTCGCAAAGCTCTGGAACTGACTCAGCCACTTAATAATTAACACCAACCCCCCAAACCGTTTCACGGGGCCCATACGATAGTTACAGAAGAACTGTGTGAATGTCTGGTTGATCAGCTTACTCAGTTTCCAGTCAGCCAATGCTACAGCTTTGTAGGTACTATGCAAATTAGAAAAACAGGTTACATATATCTTTTGTCTTTTGTCATTGAAACTTCTCACCTCATGTGATTCTCTCCACAATGAAACTCTCTAAGACTTGACTTGTGGTTGACACAAGAAACCAAACAAGACCTAAAATAAACATGTATGTTAACATGTTCAGAAAACACCAGGAAACAGGAATATTTATGGCCCAGAACAGCAAAGCAAATGCACTATACTGCTTTAACTGGTGCACAGAAATCGACTCCAAAACATGTTAGTCAATATATTGATCCAGAATGAGGCGTGCTGGTGAATAATTGAGTTTGTGACCTCTACTGAATGTAGTGCGCTGACATCATCACTCTGGGTCAGGAATCAAACGCCCCGCTGCGCTGGAAAAGCCCCTCCGGCCAGGAGTGGGAGATGTCAGCCTTGCTGGTGGTGTGCTGCATCGGGCCGAGCCGAGAGCTTGATATGATGTAGTGGCTCACAGACAGGGAACCTTTGGCTCAGGCTTTAGATGTGATACAGCACTGTAGCAGGGTGTTGCTCTGCTTTTTTTATTTTTTTTCTTCACCTTTGACATAGTTCTGAAAAGGGATTGTGCAACATGTCACTTCTTTTTACATAATGGGTGAAGAAAGTCTTCTAAGGTTGAAATTGTTTCTGGGGGGGAAATATCTGGGGCTTCATATTGATATGAAATGGACCCTGGTAAGAAAATGTTAACGCTGTGTTTAAAAAGGCACAGTCCAGGTTGTTTTTCCTCAAGAAAGCCCTTCAAGGTCAGTAGGACACTTTTAAATGTTCAGCTCTGTGGCCAGTGCCTTATTTTATGCCGCTGTATGTTGGGGTAACAGCATTACAGCCAATGATATGGACAGGATTAAGTATTGATTCTTTTTTTTTTTGTATTTTTAGAAGTCTAAACAGTGTGTTGAGTGACTGGTTTAGATGCCACAGAACAGTTTAGAAGGTCTTTTGTGCCCATCGGTGAAACTTTTGAATGGCATGTGATACTTGCTTGTTTCCAGGGTTACATTTCTGACATAATTTTTTTTGGAACATGTGTTAGTCTAGTTCTGCTGTGAGAGTCTTGTCTTTGTTGTCTGCTGTGACATGTCCGACTTGTGTCTCTTGTGTTATTTGTCACTGTGCATGGGCGGCCAAACTAGTTTCCCCCTTTGCGAAATAATATAGTTATCTAATTTAATGTAATCTAATCTGAAAATGGCTATTATGATCATCTAATCGTTGGTTAATTACCAAAAACAAACATCTTTTTGTCTTTTCTAAAAAGCTACATAAATGTATCTATGAAACCACATTGCCATTATTCGTCTTTGATTTAGCTGCAGGAGCTCTCTCTTTGGGCATGTTGAGGCACAGTCAGGGCAGTGTCTATTTGCCTACTGGCCCAGTGGTTGAGCCCCGCCCTATGATGACTCATAAAGTACTAAAGACAACAACAAAAAAAAGGAGGGCATCCGTACAGGCTTCTGCACTTTGCAGCCCATCTCTTGGTCAAACTGTTGCTATTTTGTTTGACACAAGGAAATCCCCGCATTTATTAGCTGTAATCTCATCTGCACTGCAGCCACACAGGGGACACGCCCAGTCACAGAGCATGACTGTCAGAGATACAACAGCATGCCACTCACCTCACCTTTGAGTAAACCACAGGGAGTGGCAGACGTATCATAAAGCCAGCTTTAGTAACTTTCCATTTCAGTTTACCTCACCACAAGAAGGGAGAGGCTCGTGAGAAACTCGTGAGAGACTCCATCCTTGAGCAATTGTTAGAAAATAATCACACACACCTCCTTAATAATATCATCTTGAGGGACCATACCAGCGTGTTTGTAAATTGTCTGTATACTTTGACCATTTTCAATGCATGCAGGGAACGCATGACAAATGTGCACAGAAATTGCTTTTATGCACAGGCTCTGCTTCCTGCCACTATTACAAAATGCACTCTTACCAGCACACCGACGCTACTCCCCTCAGGAGACACATGTCCTTATCATGTGCACTTCCTGGGCGAGAGCATTCACTCACTTTCTACCGTCTCCTCTACCTTCCTTCTTGGCTGCATTCCTGTGCAGAGCTGGCTGCGTCTCATCTCTGCAGGTTGACACAGGAGCCCATCAGCCCTCCTGTCTCATCTCCCATGCACACACACAGTGTTGGTATTTGGGTGTGTACCTTGAAAACACAGAGCAACAATGCCTACACAGATAAAGGGGTGTTCTTGCCAATGGTGATTTTGCATGTGTGTTTATGGCGAACAAGCAAAAATATACTGAGGGAAAGGAGGGAATGAAAATGAAACAATGCGATAGAGACAGATGGCAAAAGAGAGAGAAATAGGAGCACTTCAGCCTACTCCTATCGCTGTTTCATTTGGCTGAGTCTCTGGTACTGTAGCACCCTAGGTGGGAGTATTGGAAGCCCACTTGTTGTGTAACACCTTTTCCCTCCTCCACACTATCGCCAAACTCTGCTACATCAAGGTTGAATCACAACAGCTTTCATCTTACGGTGTGGGATATTTCACTTTTCATTTTTTATGCTGTTTTCATGCTTCCCCCCCTCTCCCCACTTCCCCCTTCATACACTGTAAAAAAAATCAACAGAATTCAGTCAGGCATTGAATCAGACAGCCATCTGTGTGCAGCCAATCAGTTAGACCAAAAGGTTAGCATGAGTTAGAATATTATATCAGACCAAATTAGACACAAAATGACCCTTTGGAGAAGTCTAGGAGTCCTAAAAACAACTGCTGTATAAGACCAAACATAACTTTAATGTTCCATAAAGCTGCTGCACAAGGCTAATGCCTTACATTATATATATCTCTAAAGAGCAATAATGCTTCCTGACAAGCCTCATTGATTTTTCTGTGCTGATCTGCTCTTCGTTGACCTTCGACAATAGTTCTCCATAGTGCTGAGTTGGAGATTGGCTTCCCTGCATTTCTAACTTCAAGATTAATGGAGGCAGTGATAAAACAGCCCCTACATCAGCATCTAATGGTAACTTCACTCTATTCCACATTGACCTCTTACTGTACATAACACCACAGCTTAGCCAGTGTGGGTGTGAGACTGATTACAGCACAGAAATCCTCAATAATTGACAGAACATTTGATCCACTTGAGCAGGAAAACTTGTGATGATAACCTTTATGATATTACATCCTACATTTCTCATCTGTCTTTCACTCCCCGACTCCCCCCCCCTTCAGTTAGTATAACATGTTTTCTGGCTCACATGTAGCAGCCCGACAGAGAAGCACAAAATCTTGTCAGAGTGTGCCTCGCTCAGGGCTCTTCCGCAGCCAACTGCCACTCCACTCTGCAGCGAGGTGGAATGATGCTTGGCAGCCACAGCTTGGAGGCTGGAAGCGCTGCAGCATATTGTACATGTGTGCATGTATGTGTGTGCTGGGGGAGAGACGGTGTATAGACACGTCGATTTAGTTGCTTCATCCACGCCTTGTTAAAAGGATGGGACGTGGAGAAAAACAGGCACGGTTCTGAACAGGCAGCATGATGAGCCAGTGCATATGTGTGTCTGAACATGTCTGACTGTCGAGCATCCCTGGGAAGGCTGAGTCAGTCGAGGGGAACACAGAGTGAGTGAAAAGAGAGATGGGAGGGAGAGCTGGTGCTGAGCAGACTCCATACATTATGAAAGCAGAGTAGGTAGAAAGGAGGCAAACGCCACAGAGGACACTGTCTGAAGGGTGCTGCATCTTGATTAACCTCAATAAACCTTTCGAAAATCTCTGCAGCGGAACCATAGTAAAGGTTGTCTGTCCCATTTTCTCCAAAGCACAAAAACAGAAAAACAAATCTGCAAAAAAATGTGTAACTTTCAACAAAATCCACATCAAATATTGAAAATATTATCTCAGAAGCAGCTTCACAAGAGTCAAAAAGATTATACCAATCTGTATGCAAGGTGGAGTCAGGACTTATGTGTGCACTGCATGTAGTCATTGGCTCACTTGCATATATTATTTGCCAAAAGAGAAGAGCAGTCGTTGCTCTGCAGCCAGAAACTCTCCTGTACTTTGAAACATTTCCTGCTTGAATAGTGATTGTTAAATAGAAGAATGTACAGACTTATGTGGCACTGTTATGCTAAAGGTTAGTGTATGTTGTGAGCTCATCAGTTTGACACAAACCCGTCATTCATCATTTTTATTTTCGGGTGAACTCAAAGAAATAACTACACTACGTCAATCAGTAAGGATCGCATATGTCAAAGTACAGAAGGCTTCCCGCTATTGTTAGCAAGCAACCATGGAGATAAATCTGTCAGTCGTCACCACAATCCCATAATTCCTCTTCAGATCTAAATATAAACTGCAGAGGTTATTTGGTGTTTGCATTAACGGCCAATAGAAATGTGTGGAGTTTTGCCCTGAAGTCACGTTTGCGCCGCATCTTCCTTTTCCAACAGGACAGCAGAATTAAATGTTGTCTGGATAACATGCGCAGATCTTCGTACATCAAGAAAACAGTTCACTACTGAGTAATATGAAGGTCCTCCCTACCCTTTGGGCATCAAAGAATGATTACTCATCCTTCTCATGGTGCAACAATATAAGATGCATTTGCTTTCCTATAAGACTGCAAGATACTGCACAGACTAACTGTAAACTGTAGAGGAGAGGAGAGGAGAGGAGAGGAGAAGGCTAGTAAATATAATTCAGCTGACTTTGATGAAGGTCATGCTTTACAGCGATGGCTGCAGTAAGCATGACAGAAAGGCAGACATGTATATGAGTATATATATGTGTGTATATATATAAAAATATACTGTATGTATATATACAGTATATGTACAGTATATATATATACTGTACATATACTGTATATACAGAGCTTTGGTGTTGTGAATCTCTACAGCGATGTGCACTTAGTGAGCACAGCTGATGCATTATTCATATAAGCAGTCAAAGAATGAGAGAGTGAATGCAACCTGCATACCAAGCTAACTAATGCACACACACACACACACACACACACACACACACACACACACAGCAGTTTATGCAGCACATTTCCCACACAGGCCTTAGCACATAACCTCTGTTTAAAGAGCAGTTGATGCAAATGTGTAGAAGCCGATTTCCAGTGTGAGGACAGGTAAGTAGAGAGGCAGCTCAGCATGCCAGCGCCTCTACAGAAGCTATGAGGAAAAAGCACATTGACATTACTGAAATGCAGGAGGAGAGTCTAAATCCTACTTGATAATTCAGTGACATTCTCTGTTGGATTTAATTAGAGCCTAGACCCTTTTGAAATCCTGGTGTGTGCTTGCATCTGTGTATGTATGTGTCTGTGTAAGGGAGAGTGAAAGAAAGTGTTTTAATTACCTCTAATTAGAGCTGAGAGATGGGCTGTGAACTGGAGCACAGAGGCATAATTGCCATGAGACGACCTCCCACCGCTGGAGCGGAGACCACCTTCTCCCCTTACAGTCAGTCATTTAGCAGCCACAATCCACTAAATCAACACAGTGAGGTTTACAATACTGAGAAAAACAAGCATTCACACCTACATTTGTCGCTGAATTCATCGAAACTTCATATTCTATTCAGTTTACTTCACAGAATGAACTGAGCAAATAACTGTTAAAAACAGACTATTGAAGAGAAAGTCGATGCTTCTTAAACACAGAACAAGAATCTAATGAGGTTCAGAAAATACCTTCATCTCTCATCTATTATTCAACCTCTTGCCATCAGCAGCTACAGACACACACACACACACACACACACACACAGAGCACTTTAAAACTTTCTCTCATTTTGCCTCAGAAGGATTGTCAATGTGCTACTGCAAATGGAGTTTGTAAGTTTCAACAGCATATTTACAGTGTATATATATAGTTATAAAGTGCTCTGTGTGTGTGTGTGTGTGTGTGTGTGTGTGTGTGTGTGTGTGTGAACAAATTGCATGCAATTTTAATGATATTCTTGAGTGGATATGTAATAGAATATAATTCAATGCTTCTTTATTTCTGCTGTAAATGAGGCAATGCGTGTCCTTTTAATCAAGCACCAAACCTGCTCAAAAAAGTGATGGCAGAGCTGGAGAGCACGTTGATTACATCCATTGAAGAGGGTGACTCTGATGAATTTTATTTTACCCTGTATCTTAAAGTTTAACTTTGAACTTGAGCTGTTCCAGTCTCCAAAGCCCAAACCTGTAGCTAGCGATCCAAACAGCAACACGGAAATGATCCTTCCATCCACACCTTCCATCTCACCTGACTTGTAGTAGGTCAGATGAGGTGGGGGGTAGTGGTGGCAAAGATGTCCAAGAAAACTTTCTTTCCTTCTTTCCTTCAAGATGAAGACCTTTCTCACAGTGGGCATTTATAGCCGGTGATGTGCTCAGCAATGGTCAGGGTGGATTCCCAGATTTGATCTTGGCTGCATGGAGTTTCTATACTCCCCATGTTAGCATGGGTTTTCCCCGGGTGCTCTGGTTTCATCCCATATTTCAAATCATAACATAAAAAATCGAAAATTAAAAAATCGAAACATTATAACAAAAATCAAAGAAATAATAAAAATCAATAAAAAATAAAAATATTTATAATATATATAATATAATTTATATATAATAAAAATAAATGGATTGTGGTCATGTTTACCTCTGCTTCCAGATGCTGACAAGGTTATAACACTAAATTCAGTTTGATTCTGACAAAAATTGTTGTTGCATGTTTGCATTAAGTGCATGTCTAATTTTCAGCTGAATACAACAAATTGAGCTCCATAATAGAATATGATTATTTTGCCTGATGGAATTAACCAGAAGACATGAAGTGCATTTGCCACTGCTAAAACCTTACAACACTGAACCCTTTCATGCATGAATGATTAAATCACAAAGTAATATTTTTTTCAATGTTTGTTTTTACTTTTAAACAAGTGAAAAATCAGGTCAATCACTTTGTTTTTCAATATATTTTATTTTTTTTATCTGTCCACAACAGTGGACACCATGCATCAAGGGAGTAAAAAGTGATTCAAGGAACTCAATATGTGTCCGAAAAAAACATATGTTTTTAAAACATTTACTAAGAGCAAATGGTATGAATACACATAAAACTATTAAAGTGTAAATTATATCATCATGTCAAATAAAACATACAAAATAAGGCAGAATCTACATATAGGCCCAATACCCTTTGGCATATAATGTCCATTGGAGTGGAGACAGAAAAAAATGTACAAGTAAAATATTATTAAAACCTGGATAAAAGTATTTCTGACATCTTATTGTGTTAAAAATAGTTGTTGTTTTTTTCACCTATCTGGTTTTCTGAGAATAAAAGGATTTAACAGTTATTCCTGAGGTACTTGTTGCATCTCATCTTCCCTCTGCTATTATGAATTTATGAATTTATGATGTAATATCTCAAAACAACAAAGACATACAAATATAATAATCCCCTGGAATTGTAAACAACGCTTTGGGGTCCACCACCTGGTAGTTAGGACATGGTACTACAACTTAAATGGTTCAAAATGGCTTCTAAATATCTGTCCACTTTAGTGGACACCATGCATGAAACAGAAAGTAACAGTTCAGTTGGTCTCCAGTGTCCATCTGTGCCTAAAAGGTAGCCTAACTTTTTACTGTTCTTCTGGGACGCTAGCACTATGAAGACCTTTAGGATAAAATTCTCTGTCGCAGTATATGCAATGTTCAAGTGAGGTATAAATGTATATTGTGATATGGTAAAGTTTCTGGAAAACAACTAACTAGGTAGAAAGATCTGTTCGTGTTTCATCCTGTGAATTAAATATGAGAACAGTAAATCACAAATAAAGCTACATCACACATTGATGTAAAACATATACAAAAATCTAATACTGTCATTAGAAAGTTCTGCTGACCTATTTGCAACATTACCCACAAAGGCCTATTATACCTACACATAAGGGATAGATACCATGGTATAAACAATCTGGAAAGATTTATATTGTCTTAAAAAACAATCTACTAAAACTCATAAACAAAACAAATGTGAATGAAATTCATTAAGCTGACTTGCAGAGATACATACTGGCAACATCTGTCTAATGATGAATATGCACAAACATTGTAAACATTCACAGAAACCCGCAGCCCTATAGCAACACAAATATACCATATTTCTTTGAAGAAAAATACTTTGAGATGGATTCTGGGTCGAAATGCACTTGGTATCCATGGAAACGACTGAGGTCTCATGTCCTGTCTCGCAGAGCCCTCACAGACATGATGTGATGATAGTCAATAGTAGTAGTGAATTTAATTAATTTGCGATCGTATGAACACAGGCCCAAAAGGGGACACATTCTTATTAGCAGCTACTTAAGAATGAACTGCTTTATAAAAGGATACAGAATATAGACTGTCCCAAATGTTCAGTGTATACTTCACCTGATAGGCTACTAATACTTAATCTACACAACCTGAACCAGGGGGGTCCTGACAAAGAATCTCATTTTGAGTTTTATTTTTTGTTCTCGTAAAGCTTCGAGTTCCAGTCAGGTGCAGGTTTTGTTATTTTCAAATGTAATTTGTGAAGAAATTTCAATCTCTGGTAATGGATGAAAAATGCAGCTTCATATCTCAGGTCAGGGTTTGGGTCTTAAATTTGGCAGTAGTCAGATCAAGTCTCAAAGTCATGGTTAGGGGTCAGGTTTGAGTCAACTTCAACAACAACATTTGAGCACAATTTTTTCAAACCTTATATTTTGGCTGCTCCACATACCAAATGAAACAACGGGAAATGTGAACCTGAGCTATAGAAGCTGCCATGCTGCTGGCTAATATCCACACAAGCAGCTCAAAACTAGAGCTGACGCCATGGGATTTCCCAACCTATTAACCATTACTATTTATAGCCATCTGGCCTACTGTGGACAAGAGACTCTTCTTCTGAGAACACCATGTCTAATGACAGAAATAGATGTCTTAGTTCTTAGCCTATGGTGTAAGGTGGTGATTCAAATATACTCTTTAAAGTTGAGGGAGAGGACTTGCTTGTGTTGGAAAGTCAAAATGCATTTTTCACTGTTTTTTTCCCTCTAGACTTTGTTTCAATTCACTGCCATAAGAGGAGAAACAATTCATTGCAATCTCTAAACATCTATCAAAAAAAGTCTTCCTAGTAGATTTTATGAGATTTTTTGCAGGTGCTCTTAAAATATGAGTGAAAACTATTCATCTGTTAGTCTTTTTCTGTAAATTCCTCTGAGTGTGTAAAGGCAAGAAAAGGCTTGTTGTGCGGTTAGGTTTGGCCATATACAGGATGTTAACCCTAATGTTCTTTCCTGTTGAGAGCAATGGTAGCTGTCGTAATGTATCCTGACCTGCACCGCTGGCTGTGAACGAGGATCTTCATGTACTGTCTGTCTGTCTGTTGTCAGTGTTGATACAGCCCAGAGTCAGGCGCTGAATGAATCTGAAACACTTGATGAGCTCTTTTCAGAAAACGTTTGCATGGCTCGTCCCAGCAGGAGTGGATGTATTTGCTGTGAAATGACTGATCTGCAAAATGACCAGAAAGCATACAACATCAGCTTCATCTTGTGCAAAAATAATAACACATTAAACACAAAGCATGTTTGGATTGGAGTGATTAAACACAGTGTTGGCATCAATGTTGCACAAAATATATGGTAACAAATCCATGACAACAAGGCATGCAAGCACAACATCAACTAAAAATGTAAAAATATATGTTATCAATATATTTGATACACTATACATTAGATAGCCTTTGATTCTGGAGAAGAGTCTACAGACATTTTGCAGAGTTGGAATTGCTGTCATGCCCATTTTGTACCACTAATCAAACTTTTGTAGAGAAAATGAATTAATTCAAAATGGAAATTGTACTGCCAACTATATGGCTTGCCTCAAGTCTTCACTTAGGGCACACAGGGCTCTGAAGATTTTTGTGTATTTGTGGTGCAGTGTGGTGATAACAAAAACATCTGAATTTAGATGAGTACCAAATACCTGAAGAAACCATCTGAAAATGCAATGAATAAAGGGCTCTGTCTTTTGAAATAACTCAAATCTGTTTTTAAAGGAGGATTTAACACTTTCAAAATGATAAAAATATAAAAAAAACATGAAATATGTGTATATGATCTGATTTACATACATGCATCAATAGTTGCTCCCTTTACAGTGCCAAAACTCTGTGGACAGAGGAGAATGGCCAAAATTCACCTAATAATATTAGTAATATTATCCAGTTAAGCTCAAAAGCATTCCTTATCCGATTTGAGGGTTTAAGGAGGTGTTGTATGCTGTGCAGATTGTAAAGCCCCTTGAGGCGAATTGTGATTTGTGATATTGGGCTATATAAATACAAATTGACTTGAGTAAACCATATGATGATTGTCCACATCTTTTTAACAGCATCTAGTGAAAATCAAAGTTATGATTAAGACGGTAATCTCTTACCTCTATCATAGTCTCTAAATGATGATTGCACTGTCATTCAGTTTGAATTTTTCCTTAAATCACTTGCAACTCCTCACTGCCAACAAGTCCCCAGACCGCATCAGACAGCTGGCTTCATCATCAGGGAGTCAGTGCAAGAGCAGGCCTGCAGTCAACCGTGAAGAGGAAAGGAGTCAAAGCGTAAATAACTAAATAGAACGACAGCTTTTTAATTACTTTCTTCTTCACAATCATTCTGTCTGTGAGCGACTATTGTGGTGCTGTGGAAATGCCATCCAGCCATTAACACGAAGAATAAGGAATAAAGATGTTATACACAGCAATGTGAAGAAAGTGTTCACTTGTTTTATCAAGATTTAATCCTGTCTGTCTGTCCTGGCCTCTTCCAGCTGAGGCTTTGATTAAAGCTCCCATTAGCTTGACTGTTATCTGTCAGGAATGATAAATAATGCATCTGTGGTTACCTTGGGGATGTATGACTAAGCACAAATAATCTGTGAGTAATAATAGACTGTGACACAAGCAGCTAACAGTATATGAGGAAAGCTGAGGCTGTATGAATTCATCCGTCTCACATAATCATATCGTATCAGTCATCATAGGTCATCGAAGTAAATGAATGAGAGCTGTTGCCAGGTAGACAGGTTTCAGCTGAGAACGACTACACCCAGGGGTTTCCACACATTATGTAACCCCCGCGCCTTTTTATGACCTCGGCAGCTTGTCGCTCTGCCTTCCTCTGTGACTGAGAGGTGGGGATCAAGCAAGCACAAAGGTCAGACTGAGGAGGTCTGAATTGCGTAAGACAAGGAACAGGCTTATAAAAGATCTCTGAAGAGGTTGACTGATGGCAAACAAGATCTGAATAGAAACGGCCATTGATATTTTCCCAGAAAGACATGCTATCTGATGTTAGAGCCACTGTAAGCTGTGCACTGAATGAGTCAGTTATTCGAGAGAAGCGCCATATCCTCTTTTTCTATATTATGTATTTCCTCCTTAAAGCTCCCATGAAAAGATCAAAACCAGCTATGAATTTTGTGGCTGCTCTGGAGCTTTTGATCATATCATACGACCCAGTTTGCTCTGTTGTCATGGAATTGAAATGTTCATCCTGCTGCCAAAATACTCACCAGAGCACCAAATCCACGGCTGAAAATAGTCCCCAACAAATCAATGCACTATTTGTCTTCTGTTTGAGTAACATTTGCTAAAAAACTACAGGAACCAGCTGTTTTAGGAAATTACAGAGCCTTTTTAAGAAAAATGGAACTATATTTGTGAGACATTTTTAAAGATTTAAGTCTTCAGTAGGAACCAAGGGCAGGGAAGTCAGAAAGTACTGAGAGACAAATCAAGTGTGTTGGTGTGTTGGTTTTGGTCTTTTCATGAGATTTGCTGACAATAAGAAACATACAGAATAATGCCAACCTCATCCATAAAAAGCAAAAATACTGGCATACCAACATGTGTGAGTCAATCTTTATCTGCTCACCTATTGCCACAAAGTTTCAGGTAGAATTTCAGGTGTCCAGGGGGGGACATTCCAGGGTGGAAACTGATCCTTCTCAGGATTTACAGGGGCCATTTTCATCCCCTACACACAGTGGGACAGCACAGCCCACCACTGAAATACCTGGCAGTACTCAATAGAGTAGAGGGTCCCTGTAAAATATGCTACAGTTGAAGGTGGTTTGAGTTGAACCAGGCATGACAGCGTTACTTAAAATGATGGGATTGCTAATAACACTGGGAGACAATCCACAGACCACTCTGACCGCACTAAAATACAACATGGACTGAAGAGATTGCAACGTATCCTCAAGAGACTGCGAGCAAGCTCAATCTTTTGGTGCATAAGGACATTGGATTTTGTTTACACTACCAGTAGGCTAGTTTAAGTAGCTTTTTGATTACCAAAGTCTGATAGTCTGATCTGACACATACAGTCTGCCATATTTATGCCTGCCACACATTAGAGGATAATCAATTCAGAGCTCCCAATAAATAAGGCTGGATTACCAACTGTGCAAAGCAGGCAAAGTACCTGATCTTAAGGCCCTGTTTGAAGATAGTGTGTCAAAATGTAGTTTTAAGACCTTTATAATTTCAGTTTTGAGTTTCTGTGTTGAATATTACTAAATTAATCTTTTTAATCAAATAGTATTCTAGCATATAGAAAAACTATCCACCAGGAACCAGGGGTTAGTGGGGGCCCGGTATCTCAATTTTGTCCCCTGGCAACCTAGCAGATAAATGTCGGCAATTGCAAAAAGTGTCCTGAATTCAAAATAGTCTGAAATCATCATCTTATCACTTCTGCCCTCAGCATGCATATGGATGCACAGCTATGTAGTGAGATAAACACACTTCTAATGAGGGTTGAAGACTTGAGGCATTGAGGAAGTATCACCCCCAAAAAGAACAACATTTAGTGCCTTGTGTTCAGCCCACAAGAGTCAAAGTATAAAGAGTAAGATACAAAACACCAGTTAACAGTTAGCACAATTTTATCCCCAGACAGATAGCATAATGGCTAGCTTGGTTAGCAGTGAGCAGTGGGAAAAATAAATTAGTATCTCAAATTACAAACAACAGCTAACAAAACAGCTGAACGCTCCAACAAGGGCATTGGTGGAGTGGATAAAAGATGCCTGTCAATATTTGCTTGGTCACAGATCTGACAAAATGGTGGCTGTAACAATATTAGTTGAACTGCTATGGAGCTCTGCCAGTGGTGGTTGCTACTAGCAACAGAAGTGAAAACGACTGCTGGTGGCAGAATATTGTGATTATCCTCTGGTGGTGAGGTATGTGGACAATTTCATTTTAATCCCCCCGTATCCCCAGTATACCCACAACTCAGTCTTAGCCAACTTGATTTGACTAGAAATCTCTTAGTATGACGGATGCCTACGTGTTCGTGTGTAACATTTATGCCACAAATAAAAGACCCTGGGTTTCATGGCAAACTCAAACCTCAATAACGATTTGAAAATATAACTTTCTGCTGCACAGACTTGGACAGTCAAGGAGGGCTGTGCTTTTCTAAAACCAGACAGATGACTCCTGCTTGACAGGGATCACCAGCAAGTTCTTATGCTTTCAGGCGTTGCATTGAGAAGAGTGGCAGGGAAGGCATGCCTTAATAGCATGGACGGATTATGGGCCCCCAGGCACGGACATGTAAAAGGTCCCCCCTCTTGCCTAACAGAAACACCCTCCTCTATCCACCCCACACTTCTCAGGCACAGGTCCCCTTACCACTTGGACCCCTGGGTGGGCAATCCATTCATACTCAACAGGAGGACAAGAATAGGCAAAATTACAAAACTGTTATTGAACCTGTGGCGCTGCCATGGTATAAAAGTACTTGTGAGATGGATGAATTCATTGTTGGTTTTAGTGCTTTCATGGGATTTGTTGACAGTAAGAAAAATCTAAAATATCACCAGATAATGAATAAAAACTTCAGAAAGCTCTAACTACAGGGAATCATGGTGCCACACCCGCCTACAGCGCCTACAGCGTGTGAAAGCAGGGAGTGATTGGAGGAGCATCACCATGGCAATGCGATGACGTCTTCATCCCTTGCTCTAATTGGAGGGAACCCCGTGGCCCCAACCGCTGCAGCGTTCCAGTCTGTCAAACTACCCCCGAAAGCCCGCCTCTTTCCCCCGCGCTAAGCAACTACTGGTTTACGCAGCTGAACCTTCTTGTCAATCAGGTGAGATAGCGATTTCTGATTGGAGAGCCGACACTCAGCTGCACCGCCCTGTTTCAGCAAGTTCAGTTGTATTTTCGCTGCCACTGCCGTTCTTTGCCTTTCTGACCAACCTCTCAAATCGGATCAATTTGTGGAGCAAATTCGGACATCAGTAGGTCAGAAACGATGAGTATTTTATCATTTTCCCTTTCCTTTAAATAGATAATCGCTAGTTAATCGCTAAACGGACACATTGTGGTTCGTTTAGTATTTCGTGTGAGTAACGCTAACGTGACATTTTTTTATTGAAAGGAGTGGCCGATGTAGCTAACGCCAGATAGCTTTTGCTAACTTGCTGGGTCGCTGCTCCAGACAGCTTTGTGGCGGGTTGCCGTGCGAAACGGGCTTGCCAGCAGATCTCTGCTTCCGATGCTCGCAGCCAAACCTCAGACCGTTTAAAAAGACAGAATTTGTTGGTTGTTTTCCGCTGTAAGTTGACAAAAAAAATCTGTACGTTAATGATAATGAAAGAGAGCTTGTAATTTTGTAATTAAATGTGAATGTGCCTGAAAACGGATTTTCCTCCGTTTAAAGTATTTTAATGGCTGCTGTTAGCCAGATGCCTTCCAGCTCATACCAGGCGGATGCATGTTCTTTCATGTCATGATTATAATCGGCGGGCTATTTTGCCATCCAGTTGCATATAGTTTTATCGACACCCACTAATTTTATCGACTCCTTTTCGCAGCTCGCACCGTCGCGGTGGGGAATAACATCGTCGATCCCTTCCTGCACCCATTCTTCAACTTAACAGTCCTTGACTGTCACTTACCCCCGGATTTCTGATCTCTCAACCCCNNCCTCCCCCTCAAAAAAATGGAGGATAAAACTATAGATAGATCGGATCTTATTCAGAAGGCCAAGCTGGCGGAGCAGGCTGAGCGCTACGACGACATGGCAGAGGCCATGAAGAATGTTACAGAGATGGGAGGCGAGCTGTCAAACGAGGAGAGGAACCTGCTGTCCGTCGCCTACAAAAACGTGGTCGGGGCGAGGCGGTCCGCGTGGAGGGTGATGTCCAGTATCGCAATGAAGGCCGATATGAGCGACATGAAGCAGCGGATGGTCAAGCAGTATCGGGGGACTGTGGAGGAGGAGCTGCAAGACATCTGCAACAACGTCTTGGTAAAGTGTCCAATTTATACCCTGATTTTTAAGTCTGCAGCATGGAGCCACGTTCAAAGCAGACCTATATTGTTTCACTGCATCTATATAATTTAACTGTGTTCAATTGATGATGGCTATAACTGCAGTGTGGTTTCATTAATACGCCCCCACTCTTGCTCTTGAGGCAATTAGTGAAGGCTTGAAGTGTTTTATCGCATTAAAGAGAAATGTCTAGTGTAGCCTAGCTATTTAGGAGTACACTTAAAAACTGGTGGAAGAAGCTATATTTGCTCCACTTAAAGGTTAACATGAGTCTTTCCGGGCTGTCTGTCTTCATGACACATCTGTGCTCACAAAATTTAAAGTGACACGTGATTATTTTAGAACAATAATGTGTGTCAAATGGCATCTGCCCTGTTTCCTGTGAGCTCCTCTGTTGTATAAATATGGCCTCTAAAAGCCGGAGAGGACAAGGAAGTATTATGTAGTCCTCCCACTGTTCCTGCCTTTTGGGAATCTGGATTTAGAACAATGGGCTTGAAACCTTGTGAGGGCGTGAACTGACAAAAGGTCATAGTGACTACACCAGGCAAGGTGTGTCTGAATGGGTGGAGAGAGAGAGAGAGAGAACTCAGGACAGACACACACACACACACACACACACACACACACACACACACAGGAAAGATATGCTGTGTTGTGTAAAGCTATGCTATGTTCTGTTTCCATGCAGTCCCATCTGGCAGATAGACGCCTAATGTGGTTAGCCAAGTGCAAGAATTTACATGCATAAACGACTCATACTCTCTTTAAAGCCCAGTTTGTACAGATCACCAAAAATGACACCTATTGAAACCAGTGATAGTTGAACTAAATGCACTCCCAGACTCTCCACATTGCAAGGCCTAGCTTTACTGGAACACTGGGGGGTATGCTTTTACCTCTTGTTTAATCTAATGCAACAGCACAGATTGGCGCTTTACATTATTTCTAGCCTGATAATGGATTAGAGGAGATCTGGGTGGGAGCTTAGCTGTAAGATTGAGATAATTTCCCAGAGCTGCTTCATTTTCAACCAGTTTTCCCTATCTATTCCTGAGTATATGCCCTCGCAGAGCTGTGACTCAGCTCTCAGCATCTCTGCTAGTGAGTGTTGACTGAGGGTTTGTCAGCAGAGGAGGGTGTGTCAGTCCTCAAGCCTTAACTTGTCTGCAGAAGCCTGACAGGTTAGTTATGCGCCCACAAAGGCAGAAGCGCAGAGACCGCAATAAACAAGCAAGCTGCTTGTGTGCCCCTCTGTCTCGATTTCCTGCACAGTAGACTGTGAAACCAAGCAGGCTTGCATCTCAGCTGAAAGCAGTTGGGAGGCAGCAGAGGCTTGGGGATGGTTAGGTCCCAGTTTACATGTGAATGTAGGGCTTGTAGACCAGACGGGGTGCCAGTTGAGCAGATTCAGGCTATTCACCCTGCTACAAAAAGGTGCAGGTTCTTCCAACTGGATTTCCAGCGTAGGCTTGTCTGGTATGCTGCTGGTGGAACAAAGACACATTTCAAAAATCAAGCTCTTGTCCAAATTGTCAAAGAGACTACACATGTTCAGTCATCATTGTGTCTGATTATCACATTTGCTGAGTAAAGGAAGAACCACCTCACCTAATTGTAGTGTTGCTAATTGAACTGATAATTAGGAATTAGTCCGTGCTCGGAAAAAATGTATAAATTCCTGACATGTAAAGGCTCTCGCACACATAACAGGTCAGGCTTTAATCCAGCAACACTGTCTGTGCTTTCTTGTGAGCACTGGCAACTGAAATCAGAGCTTTGTGTGAAAGCACTGAGAGCGAGGCTACTCTTGTCTATTGTGCTGTGCATGCAGGGAAAGAGGAATGCTCAGCACTTGAGACATGCGCGTGTTTTGGCTGAGCCAATCTTTGTGTCAGTAAATGACTGGGGAGTGGCTGCTGGGGTGGGTTTGGCTCAGACAACGGCAGCTTCTTTCTCCCAGGGTTTGGAAGGGAAAGCTCCTTTTTCCCCGTTTTTTAAAAAAGATCAAATTTATTTAAATTGAAGGCAAAGAGGATGTTTTATATCTATTCTAAACACCGTATTGCCCCTCAGTCAGGACTATCATTAGGGTTGAGGTGTTGGTAAGCATTTTCATTCTGAGTGAACGGTTAATCTGCTCTCTAAATCGTTTAACTTGAGCATAAGCCACGGTTTCACTGACACAGATTAGCCCTGCTAATCTTCCCATGTCCATTGAAAGACAAATGATTTAGCCTAGAGTGTAATCACAGGATGTGATTTGTAACACTTGTTTTGTATTTTTGCTATATTACCACTTCTTTTACGACTATCACTTCATTGTTTAAATCCTTTTGCTGTTTTAAGCAACTAATTGTAGGTTTTAGAGAGAGTAGTCACTAAAAGCTGCCGTTTGCATTTTTAATGGGAAAGCGCAGATTAAATTTTGTTAACAATTTTAATCTTACGGTTGTTAAAATAAAGACTTAATTCCACTGTTCTGCTATAAATTGTGTAATTTCAAAACTTGAGGGTGATCTAATTGAAAAGGAGCTGGCAAACTCATCTGCTGGTATCTTTTATCTTATTTCTGCACTATAAAGACCAGGTAGAGGCTGATCCTGAATTTGCCAGCCAATATACATGCACATGCTGCAAGCATGGTCCCTTTTTTTTAGCTCTGCAGTTTCAAGTAATAATTGGGAGTATGGCGCAATGCAGGCAGCGCTTGTATCTTACCGTAGACTTTGCTAATGGAACATTTGTGAGTAAATTTCAGTAGGGAATGAAGGAAATCTGTTCAAATCAGCAATAAGACATCAGACTTTGCTATACAGTGCTGACAGGAGGAGAGTGCTTATCGAAAGAGTGTTGAATCTGGGGCAGAAGACAGTTGGGGACACACTAGAGGCCTGGCCTGGTTGTATACACATTTTGGAGTGACTTAAGCTGAAACTGACACAGAGCAAAATGTTTTTTCTAAATGGCACTCTGTGAGCACATGCACTTGACTCCTGATAGAGCAGAACTGTAGCCATTAATCATTGAGCGGATCAGCTATGAAGAGCAAAGGGAGTAGTGCTCTCTGGTGGATGGAGGCTATAATGGGACACTTGTGATGTGTGAGCCCCACCTATATTTAGTGTGGTACTATGCATCGTGGATGTATTTCTTCTCATTCTGTTGCCCAATGTGGCACAGTTGGGGGGCTGTTCTGTAAAAATAGCGCGACTGCTGTTTCAGTGAATGATTATGTTAAATCAGTCTGATGTCACTGTGTGCTTGTGCTTTGTTTGATTGTTCTGAAGAGTCTTACTGTTATTATTATTTTTATTATTATTATTATTTTCTCAGTGCATCTAATTAAATTGATATTCTCTCTTCACAGAACCTGCTGGATAATTATTTAATTAAACACTCCACAAATTCCGAGAGCAAAGTCTTCTATCTAAAGATGAAGGGGGACTACTATAGATACCTTGCTGAAGTTGCCTCTGGAGACGACAGATCGAGTGAGTTTACAGCTGCTCTTTATTATTTCCTCCAGGAAGAAACACCTTCATGTTAAGTTTTCAGTCAATGTTTTTTTTTCTTGCTTCTTTCCTTCTCTTTGCACGTATGTTGTAGAGTCTTTAAGGTTTCCACATGTCATTTTTATTTGTGTGTAAAAGCTAAAGCAACCCCCTTGTCGTTTTTTTTTGTTTGTTTTTTTTAAATCCGGGCCTCTTCACACTCCAAATAGGAATGTGTCAGATTTTGTCTTGGAGCTAAGAGCTGGAAATGACGTCAAGTAGGGCAATGCGTCACGGTCGTGTGACCACAGGGCCCCATCGCATAGGAGGGCATAACAGGAGTGGGTGGCATTGAGAGGGCCTCCAGCTTTCCCACAGGGAAACATGTATAGTGGCAGAATTCCTTCCCCACCTGCCCTCACTGTTCTTTTACTAGCATTGTGTATTCCAGATTGATCCACTTAACTAAAAGGAAATGGTGTGCTGATACAGAAAGGTTTCCTGCTGTCGGTTACCTTTGCATGTCTGCTAATATTAATATTAGTTGTGAGCTTTTATTCAAGAGTCCTTTGTTTCGGTTAATGCCTACATGTTCTCAATGCTCATTCTTGTCTACATGACAATATCTACAGAAGAATTCAAAATGAAATGTTAAAGGTTAATGCCTTTATTTTATAGGTTTTCTTACTGTCGACAAGACTTACGAAAAGACAAATACTGACAATGCATTAGGTCATCCCTCAGTACTTTTTGATGCCCTACCCTGTCTGTGGCTCTCAGCCCCAAACCCATTGGTTCCTAAAAATACACAGCTACATTTTCAAAAAAGGTGTAGTAATTTCCTGAAAGAGCTTTTTAGCAAAGTTTACTGAAACTGAGTAAGTAGTACATTTTTTTTTGGGACTATTTTCAGCTGCTGGTGAGTGTTTCTGGCAGCAGGACAATGTATGTGTGATTGAGAGTAAACTAAACAGTGCCCATGCTCATACACAGATAATATTTCTTGGTCAATTTATTGCTGGATTTGTTGACAATATGAAAAAAAAAAAAAGAATCATCAGTTTTATACTTTAAATGAACAGTTCGACATTTTAGGAAGTACGCTTGCTTTGCTTTCTTGCCGAGAGTTGGATGAGAAGGTTGCCACCATTCTCGCATTTTGTGCAGCAAATATGATGCTTGAGCCAGCCACTGGTTAGCTTAGCTCAGCACAAAGATTGGAAACAGGGGGAAACGGCTAGCATGGCTCTAACAAAATCTGTCTAACAGCACCTCTAAAGCCCACTAGTTAACATGTTATGTCTATCTGTTTAATCTGTACAAAAACTGAAATGGAAAGATACTTAACTGGATGTTATGTGCCAGACTGTTTCTTGGCCAGGAGCAGTAACCTCCTGAAGTTTCTGCTGGTTGCTTTGCAACCGCTGCTACAACTGTGTGGAATAGGCTGGCACATAACCGGCCATAAAACCACCGATTTGTGGTTTTTACACTTGGGTTTTTGTACAGTCAAACTATTGCTTTAATCCCATGTTCGTTCCAATTAGACCAATTAGTTATTTTGTAGCTTTGACTAACATGTATAATTTTTCAAAAATGTATGTAGCATGTTGGCATCTAAAATGCCATGCTCTGACAAATTTTGGTAAAATTAAACTTTTAAAATGATATTGCTGTAAGTGGACTTGTATCTCAGTCTTGACATAATACATACATTGACTATTATATTCTCTGTCTCCTTCCTCTGTCTCCAGAGACCATTGAAAACTCACAGCAAGCATACCAAGAAGCGTTTTTCATCAGCAAGGCTGAGATGGACTCCACACATCCCATCCGCTTGGGCTTGGCGCTCAACTTCTCCGTCTTCTACTACGAGATCCTCAACTCCCCAGAAAAAGCCTGCGACTTGGCTAAACAGGTCTGCACACTTTCTGACAAAAATCGGCCACTTTCCCGTGTCCTCAGTTGTGCTATTTTGCAAGCGTTAACGTTTTCCTTTTTGCTTACAGGCATTCGATGATGCCATTGCTGAGCTCGACCAGCTAAATGAAGAGTCCTACAAAGACAGCACTCTCATCATGCAGCTCCTCAGAGACAACCTGACAGTGAGTGTCCGCTCTCACATGGCACCAAAGTGATCTTCACTGTGTAACAATAATGTTATGCTTGCCTCGATGAGTGTGCTTCAGACAAACTCATTAGTTGAAATGGCCACGCTTGAAGGCAAAGGCATAGTAGGAGGTGAGATGCGATGAACCATACAAATGGATATAACAGAACACATTTCCGGACAGTGTCCTCAAAGGCATTCGTTTGGGTTCATACAGTAATGAAAAACCTGGATTAGTCATGTACTTTGAAATCCCAAAAGGTTTTGGAAAACGTTTTGCTCACATTTGACGCATTAGAAGAATATACTTGCCGAGGTGAACTCTGGTGTGTGCATCATTGTATTTCTATAGAATTTGGTTGGAGCCCTTCAATGGAAAATTTCATTGATTGGAAAAATACTAGTCACTGTGGCCTGAACGCTAAGCGCTCTATGTGGTGCAACTGGTCAGGGTTGACAGCATGATAAATAGGCCAACGTTTAGAAAGGTCTGAGAAGAAATTCCATGACCTGGATTTTTTTTTTTTTAGCCAAGACGAACAAGTGTCTAGATGTCTTTGAATGGCTCAACCAAAAGTCCCTGCTTGAATCTTAACATTTTTGGAGATAAAGAAAACACATCTGAGTTATGGCATCTTGAGATCCGCAAGGAAGAAACGGGAGAAACTGTGAAAATGGCAGGGTGCGTACAGGTGTTCAGACTCAAATGTGTAATCACTGCCAATTACAGAGAGTGCCTCTACAAAGTACTGTATAAAGCTTTTGAAGACGTGTGTGAATGAGAGCTCAGATTGGTTTTTCATAATTAATTTGCACAAATTCATTTGCATCGTGTGTGTGTTAACCATAGAAAGTCAATTTGAATTAACTCTGTAAGGCTCCAAAATTTAGAAATGGTGAAAGAGTCTGGATATTTGACTGTATTCCACTGTATTTTAAACAAATGTCTGTTTCTCTCCTCAGTTATGGACATCAGACAACGCTGCTGAGGAGGGCGATGCTGGAGAAGCAGGAGAGGGCGGCGAGAATGAGAAATAAAAAATAAAAAATCACAAGCCCTCAACGTTGAGGTCATCTCCAAAAATGACAAAAGGAAAAAAAAACAAAAAAACTTTTTACACATCCTCCATTCCTTATTGCTCCACTCAAACCATTCTACCAGTGAAACCCATTGCTGAAAAGAGTCGTTTAAGGAAGTAAAATAAATAAATAAAAAAATAATCATGCTTTTCACAATGTAGATTTGGACAACAACTGGTGAAAAGAGAAACCCTCCATTCCTTTGATTTGTCTTTGTCCTGGCCTTCCCATTTGTGCAGTTTCAGCTGTAGAAAAGTGATTGATAGCTTGACATGATATCAGACTCCTAGCTCAATTTAGAGGCAGAAAAATTTAAGTCCCACCGTTGAACAACTGGAAACCTAAATCCCATCAATTGAGACAGTTTGGATTTTTTTTTCTGATAAGAAAAGTTAGATACAAAAACTAGTTTCCCCCATACCTTTTTTTTTTTTTTTTTTTTTAAAGTGTGTCTGTCTCTATACAGTTATGTGGTACGGTTACAGCAGCTGAAGTCCAACTTCAAACAGATTCAATTTTCATACTGCAGGGAAAGCTAGTGCACTTTACATGCTGGCAACAAATACTATAACAGCCAAGTAGTGCCAATTGGTTAAATCCTCACTTTCTGCCCTGGTTATGATGCCACTCTTTCACTAAAGCATGCCTGTTTGGGGGGTGGGGCTTGTCTGACCAAATGCAGGGACCTTTTTAATGGGAAGAAGACAATTCTGTCATGCATGTCTCTTGAGATATTACACTGGAATGGGAACAAATGCTGTAACACACACAAGTCCAAGTGTCAAGTTTAGTAATTTTCAATGCAGGTTTGTACACATCCTATAAGAGGGTGATTTGTTAGTCTGTCCAGTGATTGTCATTAGAGATTTGGACCACTATTGTTTTGCTATTCATTCAATTGTAGTCCCCAAAAGCCTTGTGGAACTGTTTGAATCCCTATGTATCAGCTATGTTAACATGAATAAAACATTTTATAAACCAAGTCCTTGTTGGTCTTTCTGTTTGTTTTATTTGCTTAATAAATGTTTTTGAATTCCTTGTATTTATTCTTGCAAAATGCTATACTTGACTTGACAGTTAAATGGCTTTAACAATCTTAGACAGGAATGAGATTAGATTTAACTATTATCGTAAGGGAATTCAATTTAATTTAATGGTTTGGGCCNTATCATTCTGCTAATGTCTTTTGTATTAAAAATATTATTAATAGGGTTTTTCTGTTAGTTCGGTTGGGAAATTTAACATTGACTAAATGTACTACTCTTTCCTTAAACTGAACTGGAATTGCAAGTTGACAGTGGAGAGCAGCTATAACCAGTGATGGGAGCAGCCACCTACGTTATTTAAGGGAAAGAAAACAAAGGAAAAAATGACTATAAGATTCAGATTGGCAATGGTGGAAAATACTTAAGTACATTTATTTAAGTACTGGTACAATGTTGAGGTTCTTGAGTATTTCTATTTTTTGGTACTTTATACTTCTCCCTACTACCTTTCAGAGGAAAATATTGGACTTCCAACTAACAACTATAGTTACAGATTCTAAAACATGATGGATTGTTACAGATTAAACAGCCCAACAGTACAAAGTAACATGTATTGATAAACTCAGCTCCACCTCCACCAGTTACAACATTAAAATACAATTTACACGTTAATGCTCAGAAAATGGAAATAATAATCCAATAACATAATAATCTGACAAGGGCCATTCTCCCGCATAATGAGTACTTTCATTTATGATACTAAGCACACTTTTCTGATAACACTTAACAAATTTTAGTAAGTAAGTAAGATTTTGCATGGAATGAAGTATTTTAAAGTGTAGTATTACTACTTTTACTTAAGTAAAGTATACTTGTTCCACCTCTGATAATAATCCAGTTAAATAAATTATATATTAACACTCTTAAAGAGGCCTTTCCACATAATGGTACTTCTACCTTTGACTTAAACCTGTATCAGAGTATCTTTACACTGTGGTATTGTGACTTTTACTTCAGTAAAGGGTCTAAGTACTTCTTCCAGCTCTGTCGTAAATTAACTACCTGTGTGCAGTGTTGGAAAGTAACTAAGTACATTTACTCAAGCACTGTACTTAAGTACAATTTTGAGGTACTTGTACTTTACTTGGGTATTTCCCTTTTCTGCTCCTTCATACTTTTACTCAACTACAGTATATTTCAGAGGCAAATGTTGTACTTTTTACTCCACTACATTTATTTGATAACTTAAGTTACTAGTTACTTTGCAGATTCAGGTTAATAATACAAAATACAATCAACAAATAAATTATGAAGTAATATTATAGATTATAGATTATTATATTAAAACTTTATTGATCGCTCGGGGAAACAATCACAAACTACCCAGCAGATATAAAATAGATAAAGTAGTTGAAATTAGTTCCATCTTTACCAGCTGCAACATTAAAGTGATGAACACGTTAGTGCAACAATAATTATAATTCAATAATATAATATTTATTATTCTGAAATGAGCCATTCTGCATTATGAGTACTTTTACTTTTGGTACTTTAAGTAGATTTTGATGCTAATACTTTTGTACTTTTACTTTTGAATGCAGAACTTTTACTTGTAACAGAGTACTTTTACACTGTGGTATTACTACTTTTACCTCAGTAAAGGGTCTGAGTACTTCTTCCACCTCTGTCATAAATTACCTAACTGTGTGTCTCGCGGGTGTGTGTCGTCAATTCCTGGTCACGTCTTCCCGAGTAACGTTAAACTAAAAGCGGATGTTTTCCACTCGGCGCACTTCCGGGTAGCTCAGCTAGCCGTCCAGACAAACCGACTAACTTGTGACCATGACAGCAGTTGCATAGCCGCCTGAGCTGCCTAAAAATGAGTAGCATACTGTTAATTGTCTTTCTGGCTCCTTGTTGGGTCAACGGTGCGATTAAGTCAAGAGTTACTAAGGAGGAGAATCATGGAGAAAACCCGGAGTTCGGTAAGCAAGCTAACGCCAGCTAACGTTAGCTTTAACGTTAATGCTAACTGTCTGGAATAATGAGCGTTAACGACGTTTACTGTAACCTAATGTTATTTATGTTACGTTTATTTACTGTCATTAACAACACTGATATTTGGATTAAGTGTTATAAAGTGGTAATGTTAAGTCCTGGTTACTCTGGTGCTTTCAATGAGAAAACGCATTTTCTTTCTTGGTCGTGTATGAGCATTGTCTCCATGTCTTCCAGATGCTCTTAACTCCGTCCTGTCAGATTTTGAGGTGCTGCCGTTGTCAGGCCTCCAGCTGCACTCCGTAAGGAAAAGGGACGTCCACACCCAGTCCCACCTGGAGCGCCTGGTGAGCTTCAGAGCCCTGCACAGGTACAACTGCACCCTCACGTCTGACATAAGCCTACCCCAAAGTGCAGTTGTTTTTGATCTTTGGAGTAATTGTGCAGGATAAGTTCACATCTTTTCAAGTTTGTATTAAAACAAAACTCACATGCATATAATGTAAAAGTCATTGGTTGCTGTAAAGAGATCCCTTCTTAGTGGATGCAGGCCCAGCTCAGGTTACATTTGATTTGAGAGTAACTGTGGCACATTTGGTGAATGAAATGGCCCCTTTCACACCCTATGAGTTCACACATTACATGATACAGATACAGTCTGTTAGTGGGTTCACATGCCTGTTCACAAATCATGCAAGTTTTGGTTCAGGCACCATGTCTCTCTCTATTTACCCTGCCAAAATATAAATGAAATCCTCACTACCCAGTTAGTTTATAAGAGAAAGAAATGAAAGAGAGGAGAGAGAAAAGAGAGGACAAAAAAAGAGAGCCAGATGAACATTAACTAAATGAAAACGTAAATAACTTTTACTTCTGTGTTTCATTGTGGGTACTTGATAAATAGACATAAATCTCTCAGAAGCAGGTAGTGGCCTCACAGCAGATTTTATGCTCAGCTGAATAGTGAAATGTCATTGTTAACAGTGACAGGATCTGAGATGCATCTGAAATGTCAAGCGTGTTTGATTTGAGGGGATTCTCTCCAGAGTATGTACTGCTGAGCTGCTCGGACCAGTGGGGCATCGACCCTGTTACAGCAGGGTAGTGCCTCTGAGCAGCTGTATTGGTAATAATAGGAGGGCTTGATTAGAGATGGGAGGGGGTCAAAATCAACAGTCCTTGTACGGTACAAGACGACAGCCAAAGCTAATGTGATGCTCTGGCTGTCTGAGTTAGTCTTACGAAGTGAGTATCTTCCAAAATCTGTCTTTTTACTAATACTTTGGAAGATACCCTCTTGATTTGTCTAAAATATGTCTTATATCACTGAAGAGTCATATTGGCCTCGGCTGATCCTTTTTTGTACAGAACAAGGACTGTGTATTTTGACCCCTATCACTTACACTGAAGTCAGGCTAGGGATTGCTTCACGGCCTGTATGAACAAGATGTACAATTACATTTATAGCAATCAATAGCTCTGTCAATAAACGTGGTGTGTTACACGTGTAAGTATTGTATTGAGATAGACTTAAAAAAATTCTTTAAATATTATTGATCAGACTAAAACGTATGATCAAATTAAGAGAGATTATCCTCAGAGTATTTTCTCACCTTTTTCTTGTTTGTGGCACTAAATGGGCCCAACACTAAATTTCATGTGACAGTGTTGAAAGCCACCATGTGGTCATGTTTGGGTTAATGTAGAGATCGTGTTTTCGTTTTCTCTTTTTTCGACTTCAGACATTTCAAGCTTTACTTGACCACCAACACGGACCTTTTCACTGACAACTTTAAAGCTGTGTTTGTTGATAAACACGGGAGGGAGGAGAACTACGATGTTCAACTTCAGAACTATTTCACTGGACATGTTGTTGGTGAGTGAATGAACCAATATGTTTTTCTTTTAAAATACAATATTTTCAAGAGTCTAGTAGTAGTTTTTGGCAAAACAAGTAAAGTTAAGACCATAATCTGAGAAATTCTGATCAAATGATTACCACTATTTGCCAAATATGAACCATCATGTTGGGCTGATGCTGATACTGCTTCATTAAGATGATACTGGCTGAGACGATATTATGTTTAATGTATCAGTGCCCCTTTACTTAATAGATTACTGGATTTAATCTGCATGTCAATCTTTTAAAAAGTAAGCTTGTTTGTGTTGTGTTTACAGGAGAGGAGAATTCACGTGTGCAGGCACACATAGAAGGAGACGAGTTTTCTGCTCATATTCTAACCGATGAAGCAGAGTACAACATAGAGGTAAGATTATTATGTGTGTAGAATCCAAATAGAAAGGGTATTGACCTTTTACCATCTTTTTGTAAGACACTTAACTCACAGACATTTATCCAAGGCATTTGACTTAAGTTTAACAGTAGGGGTGCCACACTGTTGAACACAGTGATGGCCTTATCAGCATTATCAAAGCCACAAAGAAGATCAAGAAAAAGGCAACCGTACACTGAATGTTCCCAAAAACATTAATTGAATACAGTGCCACAGTGCTGTACTCCAGCTTTTCAGTGTGTGGGCGCCTTTTTCTTGATGTTGCTTCTCTGCATTTAAAAAAGACTACTCAGGCACATTTTCTCTGTGTTTCACACAGTTGTTCTGCATGCTTGTCTCTTATACTCTGTCATGTCGGATGTACCAGTGATTTTCTTTCATATTGGTATAAGAACTTTGGCTTTCTGTCTCTGATAATATCATCAAAGGTTACTCTAGTGGTTTAAAGTAGTTTCTGATTTACCAGTTCAACAGCTGACCTGTAGCAGCAGAGAAGAAAAAAATTGTAACTGTTCTAATTTACCACATTTGTAGTGTAGGTATGTACAAGCAAAGTGTGCAGTGCATTTTGTAAGTATTCTGACAATGACTCATTTTACTTTGCCCTCCAGGAAATTGCTTCTGAAGTGAAACAATTAAAGGGTAAAGCACAGACTCTCAGCTAAATTTGGATGTTGTTTTTTATGTCCAGGTTGACATTATGATATTCGAAGATTTGTCGAATACTTCACAGCAAATACCGAATAGTATTTTTGCTTGAAATGTCCATCCCTATAAAAAAAGGTCCACTATTCCTACATTGTTCATCTGATATGGATGTAAACACCCTCAGTCTCAGTCGTTGTTCAATTTAAATCCAAAGTGCTGTAATACAGAGTCAACACAAAATGTGTAAAATACCATAGGACTATGTTATATATTCATGTGAAGAATGAGAAGTCTGCTTTTTAAATGCCCTACTTCACTGCCCTTCCCATCTATCTTTTCTTGATGTCATTCCTCGCCTGTATCTTATATATTTTCTTTCTCTCTTTTTGTTACTCTTTTTTTTCTCCCCACCTGTCTTCTCCTCCTTGTGGCTCCTCTGTTTTGTTCTCTAATCCCACCTCTCTTTCTCTGACCATCCAGCCCCTGTGGAGGTTCACAGATTCCCCAACTGATGGCAGGTTGCTGGTTTATCGCTCGGAAGACATCAGGAATCTGAGCCGCATCGCCTCTCCGAAAGTGTGTGGTTACGTCCACGCAGAGGCTAATGACCTGCTGCCACAGACTGCCAGGAGGGACTGGGACAGGCAGGAGGAGGTGGACCGGGATCAGGGTGAGCTCTGCTGTCTGTTCCCCTCACTAGAGTTGGAGATGTGCGTGTTCATATTTGTGGCTGTGTAGTGGAAATATGTAGGAGGATGGAGTATGTAAGGGGTTGGAGATCACAAATCGGGTGCAGCCTAGGCTTTGTGCTCTTGTTTGTGGATGGTAAAGAGTAGATAAAGAGTAGGAGGATAACAAATGTTTAAGGTGGAGAGAAGGAAGGGGGAGGCTGTAGTAGTGAGACAAAGGAGGTGGGTGTTAGATTCTGTAACAGTCGCTTTAATAAAAGCCTTTTTATCTGTAAAATCTAGCTCATGTTATACGCACACACACTGCTGACAAGTGGGTATTATGTAACAACCAAATGCCTTTTGATTCTTTTGTGCAGCTTTGGAAATGTAAAGCATGTAACAGTGATAATGTGCCAGAGGAGGAATCTGAAACACCTCTCACTGGCTGCTGGTTGAAAGCACTCATTGGGGGATATGAGTTGAGGTGAAGGTTCTTATGGAGGAGGCATTAAAATTCATGGAGGCTCTGCTGCCCAATGAGATGACTCTGAGTCGTCACTGGTCTCCCACTGCTTGTTGTGGAAGCCAGGGCAGCGCACACCCACACTTCTGAACAGTGCATAGCCAAGTGCATGATGTAATGCTCAAATGGGATGTCTTCCTGTTGTCCTTTTCTGTTGTTCTTCAACTGCTGACTGTTTGAAGAGTTGAGGATGTATGAAGTTATGAGGCATCTCTCCAGATTTGCGCTATGCTTTTCTGCGGCAGTGAGATAAAACAGATGTTTATTTACAGCTTCTGAGGATTTGCTGCTTAATTTATGCGTAAACTATAAAATGCGAATTTTTAAGACATCGCCATGGGCTGTGGAAAGGTTTTGATGAGCATTTGTCACCATTTTGTAGCATTTTATAGACCAGTGGTTTTCTCACTGGGCCGTGTTTAGGCGTTGGGGGGGTGAAATTATCTTGTATTTAGGTGGTAGAAATGTTTGCCTTTTGTGTGTAAAACAATCACAGTTTTGGCAAAGTTAAACTTCTTGAGAGGCATGCGTGAAAGAAAAGTGAGATTCATGTTCAACATATTATGTCAGTGAAAATCAACTTGATTCGCTTTATTAATAGTGTTGAGAACCACTGTAGTAGACTAAATGATTAATTGATTATCCAAAAAATAATCAATAGATTAATTATCTACGAAAATACTTGTTGGTTGCATAAAGTTAAAACTCTGTACTGCTGATGCTAAGTCCATTTGTTTGTATAGAAGTGAAAACCAAAAACCAAACCAAAAACCTCTGCTCTAGCTGGATTATTGAACCCAACATTGTACGGTCTGTGTGTGACATCAGCTTTAGTTTACTGTGGTTGCCTCCTCTGGCTGTCAGAATATACAGTAGACCCCATTCACACTTATTATTATGCACTCAGGACTCTACTTTAAAGATAAACTGCGATTTAATTCTGGCTTCGAGAACAGAGACGGAGCTTAATCAGTTCACAGGCAAACAAAAAAGAAGACGTGCTGCTAAATGTGAAAACGAGGGCAATTAACAGTGGGATACTGGAGCGTGGCCTCATTGTTTAACTTCTTGATGTATTTATGTACCTATCTTTATATAAACTTACCCTTGACTGTTTAAATATTGTTTTTTTGCCCCCTCTGTTTGTCTGCATGTGACCATTTTTCTCTCTCTACCCCTTCCTATGCATCTGTCTCTCTGGCTGCTCCCGCTGCTTCCTCCTTCTTAGGGCACCACCACAGAGAGAAGAGACAGGCTCACAATCACAAGAAGAACACCTGCCCCCTGTTGCTGGTCGCCGATTACCGCTTCTTTACACACATGGGCCGCGGACAAGAGAGCGTCACTCTCAACTACCTGGTCCGTCTTTACGATGCTGTGTACAAAACCTAATTCAGTAGTGCAGAAAGAATTCACCATGTAAACCTGAACAGGACTAGAGGAGAATGCATTGCTTTGTTTCGCTTTTGATTTCCACAGTTTAGTTTTACAACATGAAACTGACAATTGTAATCAGTATGTCTAATTTTTTGTAGTGTTGTTTATATATTTCTGTCAGTTAATAATTCTTGCTTTTATGGTTTTTTCCTTTTCTCCCTCCAGATTGAACTGATTGATCGAGTTGATGACATCTATAGGAACACAACCTGGGATGATGAATTCAAAGGCTATGGGGTCCAGATCCATCAGGTGTGTGCAGCTGGCTGCGTGCTGTACTGCATTGTAACACGGTTAAAGTCTGCCTTCTGGGACAATTTGTGGCGTTTTAGCATCAGACATTGGTGCTCCCAGCAGCATGACAGCTTTGTTTTACATCGAGTCACTCCCGGAAGTGAAGCTGAGAATAAGAGTGTCCCTCAGTGGGTTTGAGAACAGCGTTTTTAGGAGGAACTGAAAGCTTTTGTGTGAGCCTCGTGGGGTAATTTAATTTGTTCCACAGGCTTTGGGAATGAATGGAGACACTGTTTGTCATACTGTGAGTTGCGGGTTTTGTCACTGAAAAGATATGCATTCATGTAGCTGCTCAGTTATTTTCCAATTTTCTTCACCATACATGTCAAGAAGAACTTGTAATATGCCGCTTTTAACCCCAATACCTTTTTAGAAAAAGTTTATGGCTTGAAACGCCAACCCCAAAACATGATGCTTATTGATTTAGAGTCACATGGTCTCCTCTACCTATGCATTAAAGCTTTGTTAAAGCTATTTTTACTTGTCTGGGGCCACTTCTGACAAACTCTGTTGCAGTTTAATTTAGAATATATCAGTGATTTGAGGGACAAAATAAATTTAATGTGCGTATTGCTTCTTAAAATCTGGACTATGAAAGGTTTCATGTGAAATTAATTATGTGTAGTATGTGAAGATTTTTTTAAATGCTTTAAATGAAATAGTATTATTCAGTAATTACACATGATGAATTGTTCATAAATTGGTTACCATTCTCAGATCATCATCAACAAGGCGCCTACACCTCTGCCCGACCATGCGGGCCCCGGCTGGGTCCACTACAACATGGAGAACAGCCCAGTAAAAGGAAAGGAGGTCTGGGACGTGAAGAGGCTCCTGGAGGTAAGAAAGAGGGACAGAGAGAAACATGTATCGACAGACAAACAGAAAAAATATGTTTAAGTACACAAAATTCACTGTGAGCAACAGTCTGTCAGTGTGAGAAGTTTGGGGAATACAATGGGGGTTTGTTTCAGTCAAAACCTTGGGACTCGATATGAACTGGAGCTATAGAAGCTTTTTACAGATATATGGGGGTAGGCCTGTACAGTATGTTGGCTGATGCATAACAAGAAAGGCCAGTGCAAGAATATGAAAGGTATGTTTAAGGTAATTGGAAAATAAGTTGACAAGTTTATGTGAAATGTCCCACTCAGTACAAATCTTGGTCAAAATTCAATAGATCATTATTATTAAGATATTTGTTTATGTTAAAAAAAAAAGAGTAGTTTATGAGTTGTGTTTTTTGATGTCTGTAAAACTAAAAGGGTGCTTTCTACAGTTTTGCAAGTCCTGTGAAACGGAGTAAAACTCATTTTGACAAATGCTAGTAGATGTAGATGATCGTTCTCCTTGTGTCCCTCAGCAATTCAGCTCAGACATAGCCGACAATGCCTCCACTGTGTGTCTGGCCCACCTGTTCACCTACCAGGATTTCGATGAGGGCACCCTGGGGCTGGCCTATGTGGCCCCCTCCAAACCTCAGGCCCTGGGCGGCCTCTGCCCAAAACGTAAGGACACATCCCATATCGGCAAAATGGCTTTGTTTTGATAAGCTAAGCATTAGATGGTGTATATACATCTACATCATGCAACACTTACATTACCAGTATATGGTTAATATAATAAATGTATTTCAGTGAAATATTTTTAAATGTTACAACACTTTGCTCTGTTGTGTTGCTTGTGCGGCATGTTTTAAAGACCGTATTGATGAAAATGTGTTCGTCATGTAAAGTGAAAGTAGTGAGTAAGGCTGCTAGTAGATTCTAAAAAAAATAAAAAAACCCCGTATGTTGGAGCCCTGCGGTTTTGTAAAGCAATACAGATACTGACTTCTTTGTTTGATTGTGTCATTTTGTAGCATACTACCCATCTCACTCTGTAAAGAAACCCAGTTACCTCAACACAGGCCTGACCAGCACCAAGAACTATGGCAAAACCATCCTAACAAAGGTCTGTTTTATCTTCATCTTTGACAAAACTAATTACTAGGTGCACTCAGTTTTAGCCAGAATGTTATGCAACATGTCATCCTGCCAAGTTTAAGTAGGGCAGACACACCTTTCTGTGTGGGTGTTATGAGTAATGATGTTAGCGCTGTTGCGTTTTGACACCTCTGGTGTCAGTGTTCTGCTAGCTCCTCTGCTCAGTTTACAGTTAAGTTTAAAAACATGAATGTGAGCTGGGAGGAAGTTCTGGAATTTGCTGTATGCTGAGAGTGTATCTGTACCCTCTATGATAATATACATGTTATTCGCAAGTAAAATCAGTGTCATGAGTAGTTTAACACCAGAATCTTTCTGTTCAGTAAAGACAGTGTCTGTCCCGTATTTGTTGCTTGATGGAATTTTGTTTTTGTGCAATTTGTTCTTAATTGATTCATAGATACAGTACTAAACTATATGTTTATTATTCATAAATCCCAACAGGAGGCAGATTTGGTGACCACTCATGAGCTGGGCCATAACTTTGGAGCAGAGCACGATCCCGACAACATCCGTCACTGTGCTCCCAGTGACGACGAGGGGGGGAAGTTCGTCATGTACCCGATAGCTGTGAGCGGAGACCATGTCAACAACAAGGTACCGTCAAACATAGTGAACAAGTAAAAAACGATATTTAACTTCAACATACAGAAGCATTACTGTCTAGTAACTGCTTGGTATATAACAAACTATGCTGACAGTTATGAGGATACACTGAGTTAATGATGCAAAGCGTGATATGAAGTGTGAGTGCCATTTCTAAATGAGTTGCTTAATCTACAGAGTGTTGGATAAATGTGAGTCACAGTTGTTCCTGTGAAATCTAATGACAGACAGTAAATGTACTGTACCTCCTCCGCCATTGGCCTTAATGCTAATATGCATATGACTTGTGCTGCTGTTTAAGGTGAAGAGGGCTGCTGTTAATCTTTTGTGACTTTTTCTGCACTTGAAGATGGAGCCTGGGTTTAAACACATCAGTATGCATTTTTTTGCATTGGAAATAGATTCATCTGTAATTATTAGTATATTAGCTTCACAGCAGTCCTTTGTCACATCACCTTTCACAGTTGAGCATAAAGCGTCCACTCCTAGTTAATATCTAAACCCCGTCTACCTCTCCTTCCCTCCTAAAGCGTTTCTCCAACTGCAGCAAGATCTCCGTAGGAAAGACGTTAAGTTTCAAGGCTCCCGTGTGCTTCAAGGAGAGGAACAGTAAGGTATGTGGGAACTCCAGAGTGGAGGGTGGGGAGGAGTGCGACCCCGGGCTTCTCCACCTCAACGACGACCCCTGCTGCTCATCCGACTGCAAATTCAAACCTGGTGCACAGTGCAGGTATGAGATCCAAAAGGCAGATAAATTGTAACACACTCATCAAGTCTAAATACACACTCAAACAATGGATTCATTGATGTCAGAAAATCTTTGTGGTTCTAGTTTGAGTCACACATGCGTTCACACGTCTCTGTTCTCTCCACAGCGACAGAAACAGCCCTTGCTGTAGGAATTGCAAGTTTGAGCAGGCAGGAACAAGGTGCCAGGAACCCATTAGTGCTACCTGTAAAGGCATATCCTCCTGCACAGGTGAGCGCCTCCTGCTGGTTTAACACAAGAACTGCAGCAATCATTGCAAGGCTGTTTGCTGTGGCGTTTGGCACCTTTTTAAAAAATTGATAAATTATAAATACTTTGAAAAACTACATCTCTCTACCTTTCCTTCACATGTTAGGCAACAGCAGTCAGTGTCCACCTCCTGAAAATGCTGCTGATGACACCGTGTGTGTTGACAACGGCCGGTGTCACAATGGAGAGTGCAACCCTTTCTGTGAGGCCATGCAGAACCTTCAGTCCTGCGCCTGCAACGGTAAAGAGCAGTTCATTTGTTGCAAGATCAGGGAAAAAAGATGTGCAAGAGCCCCAAAGTGATAAAAGCTTTAAGTTGTGGATCCTGCCAGTCGGTGCAGTAAAACGGCAGATTGGATGTGGAAAATGAAGCCTTTGGAAAAACTGTTAAACAAACTCATATATTGTCGCTGAACTAAAAACGCAACTGTTTCTTATACTTCCTGGAAAGTTTACATTAGATATAGGATTCTTCCAGATGGCACTGGTTTATTAAAAAGCTTTTAAGAGATTGTTCACATGTCTGAATGAATCTTTTAATCTCTATTCTAAAAAATAAACAAAATTTAATGTGTGCACTGCCACTGCTGATGTAGAGTACAGTCATTAAAATTTTGCAAACATAAAACCGTTAAATGCCATTTAAGTTAATCCCCTCTTCTGTTTGCAGAGACTGAGAACTCTTGTAAAGTGTGCTGCAGGGGAAAAGATGGCACCTGCTCCCCCTTCATCCAGGCCAATGGCAGCTTCCTCTTCCTTCGCAAAGGGAAACCCTGCACTGTGGGCTTCTGTGACGAGGGCGTGAGTCACCAAATCTTTAATATTTGTCCACTCTATTTGTATTTTTTTTTTTTTAGCTCCTAACACGGCCCCGCACTGAAAGGGCTTACAACATTGTATAAATGTTACAGTGAGTTTATTGATTTAGCTTTATTTGACTGGTTGGAGAGCGTCAACTTTCTCTCGTTAAAACAGGGAAAGTGCATGAAGCAGGTGCAGGATGTGATCGAGAGGTTGTGGGATTTTATCGACAAGCTGGACATTAACACATTTGGTAAGCTGCTTATGGCAGGACACTTCGAAATCTGATCAACCATGTGAGAATGTGTGAAACGGTTCCCAAAGCAGACATATGAGTATTTGGAAAGTTAGTCTTTTGGTTTATTGTTGATGACTATTGCAGCTGATTGTCTTGTCACTCTCCTTAACTTCGTCTGTCTGTTTTGTTGCCTCTACCATCAGGGAAGTTCCTGGCTGATAACATAGTGGGCTCTGTTGTGGTGTTTTCCCTCGTCTTCTGGATTCCTCTCAGTATCCTGGTTCACTGTGTGGTAAGAAACTGCTGGACATTAATTTAAACTAGTAAACTGCCACTTTTTGGATTCTGTAGCTCTGTGGTTGAAGGTAGATCTCTTCTTCACCAGGTACAGTAATAACCTTAATTCTTTTACTTCATCAAATGCCGACTGTTCTGTCCTTTTGTGTTTCTTTCTGCAGGACAAACGACTTGACCAGCAGTATGAGGAGAACACAAAGTCCTTCTACTACCCTCCAAGTGTAAGTTTCTCTTCACTCAAATTCCCATGTATGATCCTGTGCACTAGCCTTGCTGCCACACTCACCAAACTAATGCAGTCCCACGTTGCTTTTTTAAGCACACTGACCTCATTAATAATTAATAATAATTTTCAGGTTCCTGCATGATCTGTCACCTTTAAACTATGTGTTAAACATGTAAAGTCAGCAAAAATCCTGCTGAGAGGAAAATAAATAAGATTGAATTACCAACTACAAAATAAGAATTTACTTTTTGCATTATTAGCACCAAACATATTTCTGCTATGTTTGACGGTGGTTAAAAAAAATTAAAGAAATGTAGAAACACAGTATAAGGAAATGTCAAATGTAAATCAAGAATCTTAAAAAATAGCTATATAACTGACCTTTATAGTCCTTGTTGTTGGTATATTTTTTACATTGTAAAGGCCCTGAAAACAAAGTTTCTTAATTCTCAATTTTTACTTTGAGGGGAGGAGTAGTACGTGAACGCAGCATAATGTGCTAATGTCAAAACACACAAGAGAAATCTTTTCATTTGTGTTTTTATCTGTGCTCTTTTCACTTGTTTGAAGTGGCAGAGCTCCGTTGAAAAAAAGTTGATGTTGCATACTTTTTGCGCACCAATCAGGATTAAGCATTAATTGAGTTAAAATCTGATAACAATTGTGGTGTTGTTTGCTTACCAAATCTGATCAAACCTCCTGCACACAGTCCAGATTAGGCAGATCATCTGAGCTTTTGAGTGCAAAACACAATGGATATCTCTTTTGGAAATACAACTTTGATTGTTGCTTATTTAGTCATGAATATTTGATGCCATTGCGGCTTTAAGAAATGCTGTTTGTTGCATTACTTTGTAATTTGACATATTATTTGTTGTCTCTTTGACATTCAGTATGTGCTACTTCAAAACACTCATACTTTTTAAACTAAAACATTCTTGTAACATCATTCCCAATGAAATCTGGTGTTAAATTGTTTTATAGTCTCTAAAATACAGCAGTGAGAGCAGGAGACAGATTGATTTAGAAGCTCCAACTTGAAGCAGTGTGAACTAACAGTCAGGTTATTCGTCAGTAAGGGCGTCAGTGTCATTACTGGGTTCAAGCTCCGAATGACCTATCACTCTCTGGCCCCTTTCCATTCTCATTGGAACTGCAGCAGATGGTGGAAGTTTGTAGTAGAGCTCCCGCCATAGGTGAGTGCGTGCGCCATGGTTTGGTGTTGCGTTGCCATTGAGTCCATGATGATGCATGGTCGGTGGCCCACGTTTGGGATACTCCTGCAGTCACTTACTCCTTGATGTAATCACTGATCTGCTCTCACATTTCCAGCCCTTAAACTCACGTGTGCGTTTCATCCGAGAGATGAAGCGAGAGAGGCTCAAACCAAAGCTGATATATAATTGTGATGTGAGTGAACAGCTACAAGTGTGTCCCTCTGCACAGACGTTGTCTGTGCAGAGGGTCGTGTCGGATCAGAAATTACTTCAAGAAAGCAAGATTGCATTTTAGGAGTATTCAAACAAAGAGAGGACTGAACAGGTTGCACCATGTTGTCTTTTGTGAAATCTGATGCAGTGTGTGTCGACGTTTTAAGTTTGCATCTGCTGCCGTTCAAAGCCACAGCAAGAAGAGGGTAATGTCCTTTAGGTGGTTTGTTATTTTTATTTACTCTTTCTTTTTCTTTTTTTAATGGCTGTCTGCACTGTGTTAAGTCCTTTTTTTTTTTTCAGGTTTGATTGGGAACACGTGGAGACTGAGGGTACATTCCTCTATAGACCTTTCTCATGGCAGACATTTTGACTTGTAATTGCAGGAAAAGCACAGGAGCAACTAATAACATTAATGATGGCTTAACTCCATTTAGGTGGGACAGTAAGCCCTGCAAGTGAGCCAGCATGCACAATATCAGAGCCCTTGTGCTCCTAAATGGACTGCAGCCTTTATTAATATTAGTTACACCTCTGACACAAAATGTGCACCATGAGAAATGTTGGTTTTACTCATTCCCACTTTTAAAGGGGTTATTTGGGATGATAATGGGATTGGGATAGCAGATAGCTATTACTAAATTTCTCTAGACAGTTTGATGGAAACTGCTTCAGGGTTTTGGTAAACTATTTCATGATGTTAAACTGAAGATGAGGAGAAATATCTGATGAATGGAGTAAAAAGGGAATGGATCCCACCTCAGTCCGAGACGGTCAGCTTTGAGGTGCTTCGGTCTCACATGTTTTTCTCGCTCTTCAGAGTCAAGAAATGCTGAGCAACCTCGAGTCAGCGTCCGTGCGCATCGTCAAGCCTCCTCAGCCTCCCTCCTCCTCCGCCGGCCGGACCGCGCCCTCCTCCCTGCCCCCGCAGCCTCAGCAGCAGAGCCAGGTCGGGGCCCCTCCTGCGGCCTGCAGCAGTACCCCGGCCCCCGGCCCGAGCTGCGGCCCCACCCCGGACAGCGCAGGGGGGCTGCGGATGGCCACCATCCAGGAGGACACCAGCAGCGGCTCTCACCTGGGAGAGGAGGGCCTGTCGGACGATTTCACAACCGCAGGAGCCTGCTCGTCGGCTACGAAATCCTCCTACGAGGATCTGACAGAGCAGAACCCAGCAGCCAGGGACCGGCGGCGCCTCAAGAGGCAGGACTGCATTGACACTAAAGAGACAGAGTGCTGAGAGCAAACAACCAGTACAATATGTGTTTTAGGGAACATGCAAATACATAGCGCATCACATGCATTTTTCTTATCTCAAGTCACAGACAGCAACACGTTTTGTAGGTCAGATTTGATGTTTAACAGAACTACAACATTTGAGGCAACACTAGATGTGGATGTTATTCAGTCAGCTGTAAGTAAGACTGAACCAACACACAGATGATACACAACAAAATAGTTACTGAGTGAGTTCATGTTCTTGTGTGCCTGTGGTGAAATATTGCTGTGCCTTCTTCAGTCAGACCGACTCAGATCTCCCAGGCTTCATCTGGCCAAGGGAGAGGGGGGGTCCTTGGCAGATCTGAGTCAGCCTGTGGAAATTAATCTACTGTGGGCCGGTTGCCCAAACACATCAGAGAGTTAAATGATCTTTTTCTTCGTAACCCAGCGGCTCAATGGTTTCTGAATATGCAAATGTTTTCAATAACAGAAAGATGAAAACTGATTCCATCGATCCAAACGCTCTACCCACTTTTACCAGCGTGTCCTGTTAAAAANNAAAAAAAAAAAAGAAAAAAAAGTGAGCTGTGATTGTGGATCGTGAGTTCAAAAACAAAAAAACAAAAAATGGCATCACGTTAACAGCCTCAGCCCCCTGAATGCTTGTGCACAAAGCACTGTTTCTCCACTAACAGTTTAACAGGTGTAACGTAATATTATTGATGTTGTAGTTATGGTTATTTTCCTGTAAAAGGAAACATTTCAGTGTGATATACTAAGCAGCGAACACCGATGTTTGACTTAGAAAATTACTGTTTTATCCTGAATCTCTGTGTCATAATTGCACTTAAAGTATTTTTCACATTACTGGAGAATTGAAAGAACTTATGTTCTTACTGTGCGTCATCTTTGGTTTCTTTTAATAATTGCAGGCTTGTATAATATTTTGACCCCCCTCTGTACTTTGGATGCAACATTTTAATACCATGCAAGGATCGAGTGGTAGTCTCTTCAGTATTACACTTAATTTTATTTAATCCCTGTATGAAACAACACGGTGCCTTCTCTGATTTGTGCCTAACCGTTCCGAGCCAACTCATTTCTGTACAAAAAGACATCAAAGACACAATCTGGACAATCTTGAATTCAATTTGAAAAGAAACTGCCTGAGGTGCTCAAATGTTATTTTTTCCCAGTTTCCTGTCCTTGTGCCAATGTGAGTTATGCTTTCTCTTATTTTTAATGCTGTCTCACCACTGCTGCCTGCTGCATCACATGTTAAAATTGTAAAATATGTATTTAACTGTAGGTCAAGGAAAAAGACTGTGTAGCTAACATTGACTCTACTGGATGGATGTGAACTGTTACACCACAAGCAGGTGTCCTGTGTCGTATATTCTGATGATGTCTATATTCTTAATGTTTCTATAAATGTCCACCTTTGACTTCCTTTATTTTTTTCTTGCTTGTATTACCTACACACATCTCAAAATAAAAATCTTTATTGTGCATTTTAAACATGAATACATGGTCTCACATTTGACAAATACAGATCACAGCTGCTTCATTGTTTCATAGCAGGAATGCAGTCCAGTGTCAGGCTCGCAGTGCAACACATGAATGCTGGTGAGTGTTTTGTTCTCCACAGAATATCCAGCCCTGCAGGATCTTAAATGAAGATGTTTTCTAAAGACCTCTCCTTCACTGGTCACGGAGGAGGCTGCTCTCGGGGCTCTTGGCGTCGACGTCTCCCCAGTAGGGCAGGATGAAGGGCAGTTCGGCCACACGACTCTCCAGCAGCCCCCACAGGTGCTGAGCCACAAACTGGTTTCCCCTCTCTGAGAGATGCAGCCCGTCGGACAGGTAGACTGTGTAGTCCTGCGGAGCAGAGGGACAAAACAGGATGTCTGGGGCGTTAAATGATGAATTTAGAGACAGGTACTAATTACTGGGAAAATAAAACAGAAAGAAAAGCTCAATTTAAATCCAAGTAAATATTAATTTATTACTTATTATGGAAAAAATTATTGAATTATATTCATGTTCAGCTGACCTGCTGTGCACTGACTTTAAGAATCTCTAGGTTACACCAGTAGATAGAATTAACTGGAATTACTGTTTTTCCTTATATGAAGTGCCAAATTACATGGTTCTTTCCAGGAAAATTCTTGGATATTATTTGGAAATTACAGACGTGTGAAGTGTGGGTATTGCATGTTACAGTGACAAGTACTTATCACCTGTCCATCTTTCTGCATGAGTGTCCAGAGGTCCAGGACGTCTGCACCACACTGACCGGCAGCCTGGACGCACGCCTGGGCGTACTGCCCCGCTGCAGAGTTGTGGCGATTGAGGGGACATCCTGGATAAGACATGAAGGAGCACTCGTGATCTTTGTAAAAATGGTCTGCGTGACGATGCACGAACAAGAGCAGAGAGAAACTATGAGTGTCACCTTTTAAAATGCACTCCTTCTCCCAGGCTGGCTCGTGAACAGGCGGAGGGGTGATGAAGATCACTCTGTCTGCTGAGACTCCAGCTGAAGCCAGAAGCCTGGTGATCTCCTTCAGGTTCTCTGAATACTCCTGCAGGGGGACGTGCTGTTGGGGATTTTTATCTGCATGACAGGAAAAGATGAAAGGAAGCAAAATCATACACAAATGTTAGAAAAGGATCATTAATTTAAGTTTTCAATTAGTCATTTTTGTATCATCCATAAATTTAAGCAGCAGACGCCGACATATCCTGACTTTTAGTCTCAAACGGACTCCAAGCATACTGGATCCTACATTTTCCTGTAACATCCTGTCTTGTTAGATCTCTCTGCCTGGTAAATATCTGCATCTTTCTAAGCAGGTTTGGAGTATGTTGTGTGTTCACACTGGAAAAGTGACAGAATTTAGTATTAAAAAAACAATTGTGTGCTGTTGATGCATTGTATTTTCCCACAATTCAATGCACGAAGGAAATAGAGGTGGTTATAACACCTGCAAACTTTTAAAAAAAATAATATGTTCAAAATTTGTAAAACTATTTTGCTTTTATTGGTCAAATTTAAATTTGCCAGAGTCGCAGTTCTACTGACATCAGATAGCGCACATATGATGTGATTTAATTTAATTTGATTGTAGTGATAAACAACATGCACATAAAACAACTGTCCAAATATTCATAAAACAAAAAACTCAAATCCAACATGGGATCATGTTGATTAGTACAGAATAGTAAAGAATGATGATTTCTCGGATACTAACGGCAGAAAACTGTTTACTATACAGATTTATATGTAGTATATATACTAAATACGAGTAGTATGTAGAATTTATATGGACGCAGCTAATGTTTGTAACACAGGCTTTCTGTTTAAAATGTGTGGTCTTTAAAGTGCACACCACAAAACAGAAAAGCTCCCGTTTCAATGCCAGCCAGGGACCTTTGTTTCATGTCATATCTCTTTCTCTGATCTCCATCCCTGTCTGCCTCTGTGCTGTAGAGAGGCAGACAGGAATGAAGGCAAAGATGTGAAAAGAATTGTAGTCTCCAAGCCCAAGAAAGCAAGGTAAAAAAGAATAGAGATCTACACTCGTTACAGGCTCTGTCAGTGAGTTTGTACCTTCCAGTGCACAGTCGTTGGCTCCAAAGAAGACGGTGACAGCAGCTATGTTGTTGTCTGCTGAGCTTTGGCTGTTGATGAGGCGAGGAAGAACTATCTTGGCCCACCTGGAGTTGTAGCCAGACAGTCCTCTGTTTTCAACATCACACTTTCTGAAGGGAAATATAACTAATGTCACACAACTTGCATAAAAAATGTCTGATCATAACTCTGGATTGAGGTGTTTATAAGAGAGGTGAGCATTTAAATTAAGGCTACAACAATAAATAACCAATACATGGGAACTACTTACCTTACTAGTTTGTTGGCAATTTCTGCACCCCAGCCGTTGGCTTGAAATGAAAACTGAAAGAATCAACAGCACTGTTAAAACCTGAGCAAACTTAGGCTAGCAAGCTAGCAGCTAATGCTAACTAACTAACTAACTGTAAATATATAAATATAATATTAAAGTTGTTAAAATCGATCTTCATGCATGAGCTGACCTGTGTGATGGAGTCCCCAAATAAAATCACTTTAGGCCAAATTACTGCTTTGAACTTGGACATCATGAACTTGCAGGTAGGAACCAATGTATGGTAGGAACTGACTGCACTGAATAAAACAAACTTCCGGTTAGGGGCGGGGGAGCGTGTTACCATACTTCACAATAAAAGTCTTAACGTCACAGATATTTAGCAAAATATATATTGAGCAAAATAATTCATTTTTGCATTTTTAATGCATATATACTGTGTGTGTATATTGCGAGCCCATTTCCGCCAGGAAGTCAAAATTATGACTTATCGACTTACTATTACATATTGTATTATAACAAATAGACATTATTAAGACAAAATAATGAAACTTAGAAAGTAAAAATCAGGTTTTCCTTGAAACTGGACATTTGTATTTATGTCAATGAAGGTAGGGTAAATAACAGAACCACCCTTCCTTATAATGCCATAGAGCTAAACAGCCCCACAAACTACATCCCCCAAAATGACCATAAACACCTTTTCTCTAAAACAGTTTAAAAAAAAACTATGACCTTCGTTAAGGTAGGATTTACTGCAAAACTGCATTAGTTTTAGCTAGGTGTACTTAATAAACTGGTAACGGAGTGCATGTTGAATTGTATGCTTGTCTGCAGAGAAATTTTACATTTCAGCTGACCTGCTCTGCCAGTAATTGTCTGGAATTAAACACTTTTTATATTTTTATTAATTTCATTTATTAATTCATTTATTTGTATTTTTCCCACAGGAAACTACATCTGAAACTATTGGAAAATTATGAGGAAAAAATACAGACCACAGTACCAAGATAATTTGTTTTGTTAGATTTTTGGTAGATAAATTCTGCAAATTTAATAAGTTTCAAAGAATTTCTCAAACTAAATATTGGTGTAATGTTCTACAAAAGAGTAGAACATCACAGGCAGAAATCTACATATTGATTATTCTGTATTGTGTAATCTTTGATTTTTACCGGTTCACCCCCACCACCGGGGGGCGCTGCAGTGAGACGAGCCTCTCTCTGCATCACGGAAGTCGGCTTTCTTCTTCTGCTTCCTCCCTGTAAACATGGCGGAGGTCAGGCAGCGTCTTGGCCGGGGAGCGTACGACTTTGCACGCAGAATATGTAACCGTTACCTCCTGGAAAGTCGGAATAAACAGGGAAAAGGTGCAATACGTTCTTCGCCTCTATCGGCGGGGTTCCTGTTGGGTGATATTCAAAATGGCGACCTGTATGGAGCCGAAAATGCAGCGGACAGAGTGACCGTTGGAGTTTCACAGGACAGTTACACAACGGTAACACCACTGTTTGGTACTGTTTGGGACGCTGAATATTATTATTATCATGGACTTAAAGAGTATTCACTATCTAACAAGGTTCAAAATATAGAAAAAACTGCCCCACTTTACCGGAGTCATGCTAAGTTTCGGAGGACTTTGTGCACCTCCAGGTCTGCTCGACAGCAGAGCCTCGGTAGGTTGTTTTGGGGACATAGACAGTTCGTGTTTATCAGAGCTTACAGCGGCAACGGAACCCGGTTTGAGCCCCTTTACAAATCCAAAACAGGCTACTATGACATCCTGGAGGTGACAACCACCGCTACCCAAGCCCAGATAAAAACAGCCTACTACAAGCAGTCCTTCATCTACCACCCGGACAGAAACGCCGGCAGCGACGAGGCCACGGTCCGCTTCTCTGAGATCAGCGAGGCCTACACCGTGCTGGGCAACAAGGCACTGAGGAAGAAGTACGACCGGGGTCTGTTGAGCCAGTCAGACCTCACCGCCACAGCCAGACCCTCCTCCAAGGACGCCGCAGGGAGCTCCGGGAAACCGCAAACCGAGGGCCGGCGGTCTGTGGTGGGCACCGACAGCCGAGGAGGCGTCTTTGACTTCGACTCGTTTTTCAAGACCTACTACAACGAGCAGCTGCAGAGACAAAAGGACATCCGAGTCCGCAAGGAGGAGATGATTAGGAAGAAAGAGGAGACGGTCGGGGAGAAGAAGCTGGACAGCATGCTGGAGATGGGGGTCGGGGTGCTGCTGGCGGTGGCCTTGGCTCTACTGCTCAGCTTAAAACGGAGATGAAGTTCATCCGCATGGAGGAGGTGGAGGATGCAGGGAGGAGGAATGTTGTCCCTGTTAGGAAATGTGGACACCTTAATAGAAATGTATTGTGGATCCCTTAAATCACACGTAAACACTACCAAAACAACACTGCTTTTAAACCCTCTTTTATACCCTCTGAGCTCTCTATGCAGGGAGACCACATCAGTGAAATATCGTGCACCATGGATGATTAAGTATCCTTTGGGTCAATGTGACACAGTGCAATTTTCTGTAAGATTACACTGAAAAGCTGCTGATCAAAGACTAGACTGTAATGTGCGCATGTTTAAGTTCCTCAGTCTGCAAGCCTGTATCTCAGCACACCTCTCATTCAACACAGTATTCATCAGTAGTTGTCGATTCACTGGTTTGTGCTCGGTGTAGCTTTTGTCACTCGGTTAACACACTGTCAGTCGGACTCCCAGCAGCAGAGAAGGGTATCTTTTAAAATGTTTCAGTACTAGTGCTGATGCAACACCCAAGGTTACCAAATCAACTCTTTTTTTCAATACTTTAGGAGGAATATTGAGCCAAACGTCTGTGTAAAATGTTGTCTAGACACAAGTAGCTATACAAGAACAAAATAAAAATGTTTAAAAATGGCAAAATTATTATTTAAATCAGTGATTAAAGAATATGTAACAAGTTTATGAATTTGACCAGGCATCCACAACTTTTGGTACTTTATAGTTCCGATACAGAAACATTTGAGTCGGCACCCAAAAAGGTATTGAGCCGACAGAGGAAGATTCAGAGGTTGATTTATAACCTGGAAGTGCTACAGCTCAACTCATTTGGCTTTTATGAAGTCATCTGGCTGGCAGATTTCTTTATTTTTAATGATGAAGCAAGTCTCGATTACGGTTTCATGTATTGCTATTTATTAAAATGTTTGTAGCAATATACTGTGAGGAAGCAAGGGATGTGTGGATCAGTTATATCTTGAGAGCCCATCACACAGGGGCATTATGAGAACTGTGGGTTCATGCTCAGATAGTTAAGTTAACGAATGTGCCTTGGATGATATTTATTGTAAAAATCAATGGTTGTATTGTCCTGATATTTAACTAATAAATGACTTACGAGCAGTGCCTGTCAGAGCACAGTGATGACAAATGTTGCTCGGGACTTTTGTTGGTCAACATTGATTAACTGAAAATGTAAAAGACATTTCTGACACTAGCTGATAAAATAAACAAAGTAACTTAATTGCTGAATGATTCAAGACACACACATTTCTGTAAAAGTTTGTTTCAAACATGTAATCAACACAAACATTCAGTGCATTTAGAAATTCACAGTTCACATCACAGTTAAAAGTAAAGTCCGTCATATCAGTGCACGTTAGTTAACAAACTCGGGTCAAACAAAACCTACAGTGCAGCAACACAAAGACAGTAAATGTATTGTAATCAAAAGTGCTTGCATAATAAAAAACAACACTAAAATCTAAGAACAAATCTTATCTACACAGCTTATTTTCTTCTCTTACATGGTAGCTACATGGTCACAGGTCATACACTTTCCCTAATGATCAATTAATCCGTAAAAGGCCAGTCAAGTCTTTCCAAATTGCATTCACAAGATGGAACCCTGGATTGGTTGTTGAGGCGGTCAGTTACACCAAACCCGACAGAAAAAGTGCCTAATGATTTGGAACTGTGGATAATACTATCAATCATATGCATTGTGCTGATCTGTTTTGTCAAATGTATTTGGGATAAAGATGAGCTAAAACACTATGGACCTTGGTAGTGTAGAAATATGGACGTCAGACTGATCTATCAGGTAGACAACTCACTATGATTCTTGAACACTGGTTATCCAGTTTTTAGCACTCAAACATGAGCTGCTTGTTAACTTTCAACACATCATTTGTAGAAGCATTCTTTGTTTTTATATCTGTGATGTCTTAGCTTGAGAAACTCCGTGCCTCGTTAGCGCAAAGGTGAAGTCTAACCGGTTCTGAACACGTCTGCAGACCCGCAGTCCCGTCTCCGCTCTCAGATGACCGGGTTGAGGGCATCATAGAGCCGCTGCACTGCCAGCTCCACCATCTCTCTCAGGGAGTCGTCCTCCGTGCAGTCATCCTCGTAGCACACCGACTGATCAGGGGAGAGGAAGTCAGTGAGAAAGATAAAATAAACAACAATCCTACACAATGTATATTCTGTTCTGCTTCTCACCCTCGTTTCCAAGCAAATGTGAACCGTCTTCCCATCAACTGTCACAGAGATGTTTTTACCATCACTGAAATCCACACATTCCTCTCCAAACATGTCTCTAAAGACAGAGAGAGAACCAAGATATAACTACAGATCAACTGATTTCAAACACACTGATCCATGTACACAACGTTATAAACAAGTTAGTATGGATTTAGCTGGTGTGTCACTCACTGCAACATGACTCCTAGTCGGGTTTGGAAGACGTCCATGTCCATGATGGCGCTCTGGGTCTCCATGACTGGTAATAAAAACATAAATTCATAAAAACAAAGTTCAAGGCAATAACAAGACATAATGCATTGAGCTACAGTTCATAAAGCATTCAAAAACTAAAGATCTGGATAAACAACACACGTAGCTGATTGCCAAACTGACCTTTCTGGGCCTTCGGGTTTGACTGGACTTCCAGCACCACAGTGGTGACAGCATCGGCGTACATGTCATTGAGAGGGTTAGCTATCCACTGAAACAGGAGACAAAGAGAGAAGACGGTTGGGGGAACTGCAGCCATTAATAAAGCCGCTGATGGAAGAAGTATTTACAGCTTTTACTTAAGTAAAAGTAGCAATATCACACTTTAAAGATACTCTGGTACAAGTAAAAGTCCTGCAAAATTTAACTTAAGTAAAAGTACAAAAATATTAGCAACAAAAAGTACTTAAAGTATCAAAAGTAAAAGTACTCATTAGGCAACATGTACTATCACATGTACTATATTATCTGATTATTATTACTATAACATTACTATTAATGTTACAGACAGAGGTGGAGCTCATTTTAACTACCATACTTTATATATGTTAGTATTTGGTAGTTTAACCCTAATTTAACAATATATCATTTTAGAAACTCGGATATTCAATGTACAATTTTAATCTGAAAAGTAAGTAGTAACTGTAGCTGTCAGATAAATGTAAAAAGTACAATATTTTCCTCTGAAATGTAGAGTAAAAGTGAAAAGTAGCTTAAAATGGAAATATTCAAGTAACTACAAGTACATTAAAATTGTACCTGTAGTTTACTGAATTGTATTGTGAGTATAGTACTAACACAGAAGTCCCAACCCACCTCTGAGCTCCACAATGTAAATTTCCAAATAAAATCTGAGATATGATATCGGGCCATTCTATTCATATTCTAAATCTGGGATCTCTGTGAGTAAAATACGAACACAAACTCATTTTTAACAGAGTGCCTATATTTTAGTGTCAGTGTCCCAGCAGGTCAGAGGCTCCATACACAGCCGCTGCATAAAGTAAGTGGAATGACATTACAGCTCATGAAGTTACCACATAAATGTGTGTGATTGGACATTAAGAGAGGACAAAAAGGAGACCGAGCCAGTCTGAACAGAGCAAAGCCTTGCTCTCCTGCACCAGGACCACAGCTGGTCGAACCGGCCTGAGCGCTCACCTCCAGCAGCACCATGCCGACCTCGTGGATCAAAGTGATGTTTTTAAAGATCTTCAAAGTGTTCTTCTCGGTCCCGTCCATCTCTTCCACGTCGCCTGAGACGAGAGAAAACACGGCCACAGTCAGTACGGTGTAAACACCAAAATCAGTGAAAGTGAACACAGCTGTGCTGCTTCGTCTTACCGGTGAGGTTCCTCAGATGGCAGACGAGCAGTGAGTAAGGTCCAGTGAAGGGGATGGCCTGGGACTGTTTCACTGTGCTCATGGCCAGCTCTGTGTACGCTGCAAAACAGACACATCGGGTCACTTCATGATGCCTCACTTGTTCATCAAATATTAAAGGAAGGGGCAGCAGTGTGCACAACTGAGTAGAGAAACTGTTGTATTCTGAAGGGACAGTTTGGAGAATCAAAAAAACATACTTACTAGAAAGGTCAGAGGGATTGAGGATGTGGTAGTTGAAGTTCTTTTTCACCAGTATGCCTGACACCCTCTGGCCCTGAACACACTTCTTATCAGCCAGAGAGCCCATCACCTGAGAGCAGGAGAAGCATTCAGTAACTTCGCTCAAGTTTCAGAGTGTATTTATGTGTTTAACATTTATAACAACATCAGCACAGTCTCATCTAATACATTATTAAGCCAGAAGGAGCCCAAAGTGACTTCAGACCAAAAATAAACAAAGTCTTCAGAGAGAAGAAAAAAGGCAGTTTATTGACCTTGGCCAGTTTCTCTCCTCTGAAGTTGAGGGTGACGGCTTCTGTGTTGCGAGGGTTGTGAACTTCGATGTGAACCTGGTCGTTATCCTCGTACTCCCTGATCAGTGCAGCCTTCAGACGGGCCATCTCATTCTGCTCCCCGTGGACCAGGATCTGGTAAGACAACATGCAGACAGGAGAGTCAAGGATTTTCGTTTACAACTGATACAACTGAAGGGAATATTAAACACGAGTGAATCAGTGGATGTTTTGTTTTTTTCCTCCTACCACGTGTGGTGGTTTGAGAGCCCTGATGAACTCGCTGGTCTGCTGGTAGTCAGTGTGGGCAGAGAAGGAGATGTAGTCCACCGACATCTTCAGCTGCAGCTTCTGTCCGGACATGGTGGTAATCTCTTCCGGCTCCGACATGATGTGCTGCAGAGAGCACAAAACACACCACGACAGACTCAGATTTAAGTTTAGATAGCCAGAAAATTGCTGCAAATGACGGCACTTTTATGTATTAGATGTATCTGTCTATTATTAACCCAAAATAAATAAAACATGTTGTAGTCTGACCTTGGCCAGCGTTCCCTCTACACAGTATCCAGCGATGATGACTCCGTTCCTCTTATCAGTGCACCAGCTCTCAAAGAGCTCTCTGGAGAGCCCGCTCTGCATCATACCCGGAGACGCCATCACCACACTGGGACCGATGTCATCAAAGTGATCCATGCTCTGGAAAGAACCGCAGTTCTAGATATTCAGCAGCTCTTTGACACCACGTTTAGAAGATGAGCCTAAAAGACAGAACGATCTGGGTGTCTGTATCTGTTGAACTTTTTACCTTGAGGTTGCTGATGTGCTTGAAGACAAAAGGGTTGTTGATGTTGATGGCCTTGCGGATCTTGTCGTTCATTGCGTTGACGTAGGTCTGGTACACGGCCATGCACTTCTTGGCCAGGGACGAGGCATAGTAGATAGGGATGTCGTGGAGCTCTGGGTGGTTCTGCCAGTACTCATCTACAGGAGAACATGAAACACAACAACAGACAAAAGACAAAACTAACTTTTAAAGAAGCGTAATACAGTGCCAACATTAAGCATGATAAAGGGTCATAAATGATAGCATAGAGCCATAATCCAAATCAGGGAGTGACACATGACTTCTCACCCAGTATGAGCAGCAATTCCTGGGCCCGTCCCAAGGCGAACACGGGGATTAAACAGCGTCCTTCTCTGTTCACAATATCATGGACTGTGTTACAGAACCGAGCTTCACGCTCCTCCCTCTTTTCATGGATGTGGGTGCCGTAGGTCGACTCCTGCAGGAAGAATTAACATGTTGTGATCACCTTGAGAACCATTATAAGTAGTGTTCGATTTGAGTTTTTATTTGGCGTACTATGATTAAAATGTCAGGTTTGACACTGGGGATCTCAGCTGCCATCAGATGCCTGTCTTCTTGTCGGGAGAAGTCTCCTGTGTACAGCAGCTTCGGAGGGGAAAAACAGACCAAAAATGGACTTGTTAGGCGAACTTTAAGTTTTTATACACCAACAGGACTCTCTGAAACTGAAAACCAGGAGTCGTTACCTTGACTCCAGCTATTTCGATCATGAACATGGCAGCTCCCAGCACATGACCAGCGTGGTAGCACCAGAACTTGATCCCAGCCACCTCCTTGACCTCGTGGAAGTTGATGGTCTCGATCTTATCCATGCTCTCCTCCAGGTCAGTCTCAGTGTACAGCATGTCATCTGCAGAAATGTTGCTGCAATGAAGCAAACACTAAATTATTGTAGGTGCCACAATTATTCATTTGGAAGAGTGTTGCATGATGATGACCACTCCCGCTCCTACCTGACTTTGACGTAGTCTGACAGCAGCCAGCGGTAGATGGCCTTGGTGGCGTGGGTCATGAAGGTCCTGCCTTTAAAGCTGGTCTTCTGGAGGAACCAGGGCAGAGCTCCACAGTGATCCAAGTGGAAACTGGTGAGAGGATACATCAAATGACATATCCTTAGTAATGTTTATATATATATAATTTATTAAAAATACACAGCTCAACACATGAAAGAGAGGAGGGAAGACTCACTGGCTGATGAGCAGCAGGTCTATCTCAGCTGGGTCGATCAAGTCTATGTAGGGGAGAGCATCCATTCCCTCCAAGCCAGGGTGGATACCACAGTCCAGCTGCCAAACACAAATATTACTTTATTTTCTTTCACGCAGGATAATCCACTCAGTGTCAGCACTGCTTCCCAGGGAGTCCTGGGCACATTAAATCAACACAGGACACAATAAAACAACAATAAAATAAATAAAAACATACATGTTTTTAAGGAATATTGTTAATCTAGAGTGAGGTGCATAGACATGTTGTCTGTTTGAAGTCACACAGCAGCATACAGGTACAACTGAATAAAAATAAATAAATGAATTATGGTAAATAAAAATGATTTACCATAATTTTCCTCCCTTTGAACTCCAGGATGATGCATGACCTCCCAACCTCCTGACCAGCACCCCTGCAGTTACATGAGAAAACAGCATTTAAGCTAACTACATTTGTTATTAAATGTGTTGTTAACCTTTATAAGTATATAAAATAACAAGTGAGCTCACAGCGGGCGGATCAGGAGCTGGTCACTTTCCTCTGCGGGGACAATCACCTCGACTTTGCGTTTCGTAGCCATGCGTGTTAAACGTCGCAGGTAAAATTAGAAAATAATGAATCCGCTCATTCTGTGTGTTTGTTGAATGAATGAGAGAGGGGGGCGGCCTCGCCAGACGTCACGCTTCCGGTGTTGTGCCAAAATACCGCCGGCGAGAATCAAGAGCAGTTGATAAAAGTTCCGGAAAAGACGTTGGTCGCCTTTTGCGGCAACGAATTCACATAAATAAAATAAATAAATGTTAAAGTGACACGGTAATCATAAATATATACATATATTTATATATATATATATATATAAAAGGTTTGTACACATTTAAAACTATATATTATCCACAGGCCTCTCTGCTCAATATTAAACTTTATTTTTTTGTACTTCGTTGCGTCCCCTTTAAGTGGTGTAGGGTGTAGGCTGTGAAACTCAAAGGAAGCTAAAGAGTCAAACTGGAGGTAAACAGAAAGCTGCTTTGAGGAAAAATTAACTCTGAACGCCGCAGTGAGACGGCTACGGTACAAACAGGTACGTCTAACTACTGAATATATAGTTTTCGTGTTAGCCAGCCCCCCGTGAAAGTCTTCAGTTTTAAACTTCAGTGTGAAAGTAAAGGCGGTGGGGGACATTTAAGGTGGAGTAGGATGAGTTTTTGGATGTACACTGTAGTTGGCTAACGAGCCATGTTTTCTGCTGAGCATGTATGTTAGCTAGATAAATGATGAGTTCAACCAGTTGCTTCTGGTGTCTGGTGGATCGTTGATGTACGCCACAACCTCACCCCGGTACAGATACACCCTCCGACTCCATCACAAAGACCTGCAGTAATAATACCGTTGCCATGACATGATGGAGGTAGAGGGTATTGTTACAGCAGCAGGTGTAACAGATAAAATGGTTTCCGATTTAACTGGTGTCCCTTTGTGGCTTCATCAACAGTTACTCATGCTTACTTTGCACCAACATTTGAATCAACACCGCTGGAAAAAGTCTCAACATTTACTCAATATTATAATAACCACAGAAGTAGTATTTATTTCAGTGTTATATCAGTAGAGCTGTCGATTAATCAATTAGTCGATCGACAGAAAACTAATTGTCAACTATTTTGATAACCAACTAATCGTTTAAGTTATTTTTCCAGCAAAAATTCCAAAAGTTTGATTCTCAAATATGAAAATTAGCCACTTTTGTTGGTCTTGCATTATAATAAATTGAATATTTTTGGGATTTGGCTACAAACCAAGACAACTGACATTTTTCACTGTTTTTTTAATATTTTATAGACCAAACGATTAATCGATTAATCGAGAATTGGCAGATTAATCGATAACAAAAATAATTGTCAGATGCAGCCCTATATTTCAGCATGTTATTGTTATAATGTGCAGGTGTTTTTTTAGTTCCCCTCTTGAATCTATCAATTCTTTAACAGCCTGTTGCAATTACAATTAAAAAACAACCCCATTCTTACAAAATGAAAGGGGGGTAAAATGAAACTGAAAGTGAAACATGACTTAGCTTTTGATTTTTTGGAGAGTTTATACTCTGTTTACAAAGCATTTATGTTTTTGAAATATTGGCATTAAATTTCAGGAGAACATCTCTCTTGGATTCACACTTTTATTCCGTGAGGTCTTGCAGACTAAGTTGCTATGAAAACTTTAAAGTTCTACTCATTGATATTTTTAATCATATTTGTGGTTATTTTAATCAGAATTTCTATTTTTATTAATGTGTGATGACTACTCTCTGTGAATTGTCTTGTGTTTGTTCTCAGGTCTCTCTTACAAAACACAAACTCCCAGAATAAATAAAGTTGAACTAACTAACACTCCTGTAGCTGAAGGTCCACGCTCCATTATTTATCCATTATTCAGAATCTAGACTAAGCTATGTTTGACATTCAATTGTTCCTCGCCTCTGTTGAGATTTGAGGAGGCAGTCCTGTCGTGTGTTTAACGCTGTGGTCCGTGATGGTTCAGGTTGGCGAGGCTGGAGGGCCGGATGTGGTCGTCATGGTGAAGGATGTTCCGGAAAGTCAAAAAGCGCCACAGCAGCAGCAGCTCGCAAAGCAGCGAGATCAGCACCAAAAGCAAAGTACAACCAGACACATACACACACACACACACAAATACACAAATGTTACGACAGAGCCACTTTCCCCTCCTCTCTTGTTGAATTTAGCCAACACCCTCTTGTGTTTCTGACTCCATGTAGTCTGTGGACTCCAGTTTGGGAGGGCTCTCCAGATCGAGCACCGTCGCCAGCCTTGACACAGACTCCACCAAGAGCTCAGGTCAGTCTCTCCTCTTTCCTCCTCTTCCTCCTCCACTCCTCCCCTTTTCTTTTCTAACCGACTGCTTGATGAACGCCCTCCGCAGGTAACAGCACGTCTGAAACGTGCGCTGAGTTCCGGGTGAAGTATGTGGGAGCCATTGAGAAGTTACAGTTTGACATGAGCAAGACCCTCCAGGAGCCTCTGGACCTCATCAACTATATCGATGCTGCTCAGGTAAGAGGCTGGATAACGATGGGGGTCGCTCCAGGCTCACAGCAGTCAATACCGCATCATTCATGTTGGATATCACAGAGGAGAGGCTGTAAATATCCTGCTCCTTTTCACAGCAAGATGGAAAGCTGCCCTTCGTGCCCGGAGATGAAGAGATGATTCTGGGAGTGTCAAAGTACGGAGTCAAAGTGGCCTCGCTGGACCAGTGTGTGAGTAGAAAATGAGTGATATACTGTACTTCAGATTGAATGGTCATTGATTAGACTGTGCAGTGTTGCTGGGGCATCAATACAGCCAAACAGCATGGTTATGAATTCAGCATTCATTTGTATTTTTGACACGGTTCTGCACAAAGCTTCTGACTCAAATGTTGCATCCACATTACCTATTTTACTTGAACTGATGCAGTGTGAATTTGGAGTATAGCTCTGTTATAGCGCTCCACTCAGATTTACCTCTCAGACCACATTGATCGATGATTGGTTATCTTTCTCAACCACATAATACAAATTAAGAAATGTATGTCTCATCTGTGGCCAGGACGTGCTGCACCGCCACCCTCTGTACCTGATAGTGCGCATGCTGTGTTACGATGACGGCCTGGGTGCTGGGAAGAACCTCCTGGCTCTCAAGACCACCGATGCAAAGCAGGAGGAGTGCAGCATCTGGGTGTACCAGTGCAGCAGCTCGGTGAGTGTGACAAAGTATAAAATGAAACCGTTTGCTGGATTTGGGGTATTTAGAAATCAATCTGCCCTGTCAATAAATGTGTTTTGTTTTTTTTGGTCATCTGTCTGAACAGGAGCAGGCTCAGTCCATCTGCAAGGTGCTGTCGGCCTCTTTTGACTGCGCTCTGACATCAGACAAGTCCTGAGGCCGGAGAGACGGACGGGAGCTGAGATCCATCTCGAGGAGACATGAAACAACTGCAAAACCAGTAAATCAGGAGACAAGCATGGCTGCGTTATGATTGCCAAAAAAATGACAACCATTTCTCTTTTTTTCCCAACTTTGCTTTGTTTTCTTTAAGAGAGATTAACTGCAGGACAAATCCTCTGTGTGTTTTCAAGCCTTCGCGCTGATGGCGAAGTCACAACCAGTTAGTGATACGTAACCCTCACCTTCCCATCATCCTCCAGCTGAGACAGAGCTACTGTGAATTTGTCTGAATCATTTCCTTGGACTTTTGTTTCCTTTACCTCACTTCTTCCTTTGACCTGTCACATGAGCAAAAAAAGAGTTTAGAAGAAAGGGAAATGGTTAAAGCACTGCCATGTGAATCAATCATATTTAATGTAAATTATGGTACAAAATGTCGTAGCCCATCCCATCCCAGCTGTGTGAGCATATGGTTTTCATGGGAGACGTTCATCAGCAGAGAAACAGATCTGACAACATGTACGCGGTTTGGTTCTCTTCATGTTGGATCCCTTTTTAAGTTTTAATATTCTTTCTGTGTGTGTTTTACAGTGTTGGTACAATAGCAGTCACATTTTGACTTGAAGGTACATTATATAAAGATGCTTTAACTGTGGCCCAAATCCTATATTTTATCACCCGTGTGAGCCGAGTCTTACTTTTGTTCTTAATTTGTGGGATTTACTCATTTTTTTAATGCGTTTTTTTTTTTTTTTAACTTTTATTGTATCCTGTTTTGAATTTCTTTATGCTGCAAGTTTCTTGGTACCAAAAGCTTGATGTGTTTTCTGATGTGTTAACTCCTTGTTTCTATGTCGTGATTAATAATACATCAAATCCATTAGACTTGCTGAAACCACATAAATCCTGACAGGCTGTTTGAAGCATATGAACGAGTTGTCGGGGAAAAAACGTGTTTACAGTCGTGGTACTAACTTGACTTCACCTTGTACATAATAATAGCCCTTTTTCCTCCTTTTCAACATTGGGTTGAAAATGTGTGACAATAAAGGAAGCAAAAGAATCTGATGGTACAATAAAGCGTTTGTTTTTGATAATTTTTTCTGATTAAAGTGTCATTTCTTCTTTTTCCTTCAGTCATCTTTACTTTTGAGTGTCTTTTAAATGTTTTGTCTTTTAATTATGAATTGCTGCAGTTTTTGCCTGATGAAATTATCTTGCTAAAACAAACATTTTTTTTTTTAATATTTCTTCCCCCAAAACAAACACAATGTATGTTTTTACACTGCAGTGCTTTCTGAAACTTGGATGCAGAAATATTCCCCATCAGAGGGAGCTCTCGATACATCATCTGAATCACGGCAGTCCAGTGGGGTTATATTTATAAAATGCCGGTCATTAGCTTAAACAGTTATTTGTGCACAAAGGACTTAAGACTGAAAACATGCTGCGCTGCCAGCAATAATTGAGTTAAAGTAGGCATTATTATTTTCACAAATGGATCATAAAGTCATTAATACTCTTAAGAAACAGACCAAAGCTTTGTATTATTTCATATTTTATTATTCCAGTTTCATTTTCCCATTTATTTGCACAATAGAGTTAAGAGTCGATGCAGTGATCCACAGACAGTTAATGAGAATGAATTAAGTTTATTTTCCCAGTTATGTGTGTGTGTGTGAGTGAGTGTCTGTATTTGTGTTTTCAGCACACATGAGCGAAACACACACACACACAGGTCCAGCTGAGGTCGTGATCTGTAACTGCTCATCACCACAGCGCATTAGAAGACATTTACTGCTCAGGTTAACTCTGCTCTTTGTTGTTGTTGTTTTTTACATTTAAATATCAACAAAACAAAACCAAATCTATTTACATGAATAGATTATTAAATCTTCCTGTTTCCAGTGAGTTCATATTAATGAATATTACACAATGAAGAGAGCGGATCAGCTACGATTCACATGCTTCTCTTCTGGTCATTCACAAATCCATGGAAGGCTCTGGTTTCAGGTTAAATGCCTAAATATCAACATTATGAACAGAAACAAAGTTGCTCTGCAACCAAAATGAAGTTAATTACACTGAATGTTTTATATTTCTTTCATAACACTATTGATAAACTCATCTTTCTACATTATAGGACCCCAGAGATGAGAGGTTTAAGCCGTAGGAAGGAGGCTCCTTTCTCTTTATGTCTGGTTGTATGGAGAGTGTCAAAGATGGAGACTATTTCAGCTCATTTGTGAACAAAAATCAGCCTGTCAGTCACAGAGCTACCTCCCGCTTTTCATCACATTCACACTTTTTCTTTTTTCCTTTCCTCTTACTTCAATATTTCATTCTCAGCTTATTCCGTGCAGACGACACAACATGCACACACACAAACACTTCCTGTTCCTCTAATAAGGCAGATGACAGGCGAAGACAGCCCGAGGTGTCGGACTCGACATAATGGTAATTACTGGCTGCTGCTGCTGCTGCTCCACTCAGTCTCATCATTTCACCTTAAAACAGTACAGGAGGAAGAACTGGAGTGTTGCTGCTCAATATTATCCTCCACGATGAAACAGTACAGGCAGTGTGTGTGTGTGTGTGTGTGTGTGGAGAAGCATTCGTGGAACTCATTTGCAGCCCCGACACTCTACACACTTGTGAGAAAGTGGTCTCTCCCAGACGTGATGAGTCGGAGGCTATTTTTACATTATTTTTGCCCCTTTCGACGGCAGTCTGTCTTTGAAACGGGGACAAGGAAGTGCTCCCTCGGGTGCAGCTTCTAGCATATATTCCGGGGTTAACGTAGCACCATGAGGAAACCCTCCACACTGGAGGCCTTCTACGGAGTTGAAAAGTCGCACCTATAAGCAGGCATTTAAAATCGCTCATGCACAGAGGTGGAATGTAAGCAGGTTCACATTTACAGTTGTTGGGAAGATAAAATACACTACTGTAGCCTTCTTTCAGGACCGTCTGTACAACGCAGCAGAGCAGAAAACGGATGAAATGAATACTGTACATACAACCTTCATTGTGTCACGTGGTCTCATGTTGTGACGAGGATAAAGACAAGGAAAGTGCATTTATTGCGAGAGGTCATTCACTACAATCATCGTTTTTAAATCTTAAAGAGTCTTTGTCAGAAACATCAACAGCAAGCATTAAAACCACATACAGCCCCGCGAGTCCTGACACCCACGGTTGCCATGACGACACCCGTACACACACACACACACAAAAAAAAACTGCAGCCAAGGTGATGATACAGCAGTGATGATGATGATGATGACGATGTCGACCACGAACGCTGGGAGGGGAGGGAGGCGATGGCGGATGTTTCGCTTCTCTGGTTGGACAGAGACGGCGACGCTTCCCGAGAGCAGCCGGAGGGAGATGGAACCCGTTCAGTCAGCGATGAAGTGCACGAACGTGACCGGGAAGGCTCCTCTTCTCATCGGGTCGCCTTCGATGTGGCCCAGCTGTGGAGGAGAGCAGAGGCGACGTCAGAGGATGAGAGAAGGCAGCTGCAACTCTGAATATCTTCAGAGTTGGAGTCAGGTTGGGTTTCAGTTTTATTGAAACTGAAACACTAAATCATTGGACTGCTTTCAACTAAATAAGTCACCTAGAGCACAAACACAACACTAAAACACCACTAAACACTTGGGCTGGGTTAACAAAACACAGATTTTCCGATTAATCACTACTGAAGGATTCAATATCGATTCTTAAAATCACAAGATTGATCTGCCGTTTCTCATTGAATGTGTACATTTGCACTAAATATTACGTGCACACTGTTGTTACTTATAATAAATGGTATGTTTGGAGATGCATGATGTGCAAAATGTCTACATAGTGTAAATTAAGTTATTACAACATACAGAAAAAGGTTCAGTTTAATCTGAAAGTAACGTATAGGATAGCTGTTTATTTGTAGGATTACAATAATAAAACATTATTCACTTTAATTTGTAATTTTTAAAAAAATCTGAGAACTGCTTTTATACTTTTGCAATATCGTTTTTTTATCTGATGTAAGTTAGTCTTCAACAATCTTTCTGACTTTCTGAATCAAAATTGAATTGGATCGGGAGATCAGTGCCAACATCCAGCCCTGCTAAACACCACCTACTGGAGGCTAAATCACAATAAACATCTCCATAATATTTAAAATGACACTCCCACATTATATTACCTTGTCCGATAAAGAAGACAGTACTTATTATGTCCATTTAAGTCATTTTAAACGTCTTCTATACCTGAAAGTAAAAAGCTAGGACATGTTTCTGTTCCAACAATGTTTAGACGAGGCTAAAAGTGAGACATGACAAGCCATTGAGGAAATAAATACAGAACAATGAGACATTTGTTGATACAGTCTTTGATGAAACCGCAGCAGAGTTAAAACTTGTGTTATAAACTCTGCCTCTACAAACAACAAAACATCCTTCCGTCATTTATTTTACTTTTCTTTAAATATTTCTATTCTCAGGAATTAAAAACGAAACTTGGTAGCTTGAGTCATATGAGAGTTTTCCAGCTGAAAGACAGATTTATCTTCCAACTAAAGCCCTGCAGTAACACTCACTCCGGCTGACTTCATCCCCTCTGTGCTGCCTCATTACTGCGCTTTCATTTCGATGTTTCAGACGCACAAAGAGCGTTAACGCTGCTGAATGCAGGACAGAGAGGCAGCATGTCGGGGACCTCGGGGGACTTTAGGGTCCATGCAGGGACACCGAGGGACAGAGTGACTAAATACGGTCATATCTGCAGAGGCGGCTCAGAGGAAAACAAGCTGCAGCTGGTTGATGTTCACACAAGGGGCTCCACAGAGGAAGCAACAGCAGGCGGAAAAAGAGGAGGAGGAGGGGGGGGGGATATCAGCCAGAGTGAGATCATGGCTTTTTGCTTTGGCCGCCATGGTTACCGAGAGTGCCGACATCCACATGGTGAAAATGGGACCAGAGTGGGACATGAGCTGGACTGGGAGCGCTTTGTGATTTTGTCTGAGAACTTATGCCAGTATCCGAAAATGTCAAAACACGCACCGAAAAACACCAGAGAGCATGAGAGATACTGACCCACCACTCCTGGTCCTCCTCGCCATCCACCACGATCACCTCGCCCTCGGAGAAGGTCAGCTCGTCCGGGTTGTCGGCCACACAGTTGTAGATGGCTTTCACTCGCTTCGGCCTCTGCTTCTGAGAGACGAAACAAAGCACACAAACAGGGATGTTTTTTTTTATCATTGGGAACTGAGGCCAAGTTACACTGAGAGAAGATGAAGGGGAGAGTCATCACTGTGCTGTGTCCGATTACATTACAAGACAAAGCTCCTTGGGATGACTATGTACAGTTTCTTCTGGTATTATTCCTTTTTTTTTTTTACCCCCCTCCATTAATTGCAAAGGAAAATTTGTGATTTTGGGGGCTATGAAGGCTGAATGGCCGAAAGCATTTTTGCTGAAACTCTACATACAAGTTCATTTTTGGGCTAAACAAATAAAATTGACTTGAATAAACCTTTATGGTTCGTCTCTACTCTTTTACTTGGTCTATTTTGGACTGCTTTGGTGTATTTTTTTTGCACCAAATGAATCTATTTCTTTGCAAAGTTAAAAGTGATTTGATTTGAAATTTACAAAGCAGATGTAAACCACTGATTCATCCAGTGATAAATATGTAATTGGTGTAGCACAGGCTCTGAGACAAAGGCACAAAGAAAAAGTTGCTATAATCCTAGGATTCTCCACTGACTGACAAACTAAAAGAAAGGCCATTGTTATTCATAACTATAGGCTAGAAAGTTGTAAATTAAACCCTTCTTCCACCTCAAAAATCCTAAAAGAGAACTAAACAGCTTCTCTACAAAAACTGAGAAATAAGTTCTTTGCCTGTTGGTGTACAGGAAGGAAATTTACTGCACAAGTAGACACTGGAAACACTGAGACAATAGGTTGACCCGCAGTGGACTGACGGGAATTGCACAACACTAATAACGGACTAAACCATGACTTGGAAAATCAGCAGCATGAATGAATAAGCACTTTACTCAATGATCTCTGGATGATAAAGAGAGGAAGAACGAGAGACTCACCGGGTAGGCCTTCCTCGGCATGGGGGCTGGAGGCAGAGACTGACCTATGGAGTTCTGGGGGCATCCTGGCACTTCCTTAGCTGGAACAGGAAGAGGAAATTATATCACAGCGACAACAAAACATTCCACGTTTCCACAGAAGAAACCGGACTTGACAGATAGTAAAACAATGAATGTAAGTCTCCGTACACTGGACGGATACAGATTTAACAGAATTGATATTTTGTCTCTCTTATCTGTAAACTCACCTGGTCTTTCGATAGATTCTGTTCGATTTGCAGGTCCCCTGTTGAAGCTTTTATCATTTCTGTAAAACAGAAAAAGAATGTAAAAACATGCTCTTAATCAGCAAAGTAACAGTCATATAAAGACAAGAATCTAACAGAAAACTCTCAAAGACTCAACAGCTCTGTTACAGATTTATTACAGCACTATCGGCCCTGTGGGAGATAAAAAGACAAAAGGAGGAGAGTTATTGCTCGTCTGGCTCGATGCAGAGCTTAGCCTGGAAGCTAATGAAGCGGCTAAACAGCAGCCATGTAGGCTCGTTCGTCTTGGGAAACAAACGCCACATTACAAGACAAGCATTCACAACAGCTAGACACACAACCCTGGGGTAGCGCGCGATGCTCCTGTGTGTGTGTGTGTGTGTGTGTAGTGAATTATATGAATCTGTTGTTTCCCTGTGTAGCTAATGAAGCTGCAAAAACACAACTGACTGCAGACTCTATACATGTTGACACTGAATTTATACTAGGCAAAGACACCTTGAACAATTGTTCTTCTTACCCTGCAGGAGATTTAGGTGGCACTGCTCTGGACCCCAGTGGTCCCTGGCCCGACTTGGACTGTATGGTCATAGCCTCCATGTTCGCCACAGGAGCAGGACCCAGACCTGGGACACACAGTGACACACCTTCATTGTTTTTTGTTTCATATCTTCGCAGACTGAACACACAATTGGACCTTACCCATTAGACAAAAAAAGTTATCTGAAGACATCACACTGGGTTTTAGTGACGCATGTTTTTTTGCATGCTAAATGATTAATCACTTAATCACAATAAACAGATATATTGATTAAAATAGATGTATCAACTGGTCGTGAAGCTGCTAATTTGTTCACAGTAATCTATGCATCCATTTTTCTATTTGGAATATATCCAAAAATATATTTATATTGATTTCAAAATGATGTTAAAAATACTTAAAGTCAACTATTGAAATACTTTGGTTAAGATTTGGGACAGATTTTTGCTGATGTCCATGTAGAATCAAAGAAGAATTGGGAACAAGATAACAGTGTGCGGGTACTTTTTTGTCTTTCTGTGCAGATAATTGCTACCCATATTTTTAACAGTGTGAATTTATTGTTATATTGTTTTGTTAGATGTAATCAATAAGGCCTTATGGGCTTTTTTCCTCTCCCTGAACTTTAAGTTTCATTGTTATGTAATTTGTTTGATTTTAACTTGTGCAAAAAATCCGAAACTCAAACTGAGCACCTAATTTACAGCGTTTGCCCTTTGGTGACTGTATGAAAATGAAACATTTAAATGCCTCCATACAGTACCGCATTAAATACACACTGAACTATGCTCCACAGACATAAACAACTTTGAATCTAAAACAGTATACTGCACTAATATGCCTTCACTGTAACAGTCGTTTTAATAAGGAGTAATGGGTCTACTGGGGTCCATACCTGTGGTTGAAGTGAGTCTCATGGGTGGGACAGGAGGGTGCATGTTGGGGGGGTCTGAGGACGACCTCTGTCGACCAACCAGGTCTAAAGGACCGGGCTTCCAGCTGCTGGACGCTGAAGACTGACCGATCCCTCCCAGACCGGATAACTGGCCTGAGAAAGAGAGACAGAGAGAGAGACGACTTATCAAGGTGAAAAACGTGAGACAGAGAGCGTGCACTGCACTTTGCCAGAACCAGCGTCCACTTTAAAAGTCCAGCCGTTTCCATTTGAGCGTAATTGAAAGCGACGGTTAATGGGAGAGAGGGAATGTGCAGAATGCCGGGGCTGGGGGCTGTGGTGAGGCGAGGTGGGTAACACAGCTGGTTGTTTCTCCTCCGCTCCATTGGCAGCACTCCAGACGGCCACTAATGTTATTAAAGACCGACTGTGGTGGACGAGTCACAAGTCAGCTGGCCTGTAAAAGCTATAATGAAGTTTTTTAGCAGCACATAAACACACGTTCATTACTAAGGTTTTAGGGTTTTTTCCAACAAGGAATATTTTTTAAGCACCTGAATTTGGTTTTCAACAGAAAAATAAATCCTGCCCTCTAGATGTGAGATCATTTAGACTTCACATAGTAAAGAGGTCGAACAGGTCAACAGCTTTCTGGAATGGCTGCCCATCCATCTGTCTCCAATGTGACTTTACCTTCCAGTACCCAGAGACATCTGGTGTTGAAGCAGGTCAAAAAGTCCCTAAAACCTGCATAGTAATTAACATAAAGGCCTAGGAAACCAGGACCAAATGAGACTAGGTCCTCACAGATACTGCAGATCAAAATGAGGTTGTTCCTCTAGAGCATATTTTATAAATTACTCTTCCCCGAGGCTGGAAAAGAGGTCAGAGTCAGGTCAGAGAGGTTATCACGTTCAGCTGGATTGTGATTAACAACTTTTTCATCCATATAAACTTCCACATATTCACGAAATGGTGAGTGGTGGTGAGATATATTCCTACAAATGCTACTGTCTACATTTGCCTTCCATTCTCCTAGTTCTGAGCTTACCCAGGTTCCTCGGGGGCAGGGGTGGCGCAGAAGTGCTGGTGGTGGGCTGAGGCGGGTTGGTGTTGAGGATGGTGCCGTAGGTCTCGTTGTTGACCAGGTTGGGCATGAAGGCACGCTGCTTGTCCTTGGCGAGGCCGGCGGTGTCGCGGCCGGAGGAGCCCAGACCGGTCTGGAGGTGGGAGTTACTGCTCGGGGTGTAACAGCTGACCGGACGCTCGTCTCTGCGATGAGGGCTGGGCTGGAGGGGCAGCGAGGGGTCGTCAGGGGGTCAGTGTGGGCCAAAGGTTAGGGTACGCATGTAAGGATGTGAGATTTGTGATTGGGTGTCATGGTTCATCGGATTTGATCTCTTCACTGTATGTGTTTACTATGTCAGTCACAAACTTTTGCCGTTTTGTGTCTTTTCTTCTTAAACTTGTCTTCATATAATGTTTTTGAATTTTCCCACTTTTGAATCTAGTGATATTTTGTCTGTTGAAAAGAAAAAACAACACTTTGTCTTCACTTGTTAACAGCCCCTACTGAGCAGTAATTATTTTGTATTCCCCTTGAGAACACAATTTTACACTTTATTTGAGCACATTTGCAGATTTGTCAAATCCCTGAAATATTTCAACATTTCAACAGAAATTCAAACGCACAAAAATCACTTTGTAGAAATTCTTCAGGATGCTGCGTGTAGATCAGCCTCTAAGAGCTGCTGATTCTTCACACTTTTGTGTTGTTGTTTTTTTATATATTTGATTGTTTTCTCACCTAACTATAAAGCACTTTGTAAACTCAGCTTTCGATGAAGTAAAGAGTGGATAGAAGAGAGACTGGACATGAGTCTATCATGGAAGCATTTGCAATCAGGACAAGACTAAGGACCACCTCACCTGAGGAACTTTTACCGCCGTCTTTCTTAGACTGGCTTCAATGAAATGCTTTTCATTTTGCCCAATTTCAAATGTTGTGATATTTGGTCTTTTAAAAAAAAAGAATCAACAGTAACAGTAAAAGTACAATAATTATCTTAAATACCGCCAAAATCCCCCAAATTCAGTCAGTTTCAACATTATTCAACTCAACTTGCAAATTTGTTTTTGCAATATTTCGACAGAATATTCTCACTTTCCACATGAAGCTATTCACTGTAGAACCAATGCTATCAGCTGAGGTCAAATCAAACCACATAAACAAGCTGACTTCCCTGAAAATACTGAATAATCAATGCTTGAGGTACTTTCTTGCCCTCAACTGAGCCTCTCAGGGAATGCTCACTCCCAAACTGAGATCTTACAAAATTGTATTTTTTACAAACTGACAAACATTTCCAGTTTCACTAAAATATTTAACAAAAAAGTCACCAAAGGCAATGCATTAAGTTTAATGCTTTCATGCAGAAATCATCACAAAAACACTCTGAGAACGTGGTGAGACTGCTTTATACAACAAGTGCATGGATTAGAAAGTACAAAAGGGATAATGAATTCAGTTTTTTACGTTTTGAAGGACGACTTATTTCTTTATCAGTAACTAAACGAAAGAAAAAGTCCATTTGCAGAAATTCTTCAGGGCTCTTCGAGTTGTTTTTGTTTGGTTTAGTCATCCTCTAAGAGCCATTACTTTTTTCCTTTCATTACTTTTTTCCTTTCTTTAAACTGTGTTCTTTTTAATTTACTTTATTATTCTTGTTTTCTCGCCTAGCTGCGTAGCACTTTCTAAACTCTTCTTCTGCTCACAAAAGTGTCTCTCACCTTCTCATCCAGATCTTCATCACTTTCATCCAAGTCTTCATGCTGCAGGCACCATTCATATTCAACATGCACGTGGCCGTTGAATTTCCCTGCCAGCGCTTGGTTCAACTGTACGCACAAACAAGAGCAACACAAGTGAGTGACAGCTCTTACATGGTTTCAGGGAGCGATATGTTTCCAAGTCTAAACATAGTGAGCTCACCAGCTCCTCACACTGTAGGTGTTTGAGCCTCCGGGCGATATCCAGCGGTGTCTCCCCGGCCTCATTAGCTGGAAGGGAAAACAACACAAACATATAATCACTGTTGTATCCATATGCCACATGAGCACAAACACACAGCCCATTTTCTTTCCTCCCATTTCACTGTGACATGAGAAATGTGTAATTAGACTGTTTCCCACACTGAGCAACTCTCTGGTTTCTCTCTGTCCTCCCTCGCTCTGTATCTATTATCAGGCTGTTTTGTTGATGTCAGAGCGGAGCAGAAAGATTAGTGTTGTGAGAAAGAGTTGCCATGGTCTTTTGGCAAAGCCCGCACCTCTGGGAACTAAACCTGAAAGACTTGGACCAATGTGTGTGTGTGTGTGTGTGTGTGTGTGTGTGTGTGTGTGTGTGTGTGAGTGAGAGAGGATGAGAGTCGGTGAGAGATAACATTTGTGTGAGACAGTGGTGCAAGAAGTATGCAGATCATTCACTAAGTAAACTTACTAAGTAAAAATAATACTACAACAATGTAAAAATGCTCTGTTACAAGTTAAAGTCCTGCAATCAACTTAAGTAAAAGTACACAAGTATTAATAGCCAAATGTTTTTTAGATAGATAGATAGATATTATATATTATAGGATTATTATCACTGATGCATTAACAAATGAGCAGAATTTTTGTTGTAGTCTGTCGAGGTGATTATAAACACTTATAGTGTACACTGTATCACATTTTTCAGTTTAATCTGCAAAAACCTCCAAACTTATACAGGCATTTCTGTCTATAACTGAATCCTAAAAATCTTGTTTCGCAGTGCATTCTGAATATTTTAACCTGTTTTTAATTCAAATAAAACTAGAGGAGATGAGAAGGAAAGAGATAGGCAGTGAACGCACCCCACTCACTGCTGGTGTGTTTACTTACCGATCTCTATGGAGGCCTTCCCCCGCAGCAGCAGCTTCAGACACTCGCTGTTGTCAGTCAGGCAGCAGTAGTGCAGCGCTGTGCTGCCTTTGACCGTCTGTTTATCCAAATTCAAACTGCCGAGGGACACACACACACACAGAGAGAGAGAGAAAGAGAAAGAAAACTTTAAATTTTAACACTGGAGGCATAAAATGAAGTCTTGGCTTCTCCTGTCCAGCCCCAATGCCCAACTGGATATCTAATGTCCTCCAAACAAAGACAAAAATTGTAAAATTATTTCTGTCCGGAGTGTTATTTTGCAGATGTGTAATATGTAAAATATTTAAACACTATTTTTATTGCGTTTTTAAAAAGTAACACACAGAAAACACAGCTCTATAAGAGTGAAACAATACAATGAAGAAATACATTATTAAGCAAATATCTTCAATCCAGAAAACAAAAAGAGACATAAGTGGACGTGGATAACCCCTGTCAATAAAAAAATCTTATAAAATATTTGAATTTCAAGTTGTAGGAGACATAATTGCACTCTTTTTATGGTGGTGAATGCACTGTTTCCATTCCGGCATATTGTACTCTGTAAGTGACAAGTTAAGCGCAAATGTTTTGTTTGTGTCCTCTGATGTTTTCTTGCTTTGTTTACCTGTTCTGAGTGAGGAAGTCGACGATGTGAAGAGACGTTCTATCCACCAGTCTGACTGCCAGATGAAGGGCTGTCTCTCCTTGTTCCTGAAATAAAAAAAAACATTTGCATAATGTTTTCATATCCCCCCTGCGAATACGAGGCGTTTGTAGAGAATCATGGAAGACGGTAAAGAGCACGAAGGATGCAACAGGTTATTATGAGTAAGAAGCCAAACTCCTGGTGGATAAAGTTTTAAAGTCAAAACTGAAGGACGGACACAGTTAAATATTTTGTGTACTGACGTGTCCGTTGGCCAGAGGTATGGGCTCCATGAGGTCGACCCCCTCTGCGTAGACCTGGATGAGGGAGAAGATGTCCCGGGCCTTCACTGCGTCACACAACGTGTGGAGCCGCGACGTCGCATCAGGACATTTCTTCCTCGCGAAGCGTTTCTCTGTGTATTTGGCCGTGATGAAGTCTTTCCTCGCCTGCCTGGTGGGAGACGTGAAGAGGCAGCTGCTCAGTTACAGCCGTATCATTTATGTCTTATTGTGAATGGTTGTCACTGTGCAGTAAAACGGGGGATGCACAAATCAAAAGCCACTGATCATAACTGGTCAATAAACACACTAAATTAGATTTTTACGATCAACTGATCATGATTTCAGGGCTTGGCCGAGTTTCATAATTAGGTTTAAATTGCTGCCTCTGACTCGAGCTTAATGTTTGTTTTTGTAACCATAATAACATAACTTGCGGTAGACAGACCATTTCAAATTGTGAGAAAAATATTAACAATTATTTGGTGACAACATCAACTGATCAAATGTGTGCATGCTGCTACTCAACTACAAAGAAACCTCCCTATAAAATGCACTCTCTTTTGTTTGAGAAAAAATAATAGTACTGTTCAAAGAGGAACGTGTGTCAAGCAGGTGCAGAGAAACTAACACAGCCGCTGCAAAAATGCTCCTCAAATGTGTTATGTCTGCAACTTGTTTGTGATTTCTAACACTTGTGATCAATCTGCAAATGTGTAAAAAATATGATGCCAAAAATACTGTGGACATCAGCCTTCAAGCACACACACTAACTATACACAATTATTGTATTTTAACCCTGAACACACATTGATAGGCCTTTTCCCTGCAGGCGTGGAATTTGAAACATATTGCTGTCATATTTTAATGATCACAGACATGTCATTATTACTAGAAAGTTGGTTGAAAGTGCCGATCAGATTGAGGATTGGTGAAACCTGATCAGTGCATCGCTGGTTAAGACAGGGCAATATGTCGCAGTGATGGTGTCACTGGCTGTTGGTTGGCTGTGGCAGAGCGTAATGTGATACAAGTGAGGAAAGAGAGGGAGAGTGGAGGGACGGAGGTATGGGGGGAGTGATGGAGTGTGGAGGAGGGAAGTTGGAGGGGTGACTTACATGTCACTGGCTGGGTTGGGTTTCACCACATTTTCAGCACTTAAACAAGCCTCCATGATTTCATTAAAGCCAGCATTCCCCACATTCTTGGCCAGCTGTGGAGCACACAAACATAGACACACACACACACACACACACACACACACACACACACACATTAAAAACTAGTTATAGCCATTTTGTGCACCACATGCATTAATTCAAAAGTCATCATGTTTGCCAGTTCAACTCACACCTCCATCAGGATGTGGTAGAGATCCTAATCTGGGTGTGTGGAGCCTTATAAACTGCACAACACTCGTCTGATTGTGGCTAACACGACTGGCGTCTTAACACCGAGGAAAGCAATCACGACTGGAAGCATTTAATCCCAAGCGTCCCACAGGCGGTAAATCTTTACACCAAACAGTGATTAGAAAAGCCAAAAAAAAAAAATCTCAGCTATTCTGAGCGGGGAGACTTCCAGAGGTCTTGGAGGAGAGAAGAGAGGGGAGTGAGGCCTGGGATGATGCTACTCTCGATTTACTGTCCCTCCTGTCCTCATTTCCTCCTCATTCCTCCCCGCTCTAGCTACTACCACCCGACCTCTCCTCCAGTTTTTATCCTGCCTAAAAATCTCCAGAGAGATTTGTGCGGAAAATCAATACACTGACTCAAACTGCGACACAAACAGGGGACATGAGGTGATTCAGCGAGAAGACGGGCGCCGGCGGTGATTTACCAAGAGCTCTGAGGTGCTGAGTACGTCCAGGGTGAGGGACTGGATCCTGGAGTAGTGGACTCCCAGCTCCCTGTGGATCCCCGAACATTCAATACAGGTGAGGATGCCCAGGTTGGTGGACAGCCACGTCGGGTCTGAGAAAAGAGAAAAGGAACGTCAAGACAATGGAGAGAAGAGGAGGTAAAACGACACACGAGGGATTGGAGAGAGAAATGAATATGGGTGGCACACTGTCCTTGAGCAAAAACCACTAAAGCAAAAGTAATTTCTGCAGCACGTGAGCCAACTTTGATGTGTCCTTGTGGAAAGCTGTGGGCTCTGGAAATTTAATAGCTGCCTGAGGGGCTTTTTACTATCTCACAGCACACAATGTCAGAGGAAAGTGACCAAGCCGAACTGTAGCTAAGTCTGGCCTAGATACTCGGTGTATGTGTGGATGTACTGTATGCGTATGCCATGTACAGTAAGTATACATGTCTGCAGGAGGAAATTTCATGGGATTTAAGGAAAATGATTGGGGGACTCCATGTATCTGAGAAAGAGTGAGTTCAAAGTTGTGACAGAATCTCCACAAATGCAGAGAATCCCGTCTGCAAGAGTTTCAGCATTTTCTGAGCCAAGGACTTACCAAGACCAAGACCATACCAGTGGTTTTGCATGCTTAAGTTCACTAGGCTAGAGTTGAAGGATTTCCAGCTATATTTCTAAGTCAGTACGTCCTGAAAATATATCACTCTTTTTCCTGGGATTTTTTCGCTATAAATGAAATTGATTGATTGATTTTAACCACAGAGCCGTGGATAATCACAGTAAGATTCCTGACTGATTCCTGTCCGATTCCTGTCCGATTCCTGTCCCTGTGTTGGGAGAATAATCAATCAAGTTACCGCTGCTGTGCCATCTTGCGTAAAATGCCCACGGCAGTGAAAGGACAGAATTCCTCCTCACAAACAAGTCTGGGCAACAAAAAGACCATCGGTACTGACATCTCTGCAAAACCTCAGATTACGTACAGTGACAGAAAAATCCAGTGATCTCAATTTTATGGTACATAAGTACATTTTATGGTGTTTTCAAGAATGATTTGGCTTTTTAAAATGTATGAGTTAGCTTCCAAAAACATTACTATGTTGTCAGTAATCAAATATAAATATAAACAATTAAACATGGTTGAGAAAACAATGTGAATCTGGTTATTTCCGTGCATTAAAAAGGTTACAACTCTTTAACTGCGTTATCACTGTAATGATCATGTGTAGATCAAAACAATAAAATATTAACAATAATGAAACGGTCACCGTGATGGATTACTTATCCCAAACAAGTATTATGTCTGTGCAAGTTGATGTGATGAAAATTAATCTACAACATATGGTAATAATGTAAAAGTATACTGGATTTGTAGTTAATTAAAACACATACAACCACAGGTGTGATCCTTTTCGTCAGCAACAATCATTTAAAGATCAGAATATTTGTTTTGATTCTGTGCCGTCAATCATTTGTGAGGCGAGGGGGGTTTTTCCCGTTCATCTTTGCTACTCACTGGGCGCTCCGCAGTCGCAGCACACGTCATTTCCCGTCATCCTCTTGACCTCTCCCAGGATTGCCTTGGTCAGCTCCTGCACGATGTTGTTCTCGCCGACATGCTGGTCCCCTTTAAAGGCCTGATTCAACGCCTCCTCCTTACTGTTCTGTAGCACCGAGATCCAGCTGGAGGAGGGAGGGGAGGAGACAGGAGAAGCGAGTCGGTAAATGAGAATAATGACAGAGGAAAAGGAGAGGGAGGAGGAGGAGGAGGAGGAGGAGGAGGAGAAAGACGGTTGAGAGGTGGGGATGGGAGCAGCCGAGGCAGAAAGTAATGGGAAGAAAAATGAAGGGAGTTAAAAAGGGAAAGAAAGAAGATGGTAAAAGGCACGAGGTGGGAGGTAAAGACAAGGTCAAGCATCTGACTGGGTGTGAGGTAGGAAGCGAGTGGAAAGTGGCCGAGGTGGTAAACAGGATGCACTTACAGAGGGAAGGAAGGAACAGGCACTTACATCTGACAGTCCTGGTCGTCCTCGGCCTGAAAGTGATACGTTCTGTCGTCTGAAACAAAAAAGAAACGAATGATACGACAGAGGAGTAAAAATCTCGCAGAGATTCCCTACAGAGGGCATGAAAGCATCCTACTGAGGGTGAACTGCTGAACAGAAAACAACAACATTTCTGTCTTCAGATGTGAATCACTCACTAATAACCAGAGACACTGAGGACTATTTTTACACTACTGTATCCAAAGCAACTTAAACTATGTCGTGTCTCCAGGGGCAGAAGCTTAGCCTCTCCAGCTCGATGCCAGTATCTCTTATGTGTGGGCAAACTGGCCAAACCTTAAATGAACGTGACCTGCAAAGTCTGTTGCATGTCATTCCCCTTCTCTCTCTCTCTCTCCCCTCATCATTTCCTGTCATCTCTCGACTGTTAACTTGGTACTAAAAAATGCCCCCAAAATACTTGTGTTACGTCTGTTAGTCCACCAAGAAAAGACAAAAACCTGCAATGGGCTGTTGATTCCAAATAAACCGTTAAGTGTATGATGCGGAAAAGACTGCAGAGCGCGCAGTTTCAAAAGTGCTGTCACTTCTTTGACAGAAATTGACTATTTTGGGAAGCACAAACAATGTCAATGATTATTTTCATTACTGATTGATTTGTAGATATTTTTTTCGATTGATGTAGTGAAAAATGTCATCGATCACAATTTCTCAAAGACTGAAAAACGACAGAAAATTAATCTGCAACTATTTTGCTAATCGTTTAACAGTTTCAGTCGGTTGACAAGTCAATTATTAGACTAATCCTTTCCGCTGCAAAGTCTTTTTGTTTGCCGCTATTTCATTCTGGGATTGAGACTAAATGCTAGATCGAGATGTGCTGGACGTGTTAATATATTAATATTTTTAAATATTATCTTTGGCTTGCTGCTGCTGCTTCGCTAGATAGAAAAAAAACATTTGAAATCCACATGGCTGCATAACCAGTATTGGTCTGCTGCTGCCTGGATGAATGGAGCTAATTAAAATGAGGCATTTGAGTGCAACATACACAGACTGGGGAAAGAAAGAAAAAACGAGGGAAAGAGGTGGCTAACAGTGAGCACAGACGAAAAGATAAGGAGGGAAGGAGGAAGAAGGCAGTAGAAGGCGAAGAGAGAGAGGGCTGAACTTACGGGATATGAGGTCAAAGCTTCTCTTCTCATCAGGATTGTGTTTCACCTGGCAGGTGAGCAGGTTGAGTTTAGCTGGCGGCCGGTTAGCCTGCCAGAGAGAGAGATGGAGAGCAGAGAGCGGGGGAGAGAGGAGGGAGGGTAATAACAACAACACAAATGAGTGAGAGTGTTGTGTTTAACCATATCTGACTGCTGCTGGAGCCAAATGAAACATCTGATAAGCTGCTACGTGTGAGAGGAGCTGACCGGGCCAGAGTTAAATCTTTATATGGGAACAAAGAGAGTTTAAAGAGACTCAGCTGGGGCAGCGATGTGAGACGAATGTTAACTTGTGAACTCGGGCTGTGCTCTCTGCTGCTGTCTGCTAATATATTCATGGTTAATGGGTGCAGATAATGACCAGCTTGGGAGAAAGCCTGCAGCCAGGACACTGAAACTGCAATGTGTGTGAGGACTAAATGAAGCATGTAGGGAGATATGTGTGCATCTCAAGTGTGAATTTGTTTTAATCGCTCCTGTCTCGTGTTTAAGCTGTTGTTTCAGAGCTCAGACACAAAAAGGCGTTGTTGTTGTTTGCTTACTGTGCCGTGTGAGATGGTGAGGTATCCGTTCTTTGCCGTGCACTTTCTCTTCTGCCACACTTTCCTCAACCTGCGACGTGCAGAAGACAGCGATTAGCACGTCACAAACACGGCGGCAACAGACACGTAATATTTAATTTGATCACATGTTATAATACAGAACACATGCATTAATTATGATACACAGGCTGATCAATGTATTCATATGTATGCTAGAAAAAGCTGCATCATTAGTTCTAGAGCTGAAACAATTAGTCCATTAATTGATGAGTTGATCAAAAGAAAATTTTGATAATTGATTAATTGTTTAAGTCACTTTTCAATCAAAAACATCAAGTATTCTCTGGTTCAGCTTCCCCAAAGTGAGGATTTGCTGCTTTTCAATCACTGTAAATTGAAAATCTTTGTGATTCGGACAGTTGGTCGGTTAAAATAAGAAATATGAAGACGTCACCCTGGACTCTGGGAAATTGTGATGGGCATTTTTTGCAATGTTGTGACATTTTATACTAAATTAATCGATTAAATGAGAATGTAATCAGCAGGTTAATGAATGAAAATGAAAATAACTATAGGTTCAAATCTTGGTTTAGCTTTATACTATGAAAAATCTTATTCTAATGTGTTTATCACAAATTTAAAACTCGGTACAAAAGAAAAACTCACATTTACAACTATTATGTACAGTAAAATAGTATTTTTGTCACCTACAGTACCACAAATGATCTTTTCAAGTTATTTTAAAAACTCACCCGTCACTTTTCTTGTAAAGGTACCCACTGCGCTCTGTGCCGTGCTCCTTGTTACCCTGCGGCTGGTGCAGGCTGTAGGTGGTGCTCTGCCGCACCTGTGAATCCTGGGAAAACACACGCAAAAAAAACAGAGGTGACAAATCAGAGCCTTTACACACACATAAAAAATGAAATTAAAAAAAGCAGGATTTGCAAATCCACATTGCAGTCAAGTCGGAGCCACTGACGCGTTAAATGGCTCTGATTTACGCTCTGCTTCTGGGTCTCCTGCTCCTCTGAGAATTTCGAAGCAAGTGTGGACAACAATAGGAAGATTGCTGCTGTGAGCCTGAATGATTTTGTACACATGGAGATAAGAAAATAAGAGCTTTTACACCTCTGAATGAGAATGTGCAACAGCAGATGGCCAAAAGCTGTCGTTAGCATCTTAGTCTCATGAGCAATTCTGAAAGGATCAAAAACCACATTTTGATTACAAGCCTGGATGTAGTTTTAACTGATATAACCTCAACTAGATTAAATTTAACTTGATTCATCTGTTGGATATTCAGGTTCGACTGCAATGTAACAACAACAAGGCAAACAAAGGCCAGATTTCTGTATGAGTGATGTCATTTCCTTTCTGGAAACACTATGGGAAACGGAGAGGACGACTTCTGAAGGCAGGCGTTAACTGGGATTTAATGATTTTATTTGTGTGTGCTGTTATCAGCAGACACACACACAGCAAACAGGATAATCTTGGACGAGCAGGAATGCAGCTCCAGCTCCAGCTTTTCTCATTGAAAAGTCATTGAAAATAAAAAGCACAACTTAAATTAACCAAAGCACTGAAACAATGTCATGTTTGAGCAAAAAAACATGGATTATCTGCTGCTGCCAAAGAACAGAAAACAAACCATTGATCTAGCACTACAACTGAAGCAATGGAAGCACAATGAAAACAGGATGCAAACAACCACAGAAAAGTTTTTTTTTGTTTTTTTTTTTTCAAGAAATCCACTTACTCTCCTAGACTTGTGTCACAAAAGACGGAGGCAGCGAAGGAAAGAAGAAAACAATCTTCAGGTGAGACCAGGAGCTGCATAAGTAATAGTTCACCGAACACAGCGCTGGGGTCAGTTAAAAATCACATCCACTCATTTGGGTGGTGGAGAATAGCAACACATGTATGAAACAAATAGGAAACACCTCCACCTTTTCGGGACAGATTGAAGGTGCATTTTCACGAGACATTTAGTTAGAAATATGCTCTTGACTCAGCTGATACTTGGTTGTGTGAACCCCAACCCTGATAGAGTCCTACATACCAGCCATGTTAAATATAAGAGGTTCAGGATTGTTTATAGCAGACACAATATGATTTTAGAGCAGATTTGTAGGAGATTAAAATATGATATTTGACTGACATGTTCAGTTCATAGAGGACCTGCGTGTGCTTGCGTGTTACCTCCTTCTGCTCCACCTGTAGTGCTGACTTGAGGACGTCTCGTAACTGAGTCAGTTGTTTCCTCTCCTCATCCTGCACCTGCTTTATCTGTCGTAAAGGAAAGATCGAGAAAACAGGAGAGAAAGAAACACATATGATGCATGTGTGATAAAAATGTCAGAGTCGAGTGAAGCGAAGAAGATACCGGAGCTGCTGCTTCTCTCACCGTGTGCAGATCTGTGGCCAGTTTTTCTATGGAAGGTTTCAGGTTGTCCACGGCTTTCAGACCGTCCTGAAAGAAACTGAACAGGAAGCGCATGAATTTAACATATGCTGAATACATTAGTATCACAGAACTGCCACAAAATAATCAGCAATTCTTATGTGAGTGACTTAAACTGTATAAAAGGACACTTTTTAGCAACTATAATGTGCTGTAATCTAACTTGACTCAACTAAAACAGACCTATAATACATTAAATGACAAAACAACATAAAGTGGATATGTTTACATTGAATTCAATTGGTAATATGGCGAGATACATTTTATAGGCACCAAAATAAACATGTTTTTCAGGTTCTTTCGAAACCAAAGCAGTTTAAATGGGTACAGGGTTTGTGTGTCTTACTTGCACTGTGCATGGAAGTACTTGATGAGGTTCTGCAGCAGGTCCACCCCCTTCTTGATTTTGATCTCATTGACTTTGAGGAGATACTGTAAACACATTGAATACAGATTTAGTCAGACCAGGTTCAGTCAGAGGGAAAAAGCAACTCGGGCTCCGTCTCAAACATATACATCCCTTTCATCTCATATCAAGACACTTCAAAGTAAAAGTCTTCATCTTTCAAGTAAAGTTTTGTTGAAGTAAAACATCAAAGAGGTACAGACTGCGCAAACATATTAAATGTAATCCAAGATTTGTATTCCAAAAGGCTGCACACCCATTCTGAAATATCCAACCTTTACCTGAGTCTGGCAAAGACGGACGTTTGCAGGAACTACTCTATAAAAAGGTCATTTTTCCAAAACATATTTAAACAAACTGTGATCTGATTCCCAATTATTAGTCCGACTAACCTCACACATCTGCAGCTGGAAGAATCTCCTCTCCTTCTCCATCTCTTCAGCGATTTCCGCCCCACTGATTTCCGTCCTGATCATCCCATGCTGCCTTGCGTGCTCCTTCTTCTCCTTCTCTATCTTGGTGCTGGCAGGAAGTGACATCACAGGGGTCAAAGAGCACACAGAACGTCCACGAAAGCACCATAAACGCACAGAAAGTGTGGTATTGTGTAAAATCAGCCCTATTGCTGTCTGTCAGATAAAGGAGTGGTCTTGTTGGGGGAGCTGGCTGCCCGAAAAGGTCTGTGGTTTCTACTAATTAAATGGTTATGGGTTAGAGATGGTTAGTTTTAGCTATAAGGTTGGAAATGACTGAGATTTAGGAGGATTATGGAGTAATAGTAAGGTTAGTGTGTCTGTGCAGGTTCATCTAAGCCAACCAGGTAGTGAGCAGTCTAACTTTGAAATGAAGGCATGTGATAAGTTTATAAGTTCTGTTATCGGGCGAGGTAACACAACGTCTCCTTATGATGCAAGACAAGCATCATCAACTGTCTTCCTCTTACAACTATGCCATAACAACACCTATATCACCACCAACTCGTCCCCGTTGTAGGAATAAAGCCATCCCTGGAGAAGGTGATGTTAATAGAGGTGTCTTGAAGGCATGGCATCCTCCACGGGATTAAACATTGAAGCTTCCCTACCAGACAACAGAACTAAATAGTCATCACCTATTTTATAGTACTGCATGTCCAGATGTACAATGTACTGAAGTGAACATACTAAATTTGCAGCAGAGGAACATCTGGCTAACTGCACCGACGCTGCACTGATTCCACTGAAATAGCTGAAAAAAACATGATCTGTGTTGTTTGAACTTCTTAAATCAGAATTACCAAGAGAGGGGTTAAACTGCACGAGGCTCATCATCTGCTTTTGGAGGGCGTCAACTTTTCCAGCAGTAGCATAAAGCTTGTTAGCACAATCACACACTTCCTGTTGTTGTTGTTGTTTCTCACTGATGATGGCAATTGAAACCGGCACATAAAGCAGAAGCAATTAGAAAGCAGATGTCAGCTAGTGGAGATTACTGAAGTTCAAATCTCAACAAGGGGAAGCTAGTTTTATACATAACTGATGTGCATTAGGTGTTTGGTTATGTGTAGGTATTATTATGTAAAGATGATTAAGGTTAGGTGTGGGTTTAGTGTTTTAAAAGGTCGGGGATAGATCTAGGAGGGCATGAGCAAATGAGATTAGTGATTAAAGATTTTGATCACTGTTGCACTCTTGCACTTGTTCTGGTGAAAGCTGGTTGCCTGACAGTCAGTATTCGGAGCTGATTTTACACAAAGACCATAAACTCTGCATACAGTATATCTCGCACAGGCAATCAGGAAAACACACCACACACAGAAGGGGAGGGACCAATCCATGCAACAGGGCATTCTTTTCCATATGCTGTTTTTTCTCTGACAGCATATAACTTGACTACAAAAAGGATGCAGCAGTTTGTTCCCTCTCAGAGAGACAGGACGAGTGTGTGTCGGTGACCACAAGCCGCTCGAGAGCTGTTCGGCCTGGCTCATGTGCAACAAGACAAACTTCACTCCCTCATGTTCAAATGTGTTATCTGTTTGACCTGCAGCTAGACTCGGTGCAATATATGACAAAAACAACATCAGCTTTAAAGAAGAAAGATCAAAGTGGTGGGACAGCATGAGTCATCTTTTAAAATATTCTGTCAGAATATAAAACTACCAACCAGTCTCAAAGGAATACTTTGACATGTTGGGGATGCACCTAACCGCAGCTTGTCACTTTTACACGTTTTTTGTATGGATGAAACAAACAAGACATAGCATGTTAATTAGTGAGCTTTAGAGGCACTGGTAGCTGGATTTTGTTAACTTTGGACAGAGTCTGGCTAGCTGTTTCCCCCTTACTACAGTGTTAATGATAAGCTAAGCTAACGTCCCTTCCAATATATCGAACTACTCCTTATACATTCCTTCTCAAATACCATGTTACTCCCTTTATATATTATGATTCATGATGTCGCACCACTTTAAAAAGGAAGGAAAAAAGAAAATCTACTGCTTTCTTGCTGTTGCACAATAAATACCTAGTGTCCCTCAAGCAAAGTGGTTTGTATTTACATCTTTATTTTGACTGCACAACCTGACTTTAGTCTGCAACTATATAGTTGTATTGTTAATATATACTGTTTGGCCGGCAGGATACTAGAAATGAAACAACATTTGGCATGTTCACAAAGGCTGTATAATGTGGTGCTGCGGACAAAAGCAATTTTGACTTGAGGTTTGTTTGTTGAATGACATTAACTGTGAGTCGTGGTGGAAGGAGACACAATTAAAGTCAGTTTCCAAAAAAAATACCGAGGTTACAATCAGCCTTAAAGACACAAATAGTTCCGACAGCCTTTAGTTTTGGTCGTAAACTCGCCATTTTGCCAGAGTGAACAAGCCAAATTTAATTTCATCGTGAGTACACTGCTGGCCTTTGTCAGCACATGAATCGTGAGCCCTGACAGCATTACAGCATCATCAGGGCTGTGACTAATAGAGAGACACATGTTAGCCAGGCCGTTTGGCCGCCAGCCAAACTGACAGTTGTTCAACTGATGATTGGGCTGAGACTCCATTCACTTTCAGTCCTGTCAGCTCAGGGAGTGATTCACCAATTAGGCAATAAAGACAAAGACACTGGAGTTTTCGTAGGTACATTCTGCATTCAAATTGAGGAAAAATTGTCTGGTTTTAGTAATTAGATTTCAGATTAAACACTCTTCCTGAATTAACAGCATTCAAAGTGAGACAACTCCCAACCTGGAGGCTGAAAACAGACTTCAAACTCGGGAGTCAGGATGCAAAGAGCTTGCAAACCAAATTGGGGAATCAGAAATTCATCTCTCTGTGTCTGTGAATATGAAAACAGTCAATTATTGCGACAGCAGAGAGATCAGAGACGACCGGAGGATCGCTGATAAACAAGAGCGGCAGGACATGTCGGGGTGTTTGGGTTGTTTTCCAATCAGGCAGAACACTGGACTCTATTGATGGCCTCTGTTTGCCATCAATAGAGTCAAATCATAAGAATAAGTTGGGACGGTCAGGAACAGTCACATAGCATCCGGCTGAACTCTCAATGTCAGTACAAAGCCCGTACTGTCTGATCGAAACGGTTTGGAGAGAAGATGTATTACCCTTTCAGTAAAGAATGTCCTTTGCAGCTTGTAAAATATATGACAGTGCTATAAAAAGTCGTGTGTTCTTTGCATGCACAATCACAATGGTGTGTGAGTGGAAATGGTGTCTCAGTGTGGAGGTGGAAAGGTGGTGGTGAGGGCTGGTTATTCACGTTATCAAGGATGTGTTGACAGATAATCACAGGGGGAGGTTAGAGGGGGAGAGCGGTTAGTCGAGACAAGTCAGACAAAGACAAAACAAATACTGCACATTTCATTTTAACATACTGACTGACACATGTGGCTTTAAAACGGCAAGCTAAGACTAGCTGAAGTGATAAATTCAACCTAATGATGACTGTAATCACAAGGTTTAACCAATTAACTAACAAACCATCGAATGCCTGGTTCTATTTATGGAAATAAATTAAAAGGTGGTGAGTATACATGTAAGGTTTCTTACACTTTTGTTTCGTAGTCCTTCCAGGCTTTGTCAAAAGGCTTTTTCAGATCCTGTGAAAAATGACACAAAGCAGAAAGTTTAAATTGAAACAATAGTCAGGAATAGAGTGCTGGAATAATTAATTGATTCATTGATCAGTTAATCAACATAAAATGTCAACAACAATTTTTGATATGGCAGAAAGACCTTGTGGTGAGATTATTTTGTCAACTACTGTTTCCAAGGTCAATCTATTACTGTTTCAATCTCAACTTGTAAGCCAACATGGATGAAGAATTCTTAAAGTTCTCAAAAATCTACTGTTTCATGACAACTGGGCAAACTCCATCAGCTGAGGAACACCGTGTGATACCGTCAAAAGCTCCAGAACAGCTACTAAATGGACCTGGTGGGGAGATTGTTTTGTCAACTGTTGTTTCCAGAAGAAGAACTTTCAATCTCAACAATTTTGGCAATCGATTAATTGTAATAGTAATTTATCAAGCATTTGTTGGTTCTGAAAAAATGTGACGATTTGCTGCTTTTCTCTTTTTTATATAAATGTAAAGTGAATACCTTTGAGTTTTTAAGGTGTCACTTGGTGCTCTGGGAACTTGTGACAGACATGTTTTAGAGACCAAAGTTAAAGGAATAGTTTGACATTTTAGAAAATGCTCTCATTCGCTTGCCAAGAGTTGGATGAGGAGGTTAATACCACCCTCATGTCTGTAAATATGAAGCTAAAGCCAGCAGCTGATGAGCTTAGCTCACCATAAAGACTGGAAGCAGCCTCTTTCCAAAAGAAACAAAACCCACACAGCACCATCTCTAAAGCTCAGTGATTAACATGTTATATCTCCTTTGTTTAATCCGCACAAAACCCTGTAGTATAAAAACTACTATTTGTGGATTTTTGAGAGGTTATGTGCACGACCATTTCTTGGCTGGGCTCAGTGACTTTGTGAGCTTTAAAAGTGCTGGTTGGCGGATTTTGTTACCTTTGGACAGAGCCAGGCTAGCTGTTTCTTCCTGTTTACAGTCTTTGTGCTAAGCTAAACTAACTGGCTGCTGGTGGTAGCAGCAACTGTATTTACTTAAAGACATGAGAATAATCTCTTCATCTAACTCTTGACAAGACAGCGAATATGGAAATTTCCCAAGACGTCAAACTATTCCTGTAATCGAAAGAATAACAGATTAATTGTAAACGAACATAATCATTAGTCGCAGCCCTACATATATGCAAGTCAAATAAAAAAAAACAACAGAAAAACTGTGGTTTAACACTAAACAACACATGATACTTAAGGCTGTTCGCAGGAATTTAAACACACACACCTTTACAGCAACCAGGAACCACAAAGATGTCACCATCATGATCATTGTCAGTGCTTACTAACTGTCACATGTTCAATAAAATACTTTCCTTTCTCACTCACTAATCAACAAAGCTACTGTATGCGTGTGTGTGTGTGTGTGTGTGTGTGTGTGTGTGTGTGTGTGTGTGTGTGTTTCATCACAATGTGAATCAGTAAGCTGAATCATCCTCCTCACAAATGCAGAGCAGCCCACAGCTGCCTCAGCAGGGAACTGGGCGAGGTTACGGCGGAGGGTTTTTGGGAAAGCAGGAGCGCGGTGCGATTGTTTTTGGCATCCGTAACGCGATTCCTCCGCCCGCACCGACAACAAGCAACGCTGATTTCTCATCGTCATGGGTGCGCTTTCAACAGCTGCTTGAGCAAAGCGCTTGATTAAACAACATCCCTAACGCTGCGGTGCTGATTAAACAGCGATTAGGACAAACAAAAGCAGACAGTACTGGGTGCAATTGGCCGTGTCATTCCCTAAATAATACAATTCAACAATATGAATTGTTGGCTGATACCAGAGCCAGGATGCCAGCAAAGTCTGCTCAACAGCATGCAACAATAACAACAAATAATCATGAGAATTCTGACACATTTCGCTCTAATGTTCCCTTTGTAATTAAATACCAAAAACTGCAGTAAGCACCTGCTGAATCATGGCATTGAAACAAGGTTTCCAGCCAAAGAAAACTCAAACCCATACTAACATTTAGCACCTTAAGCAGTAGTTATATCTGGCTTACTGTGCATTGCTGTCCATGAATGTGAAAAGCACACATATTTCTGTTCGGCTGGACAGGCAGCTTATGGCTTTAGTGCATTGTTAAAGCTCCAGAGAGGACCGTGATCCCGTTGTTGACCTCCACTTCAACAGCAGAGGAGTGGCAGGCTCAACCTGTCGGCCAACAGGATCACGGTCTAGTTCACTGGGCCAAGCCAAGGAGCACTCAGCCATTCAGTCAACCATCTCGAGGGCAGAAACCACCAGAGGAAAGAAAGCATAAAAGACTATAAAAATACAAAAGAAGCTGAAGACCAAAGCGAAAGAGCAAGCCTGTGAAGCAAAAAGCCAAAGCAGAAGAGGAAGTCGCTAAAATGAACGAACTGCAGGTCAAGAGAGAGCCAGAAAGAAAAGCGAGGGTGAGCGGAAGGAAATGTCAGAGCCAGAGAGAGGAGAAAAATGGTAACAATGGCTAAAAATACCAGATACAGGCACTGCTGGGCACAGAATGGCAGAGCTGAATAGGCCAAGGCACGGGGCAAAACACTCCCCGAGAGAGCAGCGAGCTCTTAGTGCCCTGATTCCCTGTCTGGCTGAATCCAAAGGACGGAGGAGGAATGTCATGCCCTTGACAAGGGCCTCCATTCGCAAACTTATCACTTCTTCCTACCTACTACCACACATGTCCAGGAATAGCACTTCCTGTTACACATTCCTCCCACCTTTTCCCACCTCAGTAATGAATGTACAACCTGGTTGACAGCAATGAGTTTAGTTTGGATCTGTAGTGCTGGTGCACACTTAAAAAGGGCCAGTTCACCCAAATTACAAAAGAAAACAAAAAATATTTTCTTACTACTACCACAGAAAACAAAAATCAGCAAATCCTCAGTCATTTCTGTTTAAAATTGACTTGAACAACTATCAAAATGGTTGCAAATTAATTCTCTGTCAATCAACTAAACAACTAACTGACTAAATATTTCCTGGCTATTACTCTAAATAATCCACTGACCATGGGGAGTACCTCTGTGTAGAAAGTAGTTAGCAACCAGGACACTGCAGTGTTTCTGCAAAGCAATGTTACCGTTCATTCTTTTAAATGTCCTTTTTCAAGCTACAAACTAACCATAAATAAAATTCCTTTCGCCTTGATCATATTATGAGTGGAGGCAGAAAACTCAGAGACAGAAAACCTGGACAAATAAAACCAAATTCTGCATGGCTATGTACCACTAGAAGCAAGTGGGAAAACATGCTTTATTATAATTTGGTTGAACTGACCCTTTAACCTGCTACTTGTGCTGTTTGTAAATCTTTGGTTCAATAACTTTAAAAAACTACTGCTGCTGCTGATGTTTTAGTTGATGGCAGAGTACGTCGTAGGCAAACGAATGAGGAGTGGCCTTGATCAGTAATCTGCTCTTATCTAAAATCTCAAACAGCGAGCATGCGTGGGTGGTTCGGGTGTTCACGACTCACTGGACCACAATGAGACAGAGTGCAGCTGGACTCGCATCGCTGCTCAGTCCAACAGCGTTAGACCCCAGACCTCTCTCCTCACACTCCTTACTTACACAAACACACGGCGGATCCTGCAGCCACTATCTAGACACTGTAACTGAATAGTGATAAGCCTGAAATGACTCATGGTGGGTTAGAAACACAGACGGGTCAATAAGCAGAGGATGAGAGGGTCTGCTGCAGGCATGACATCATGCCGGCGTCCACTCTGAAAGTCTGCTGTTAGCAGAACAGTCTCGTGGACTCAGCACTTTCCATTTTCCACTGACTGGAGTGTGTGTGTGTGTGTGTGTGTGTGTGTGTGTGTGTGTGTGTGTGTTTATCTTTAGTAATAACACTACTGGGTCTTCCAGGGACCCCACCCCTGCCTTTTTTGCTAGTGTTGCACTGACTGAGCTGTATCCTGAGTAAAGACTATTTCAGTTAAATATTTCTATCAAAGGCATTTTACACTTTACCTCCTTTCCTGTGCCCTACAACAGGAAGTACAGAAATAAGACAAGAAGTGATGGCAACCTAAAAATTACTAGGTCACTTCATTTTTTTTTTTTACACATGAAATGCAAATTGCCCTCGGCGGTGAAACGGCCATGGAGTTAGATGAGGTGGAAAATGGTGGGTTTTTAGCTGAGTAGCAGCGGTGACAGGTTGCTAGGTGGTAGCCCTCTAATCACAGAGCCATTAGCGTCTGCCTCCCTCGGGGTTAGTTCATTGCACTCATTGCCAAAGACAGCTCTGGCAGAATATTAACAAGCTCTGAGGGAACAACGGCCACCAGAACGCCATTAAGTCCCGAGTTAAATCAGATGAAAGGACTGGTGACCATTATAGCTGCCACACAGCTGCAGTAATCTAAGCCACATTTTAAGATAATAGATTGCACTTTTATGCACTGAAAGAAAATTAAGAATGACACTTTAAGAGTTATGTCATTAACACACCTTCTTCACTGAGATGTTCCTGTTTTCTTGGATGTTTTGTTCATCACACCCCTAAAAGTATTTTCCTAGCTGTTACCTGCCCTCTGTATGTACAGTCTCCCTGTTGCAGCCTTGTATGGAGAGAAAGAAAGAAAGAAAAATTGGGTTACGTTTGTGTGTGGAGACTCTCTTCACAGCCTCTGATCCACAAATGAATGTTGTGTTTAAGTGCTGGTGAATCGTGAAACACATGTGTATCAATATTCTCTGATCTTTTAAATATATCCCTCTTCCTCTTTTATGACATCCATATCAACCCATTACTTCATCTTACTCTCCCTCCTTCTCTCCCAGCAGTCTAAACAGCCCGTCACGCAGGTCTGGACTTCTTCCTGCTTCCCCCTCTCCTAACAGGTACTTCCCCCTGGGAGAGGACCGGAGTGAAGAAGCAGGATAATGACAGAGGAGGAGGAAGATGATGAAGGGGAAGGGAGGGACGAGTGAACAGCCTTGGGCTGTGGAGGTGAGCAACAGGTTGGGAGGGGATGACTCTTTCTCTACTTTCTTCCTCACTTTTCTCTCCTGACACTGAAGGCTTACAGTAATTTCCAAGCTTTAGTGACGCTACAACAGTGGTGACATTTATGTGAGTGTGTGTAAATGTGTGTGTGTGTGTGTCCTGAGGTATGAAATAACCAGCAGCTCATTAGCCCCGTGTCATTGGGGGAATGAGAATGATCCGAGGGCTAATGAGCAATAAGTGGGTAAGTATTACAGATGTGACTGGCTGCCACAGCCAGAGTGGAGAGTGAGATGGTGGGCGGTGAGTGTGGACAGAGTGAAGGAGACAGGGAGGGAAGAAAGAGGGGGAGAGACAGTAGTGGAGTTAAGAGAGAGAGACAAGAAGACAAAGAAAGGAAATCATGGAAGAGAAAAGCAGAAAAGAAAACACTGCACTTGAGAGACGTGCAAAAGAGAAGAGAAAGGACAAAGAGGACAAACAGTTCAGAGGTCGAGGCAGAGCCAAGTGGACGAGGGTCATGGGGGCAACCAGCGTTCCTATGGAAACCGGCCTCATTACAGAGCTGGCTTAATCGCATCATACTTCGGTGGAAACGGCAGCCAATCATGTGCCTGGAGAGTGAAAGGTCACAGACCGCCGCGGACAGTAACGAGGGCTGATTGCATTACACAGCTGCAGAGCCTGTTAACGAGTGTCTGTCTGGGTTTGGTCCGGTCGGTGGACACACATGACTGACTGACTGGCTGGCTGGCTAACTAACGGGTTCGTCAGTATATAAAGGTGGTAGGGCTGCGTATTGCCCAGACCAAAATGTGTCCATAGCACCAAGTATTGAAAACTGTCAAGTACTAAAAGCTGGCATTAAATGTCGGGTCAGATTTGCTCGTGTATAGTTTCTATTTTTCATTCTATTCTTATTTTAGTTTATGTACTTTTTTTTTGTTACTTTCTATCTGTATTTATATCTGTCCTGCACTGCTGCAACAACCGAATTTCCCTGATCAGAAAGTTCATGGCATAAATCTAAATTCAGTCAATTTTAGGGCACCCTGGTGGCCTACGGGTTTAAGACACCATGAACTTCAAAGCCCCAGTTTGAGTCTGGGTGAGGACAATTGTTGCACGTCATTCTCCATCTTTCTCCCTTGTTTCCTGTGATCTCCCTACAGTCAGCTCTTTAGGGCAAAGTTCTTGTACACCCACTTGTGTTTTGACAACAATGAACGTTTGAGAACTCTGGATTCTTTTATTAAAAGAAAAACATCTTTATATTTCTCAAAGTAAGGTATTAAAAAAGAAGCAGTTTGGCATTGGTACTGAAACTTAGGTCATATCAACACTGGTATCCAAAAACCAAGTCTTAACAGGCAAGTCTTTCTAACATAATTCAGATTTGGGTGTAACTTAAAAGAAATACAACATGTATGTGTGTATATACATGTATGTATTTTTTTGTTTTTCTGTCGTTTTAAAAATTTTACTTTTTCTAATGTAATAAAATGGAAATTCTATTTAAGAAGTCTTTTTGGGAGGCGGAAACTCAAAATTATCCATGTGTTACTGGGAAATTGTTCATCTTGATGCTCCATGCAAAATGATGTCCTGCTGAGTTATTGTAGGCCCATACTAACACTTTCTCATGTGCACTGTTGAGTGATGGCAGGCTCTCTGCTAACACCTGAGCGTACATTATGTTGACTGATTTCAGACTCCACGCTAAAACTTTAGCACACATTTTATGGAGTGATGAACCTTCACGCTGACAGTTTTGCACAACGTTCATCATGTTGAGTTATTGGCGGCATCGTGCTAATACTTTAACTCATCGGTTAGTGACGGGTGAAGTTTGTGATTTTTATTTTGTAGATTCATAAAGCCAGGTGTATTCTGGCAACTATTTCATCAACTATCTATCTTGTCTCTACTTGGCTTGACTTTTACTTTTCATGGAAACAGGGGAAAGTGGCCTGAAGCAGATCAAAGCAGCTTGTTATCAACCTTGTTAATGAGACAGCAGGACTTCAAGGACGGTAATGATTGTAAAGGTGGCTTCAAACCACTTTGAACCAGCAGCACGGCCTCTGGGTACAGCTACCGACTCTTTTAAACTCTTACTGCTGCTTTCCTACAAAGGATTAAGCCACGGCCTAGATGAGCATGTTCCCATTGATATTTACATTGAATTTTGTTTTTTTAAGGTCACTGATGATTCAGCACAAGGCTAAACTCAAGGCATCTACTTGTATAACACTTCCTGTTCAGTTGCGGAGTAACACAAGACCATGCTGTCATGTTGTCTTACCCCTTTGACTCCCTTCAGGTCTCCTTTCAGCAGGCTGTCCAGAGGGAAGGTGATGATGTTGTTCATGTTTTGGAACTGGAGGAGGGTGAGGAGAGAGACAGATAAGAGTTGAAAGGTTACATCAGAGGATTTAAACCTGCAGGAGAGTAAAAGTCAAGGGCGCCCGACGCCACTGAGATGTAATCCTTTTAGTGTCCTGTGTGTGTGTGTGTGCGCAGTGTGTGCAACAGGAAAAGAAGGAGGCACTCAGGTACAAATGCATGTTGGTTTTTTGTTCTTTTATTGTCAGGAAATGGCTGTGATAAGAGGCTGGATGAGCTAAATGAGGTAAAAATAATGAAATTACATCAGGAAATATCTCTTATTTCTAAAAGTTTGCACCCTCAGCACCATTTGCACCATCTTTTAGTCGCCAAGAAATCAGATTTTCACATCATTAAACTCAAAAATATAAAAACGATCCGCTCTGAGACAAGTAACTCCCCTGTTTGCTGTTACTGTGAAGGCCAGCTTCTGTGTGTAACACTGCACATGTAATCTAGGAAGCTTGCTAAAGCCTTGAGAGATTACATCTTCACATCCAGGTCAGGCGGCAGCTCATATTCCTTTAATATAAAGGTGTTGAGATAACACTAATGCTAAATCTCATCTCCTGGTCTCAGAGTCAACACAGTGCGACACAGGGCAGCAACAGACCTCACATGATGGTGTCAGATTTTTCTAATAAAGCTTTGGCTTCGATACAAAACCGGGCTTTACCAGAGCGGCATCAGGTTGAATTGGATATTTGGTGTTGCAGTGGCTCTTTGGCCGTCTCAGTGGAAAACTAGAGCTACCTCCCGAGGGGCTTTCAGTTCCAGCTGGACTCGGTATGTGCTCGATGTGTGTGCGTTAGAGAACACACACAGAGACTCAAGGGGATAGAGACAATTAGGGACAGGATGGAAATCTTTCTTTGTCCCAGAGGATTTTACCCCTTCTAACTCCATCCACTGCTCCGACCGACAATAACACACATTTACACACACTTGTGCACGCACGCACACAGCATAGACTCACCAGGTTTTTGAAGAGCGCAGTGAGCTCCTTGGTGAAGACGGAGAACTTGAGGAAAGCTGAACCCAGATCAGGATCATCTCTGTACACACAGTTTTCTCCAAACTTCTCCAGGGCCTGAGTGTACTGCTCCTCGTTCTCTACATGGGCTGGAAAACACACACGCGCACGCGCACACACACACACACACACACACACACACGCACACACACACACACACGCACACACACACACACACACACGCGCGCACACGCACACGCACGTCAGCTTTGACAGGTAGTAGGAATCAAACTAAGGTCTTTCACTCTCCGATCGTTACATGTCAAAAATCAATCACTGGGTATTAATAATGTATGTTAGTCTTTCAGTGAACAAAGATCCACTTTTCCGGCTGGTCAATCCTTCCATTACACTTCAGGGTTTCCCCGAAGAGTTGGTATCTGCTGCCCACCGCTGATTGGCCCCTTTTGTCTCCACTTTCCCCCCAACTTTTTTTCCTGACATTGCAACATGCTGCTCTGGTTAATTAGTGCAAAGCGAAAAATACAATTTGATCGATCAATCAGTGACATGCTGAGCTTAATCACCCTGTCATTCCCTTATCAATGTACTTATTATGATGAACAGTCACCTCATTAAAGACATGGCCTTTGCTGTGAGATGTACTGTAGCGCCGCTGTTCGTTTTTCCTGAGGTTTTGTAAGCCTCATATTATATTTCATTAAAGTGTAAAGATATCTTCTCACATAAAAGGTTAGAGGCGCTCTTTATTTCAGGCGAGGCGGGGCGCCTCAATTATAAAACGCTGCAGGACACCCTGCAGTTTTCTCCTTTAGCAACAAAACAAGAGCATAACATCATTAGAGGTGAGAACTTATGAGAGAGGAATCTTGTTTTCTTCTTGCTTTGGATCAACTGGCACTTCTGACTAGTGCCGAAAAGATTAGGTGTTTGATTGATTAGTAAGACAAGAGAAAGTTATTTGATAAAAATATTGATAATTTCATTATTATTTAAGTCATTTTTAAGCAAAAACGCTAAACGTTCTCCAGTTCCAGCTTCTCTGGTATCAGGAATAGCTCTGCTTTATATCATCATCGGGCTGTTGGTTGAACAAAACAAGCAGTTTAAGGATGCTACTTTGGACTCTGGGGAACTAAACAATTAACTGAACAATAAATAATTGCAAATGAAAATAATTGTAAGTTGTTGTCCTACTTCTGACAGTAAAAAAGAACAAAGAGACAAGCAGATGTGGAGGTGAAGGAGGCATAAGGAGGTTGTCATCTTACGTTGACTTTAATCCAAAGATTTGATGGCTGTGATCTGGAAATCTCTACCTCCTTTGCCTGTGATTGGACACGTACATTTTCTCACCCTCGTCCACCCCCACCATCTGTGTTTGCTTTTCAATTTCGCTTCTTCTCTTAAGCGACAAGAAACTCCAGGGGTAAAGGAACAATTTGATCCTTCTTTTGATAATGATTGCACTGAGAGATGATAACGACACCCACAGGGAGACGCAAAGAAACGAGAGGCCGGACCAAAGAGAAACGAGCGACAGCAAAGGAAACATTAAGCCGAAGATGGACAGGAAGAAGAAAAGAAAAATACCTCCCCACACTAAACAAACCCCCAGTCAGTTACCAGTCGGGGGAAACCCACAAACCAGCCGTGACCAAAGTCTCCTAGCATGTCTAAAGTCGACCTAATCCACCACGGGGTTAGGCCGAGATGATTCCACTTAATACACTTCACGCCAGACTAGGCAGCTGATAACAGCTAATGCCATTGGGACAGCGGTGGAGCAAGGGATGGAGCAATGGGGGACTGTTGCTATGACGACACTCACTAAGAGATGTGACGGAGACATGGGGGGGGGGGTT
>NTHP01000018.1:1694176-1728347 GCA_003416845.1 Oplegnathus fasciatus | reverse complement strand
GGGTTTGAGGGAGGGACTCGAGGAAACAAAAAAAGAGGAGGGGTGTTTAAAAATATGAGCATGTACACTAAAAGACACCTGCTGCCACATCATGACTCAGCTTTTTATCTTCCAAACACACAGATAGATAACAGACACAGGTGCACAGATGTGCCAGGTTTATAGATGAAGCTGGATAAGCTCACGTCTCCGCCGCAGAGATATCCATCATGTTATCAAAAGGGGAAAGCTGAAAGCCTCTGAGTCGCTACCTGCTGACCTCCTCACATCAGACAAATTTTATCTAAACCTGTATCACCAAATATCAACTGATGCAAAAGGTGAGCTGGACCATCAGGCACCCTATGAGACTCAGTGCACAAGTGGCAAAATGAGAGCAAGATCAGCTTCTAACTACAGAAAACAGACAGAAAGTTTTTTTTAAACAAACGAAACCTTTGTTTCATTAAGTGATCAATGAGATCAACAAGAGAGAAGCACCAGATCCTCACATTTGAAAAGTTTGACTTATGCTGTGACTTAAATGATAATCCAATTATTAAACTTTATTGGCGATTAAGACATCTGCTGTAATGTACATTACCTGACATTTATACTTGAACATTACTAAAATACATACGATGCACTTTCTACAGATGTTAGCATGACTCAACACTTGTTTTAACAGTAGAGACGTATTTTTCAAAATGATGGAACCAAAAGAATTATTTGAATTTAAGATTTTTGTTGTTGTTTTAATTTATAAGAGGCTGATGACATTTAAGAATACAGAAAGAAAAAGTTTATTAGCCAAATAATAAAAATTGCAAAAAACACACTCCATCATTTATCATTTAGTAGACTAAAAACTAGAGCAAAAACAATTATGTCAATAAAATGATCAGTTGATCAACAATTATTCAGAAACTATTTTGATAATTTTGCTTAAAAATGACTTCAACAATTAATCATCAATTAACTGGTTCCAGCTTCTAATAGTAAAGTAAATATTTGCCTCTAGTAAATTAAATATCTTTGGACAAAACAAGCAGATTGAATAAGTCAGCTTAGGCTCTGGAAAACTCAGATTTTTTGACATTTTGTTGACCCAATGATTAATCAATTATTTGGGAAAAAATACTAAAATAATCCTCAGTTGCAGCCCTATCAAAAACGGTGAAATGTGTCGTACAGAGATGTAATAAACTTCAATCACTGTCATGTGTCAGACACCAACCCTCACCACGTACCCGCAGTCTACTGTTTACACATCAGCTCCAGCTGTTTGGCAGTGGCTCTGCCAGGCTCTGCGCCAACAGGGCGGTGGCCTGCTCCTGCTTTTGAAGTGGCACATGAGAGCTCCGAGCTCCGCTATTCAGCGCCGACAAACAGCCCAAACCCCCCCTGGAGCTGCTTAGTGAGTACATGTGTATTTGTTGTAACATGACCTAAACACATCACACATGCAGCCTACAGTACAGAGCAGCTTTGAACCTCAAAGGACTGCATGACATGCTGAGCTAGTTTAGAAGTAACGTGGCGGGGACAGGAACCAAAAAGAAGTGAGACACAGGCAGTCATTTTTCATAATTTACACTGTAAACAAAATCTGCTAATTCAGTGCTGCCCTGCACATGTTGCCTAAACACTTCCAACACATTAAGCTGGTGCTGGTCTTTGCCTGGTTCGGACCTGTGAGTCACTCTAAAAACTATCAATGTTACCTGCCTTTTATTAACACCGAACATCCTCCATTGTAGCATTTTGATGCTGAAATGACATAGATCCGTGGGTCCAGATCTTTTTAGCTTGTGACCCCTTAAATCTTGCCACATCTCGTTATCGGTACAATAATAAACCCAGTCACCCAGTTGTGCACAACATTCTTTACTGTATCTTCCTTCTCTCTCTCACACACACAGAAAACAAAACATATTGTACAGCTTCCAGGCGTCTGCTGAGGATTATCTAACATCCCAAAGGCTTGTTTTGCAGCTTCTTCCATTTCTCTCTCTCTCTCACACACACACACACACACACACTCACACACAGATAGGGTTTAATCACCAGATAGCAGGCTGGCCTCTGCTTCCTCTCTCTGTCTCTCCCACAATCATTCCCTTACACTCGGCTCCATCAGGCCTGGTCGGCTGACGCTCCGACGCTCGCTAACACAATGTGCGGCCGACCTCAGATCAATTCCATATCTCTCTACGGACTCTATGAAAACACTGGACTCCATGGCCACTTAACAATATGGCCAAGGGCACTGAGAGAAGGGAGTGTAGTTAACTTTTACCGGCAGAAGACAGAGACCAAGAATTATAGGCCGTGAGAAAGACAAATAAATGAAGAAAGAGGATATTAAAAAAGGAACAGAGGGGAATACGTTTATTCGCTTTTTATACAAAACGGGCAAACTCAGCAACACAGCTGTTAACAAGACTGACTGAATATGGCCAAAAGTTCCAAAGTGTGGATGCACTTCACCAAAGTCAACGAACCAACTGCGAAATGCAGTATTTGTGGAAGAATACTCACAACAGGTCCCTTGCTTAAATATTCTACTACCGTAAGTCATGTTAAAGTAAGAACTTGCATTTTTGATAACTTGCCTCAGCCTACCGCCAGTGTTACACTGTATTCTGTGACCTGTAGCAGTGCAACAACAATTTCGCCTTCAGATAACGCAAGTGCATCGTGCATGCAGAAAAATTTGCAATTTATTAATTTGGTGAATGATAAAGCAGAATTCTAAAGTAGAATTATTTTTCCCTGTGTTGTTTTTAGTAGCACAGCCCCCAGTGAGGAGCAAACACTGTTTTCATTCATTCCCCACCAAACAAACGACTTAAAAAGATTTGATAAAGAGATTTGAAAGGATTAAGACTCGATAAGCAGATTCGGAGCTAGTTTCAGGTTTGATAAAATTCTATCGAACCCCATCCCTGGAGCCAGTTAGCCCAGATTAGCGTTTAGACTGGAAACACTGAGAAACAGCTTGCCTGGCTCTATCCTAAGCTCTAAAATACGTCTATCAGCACCTCTAAAGCTCACTAGGAAGTCGCTGCTCCAGCCAAGAAATAGTCCGGCACATGACCCACAACTTTTTGTTTTTACACTTTGTTGTTTGTACAGATTAAACCAACAAGATATAACATGTTAATTAGTGAGCTTTAGAGGTGCTGGTAGGCAGATTTTTTTATCTTTGGACAGAGCCAGGCTAGCTGTTTCCCTCTGTTTCCAGTCTTTATGCTAAGCTAAGCAGCTCGTGGCTGCTGCTTCATATTTAATGTACAGACAAGAAAGAAAGCAAATAAGCGTATTTTCCAAAATATCAAACATTCCTTTAAATGAGGGACTTGTACGAATAGAGGTGGCTCAGTCTTTCACTTTCATTACACTTTCTTCTTCTTCCTCCTTTATTTCAGTGTCTCTTTAGGTCTTTTTCCTCAGACATCCATGCAGTTTAATTACATTAGAGCTTGTGGGAGTCTCATTTTCTTGGTTACCTGGCAGCCAGGAGAGAAATGCATGTGTGTGTGTGTGTATGTGTGCAGCAGCGATTCAAAGGACATGGCCAGATCAGACGCCATCGAATTCAGCGTTTTCCTGATGCAACGCGGGCCGAGTGCTGCATTATTCAGCGACTCCATCCTGTCCACCTATAGGTACAACAGCTGGAACACAGCGTTCACTCGTCTGCCTGGAGTCGTTATCTGTTCAGCAGCTTTGGCAGGCCTGTCCTAGCAGCTCTGCACCATCAGCTCCAGGTTCTTCGGGGGGTTTGAGATGCTGCTGCTGGTTTATTCATCAAAACCCACAAGCTGACAACCTGACAGGTCCCTGCAGCAACACGGGGCCCTCTCGCTCATCTACGCAGCTTTTCCTATATTTTTCCTTTCTCACCTCTTTTACTCTCATGTCCCCATCTTTTTCTTACTCTCTGGTACAAGCTTATATTCTTTGCTCAGCCTCTCCGCTTCTCTCTGGCGTGGTAACTCTTGTAATCTTGTTTATTTTTCCTCACCATTCTAGCCAAACCTCCATCTTCCTCCTCACACCTCTCTCATCCTCACCACCTCATCATTACTATTCCTCATGTCATAAAATCCTTGCGGGGTTTGAGCTTGACAGCCAGTCATACCAGGAGTGTATTCTTTGAGTGTCGAGTCAGTCAGTGTTGAGGCTCCCTGCGGTGTGTCTCATTATTCGGGGTTTATCCCAGCATCCTCTCTGCAGAACATCAAGAAAACTGTGTGCTTTTACTTTTTTTCTCCAAGATTTGCTTTAGATACTGTAATACAGCTGCTTTCTTACAGGTCAGCAGCTTAGTGTATGTTGTCAATTATGCTCTGCAATCCAATTCAGTATTAAATCTTAAAAATTAATATATAAATTAATATCTTATAAGATCCTGGAAAATTTTCATTGATGACATTATTTCTTTAGAAGTATTCATGCCCGTACATTGCCAACTGTTAACCGCTGATTTAATTCATTTTCAGTGTATATACTGGATTCCTAGAACAAAACAATACTTCAAAATTCCCAAAACACAGCAGCTTGGTTTGTAAAATGGTTAATTGTGATGTCAAACCTGCATTATTTGATTTTTTTTTTTACCACTTGGGACCAGCGCAACAACCTGTAAAGAAAACACTGACATATTGTAACCTTATAAAGTTGTGATGGTGAACTAGTTAGCAAACAGTTGTCTATTTACACACCCAGCAGACTTGCAGGCGTGTTTCTGGCCATCTGACAAATCAAATATTCCCTCTCTTTTTAGCTCTGTCTCACCCTGAAATGCTCTGTAGAGCCGAGGAGAACTGCAGAGTCGGGTAATAATTCTCTGTGGGTTCGTCAGTAAGAGCGACCCCTTTCACATTACATAGTTATTTGATCCACTGTTGATGTAAAAATATTGATTAGTGCAGCTTTAGGTATACAGTGTTAGTAGTAAAGGGGCTAAAACAGCAAGTTGGAACATATATCATCATCATTATTTCTTCATCCATGTACACGTCTCTGTCTCATGTTCTATAGATAACAGGGTTGACACAGGCATAAAACAGAGGGCTTCATGGAGTCATCTTAGTTGTATTCAAAACAGATCAGAGTCTGAGCAGTTTTTCCTGAATGATTGAGGTCAAGGTGACCTCAGTTAATGTGAGCTTCCCCTGGAAGAACACATAACAGCATTCCCAGTGGCATTTCCACAGACAAAACAGTGTTTCTGTTGTAAACATTGACAGAAATCTGGAAAAACTTCAACTGCCTGAAACACCTGCAATTCTCTAACATGCATCCCTGCTGCACAAACCACACACATTCAAATGAAGGCAATTTTATCAACGACAGGGGCAGTCATTTTTGGCAGCTGGACAGCGTGTGGAAACAGTACAAGTTAATCTTCTACATGTACACCTGCATACACACACATACAATATCAGCCTGTCATGTCATGGGGTGACAAAACAGAGCTTCTGAATCTGGCAGCCATAAAAAGCCAATATGTACTGTATGTGTGTAAATGCATGTTTAACAGTGAGGTGAAGTGAGAACATGAGCGTGTTCGTGCCTCAGCACCCACACACAAACACACAAACACAGTGTGGGCCCCTCCCCAGCTGTTCCTTTGGGGGTCTGGATCAGACAGCTGTCCCTCTGGTCTGAACAGAGCCCACACTGTTCTGAAAAAGACATGCTCAGCACATTGTTCAGAGGTCTCTCTCCCTCTCTCTCTCTCTCTCTTTCTCTCTCTCAGCGGGGTTCTGTCAGGCCGGCCAAACAAAAGACACTGGAAACACCCAACACTGGCACAGACAGCCACAATGAGCATGGTAATAACACACACACACACACAGTGACAAAAAAACTATCCACCCTTCCTCTGTCTCAAAGGCAGTGGAACACTTGAGGGATGTAATTAATAATAATTTAATCAATTTTCAATCTATTGACACACATTCATCAGAGCTCAATGTGATGTCTGGAAATTGCTTGCTTAGTCTGTCCAGCAGCCAAAAACTCCCAAATTCTTCAATTATTTCATATAAAAGACAGACATACATCATGAAAATGATTTTTAAAAAAAAAGATATGAGACATATAAAATCAAAAAAACAATTAACTGATCATTTCAGGTTTCTGACTAAAGTGAGAGTGGCAAGATAAGGAAATGAAAACATAAAGTCAGACGGGAGGACTCACCTAGACCGGACGTGTAGATGGCCTTCACAGACTTCTTCATCTTGTACAGAACGCTGCGGTCCACATCCAGAGCCTGGACAGACACACACACAAAGAGAGACACACTAGATTGAGAAGTCATCACTTAAGTTTGGATTAGATTTATTACCTTAATTAATTGCTTGAATGTGTTTTGCAGTCATTGTGCAGACAGTGAGATACTGTTTGGCCTGCATGAAGTTTGTGTTATTTGTTTATTATTCTATCGGACACAAGATTCAGAGGACACTACTCCCTAAGATGAGCATCTTATAAACAAGGTGTGACCATGTACAACAGCGGCACCTGACTATATAATACACTGTGGTAATCAGACTGAATTGCCATTTCATTTCACTTCATTCATTCAGTTGTTATTCTGCTAAAAACTTTAAACTGCATCAATGTAATCCACGCCTGTCGCCATTTTTCTGACACTATTTCTCATTAAACGTTGCTATTTAGCCAGCTAGCCACATTTGAGGATGGTGTCCCCATTTTTAATCCCACCTACAAAGCTCTGATTGGTCGAGTGTTTCTCTCACCGAGGGGAACAACCACTGATGAGCACAACACCAGACCAATTTGAGATGTGGGTGGCGATTCAGAGGTGTAGAGCCAGGTTAGCATTCTGATACAACAGCTCTGCAGTAATACGGTATATCATCTTTGTAAATACTGATACTGTTCAGAGGCTGTCAGAAGGATGTCGATTCAACCCCGCTGTCTTTTTTCATATGGCAGTTTTTGTTGTTGCAGAGTTGTTCCTGTTTTTTTGTCCACGCCCTGAATGCATGCCACCATGTGGTGGGTACAGTTTGTGTGTGTGTGTCTCTATGCCATCTCCACTCTGGCTGCAAGTAATGAATTATTCAAGGAAAAGCTAAGAATAGACCTGAGCTCCCTTGTCAGTTATTATGTTTGTGTGTGTGTGTGTGTGTGTGTGTGTGTTTATCAGTATAATAGTTTGTAGGACAAGAGCAGTGAGCATCTGAGGTCCCTTACTTGAAGGACAATATTCCTGAGATGTGAATGCACGGCCACACACACACACACACAGAAACCTATGAATAACCATAGTCACACACACATTCACATGCACTGAGCCCAGAGTCACACAGTAAGCAGAACAAACACTGAAAGTCGAGCAGAGACAATGCAGCACTGTACCAGTGATGAGTGAGGGAGTCTCTTGGGATGAGGGGGATTTTGGGAAATGAGTTTTTAGGCTTTATTAAGTGCGTCCGCCCAACCGGGCCAAAGCCGGCGCCACTTTTCCCTGCCCTGCTCCTCATCTGACTGACACATATCAGATCCCCTGGACCCTCTGAAAACAAAAAACACACAATGGCTCCCATTCAGCTGCAAAACACACACACACACACACACACACACACACACACACACACACACACACACACAGCCCTGTTTGCCACACCACTAGATGTGATGACAAAATTTATTAAATCCATAAATCGGAGCTGTATTAATATCCAAGATATGAACAGTGTGCTATTGCAAAATGGAAGAACCGCTCAGCACTTAGTTTTCTTAGTGTGAGTCATATTTCACACACACACACACACACACACACACACACACACACTTGTAAAGACACATGCAAAAGGAAAAAAGAGGGTGAAGGACAAAAGTGACTTTTAAGGGAAAAATGACAGATACATTAAGTGTCACCGGCAGAGGGTCGGGCATAATAAAAGAAGAACAGAGAGCTCAGAGAAAAGATAAGACCATTATCACTTTCACTCTTCTATCAGTGGTGGCTCGTAGCGGCTCATAGGGGCCACCTATGAAGTGTGGCAAAGGAGACCCTGTCAGCCTGTTCGGGTATACAGTTACACTGAACAGACTCAGTGGAAAGGAAAGATAATGTGCAAAAGGAAATCCAAATTATGCGGGTCTAATGAAAGAACATCTGTCCTTTTGCATTTATTTCTATTCCAATGAGTATTAGTTGTATAAAGTTGATGATGTGTCCACCGCTGCAAGACTTGTGTCCATTTTGACAAAAATAGTTTGGGCGCAGTGCATATCTGCAAGGTTACCCACAGTGTTTTACAGTGGAGGTGCCCTTTTTATATGAAACATTAGGCTTATTAAGCTTCAGGGAAAACAAGCAGTGGTGCGGAATCACACAGCAAAGGCCACATATGATGATGATGATGACATAAGATGCACCAGGATCTGTCTGATTCAGCTCAGTAGTTGAGTTGAGTTTTTACAAGTTGGGAAAAGCAGAGACAAACAGCCTGATCAGTCACAAACAGGTGCTAAAGTGTGAGAAAAAAAGTCACCACTGCACTTCATTCAGACACCAAGCTGAAGCCAGTATGATAATCACCAGCTGGACACACATTTTGACATAATAGGTCATTTTCACAGACATTTTGACATGTCACAGCAGGAAAGCACAGGTGTAATTGATAGCATTAAAAACAACTGCATTCCATTTAGGTTAGCTTTTTTCAGGGTTCTGGCTCTCTGTCACACTGGCATGCCTTACTGGGACACTTGATGGAACTCAGCCATCGTTAACGACATTTGTTTCACCTGTTCTTTTCCTGCTATGACAAGTCAAAATGTCCCCCGTAGAAAAGGTCTATTGGCCCTTTTCACAAGGACATCTTGACATTTCACGGTAGGAATTAAACTAATGATGGCTGAATTCCATTAAGCTGCTTCAGTTTCAGGGTCCTGGTATTGTGCATGCTGACTCACTCGCTGGGACACTTATATAAAATGGAGCCATCGTTAATATTATCAGTTTCACCTGTTCTTTTCCTGATACAAGTCAAAATGTCAGCTGTGAAATAGGCCTACAGAGTCTGCATCAAGTTGTATCACCAGTGGCTGTGATTAGACCTGAATGTACTGTGGATTACATTTTTCCAGCTGTATGCGCCTTTATTACATCTACACCTTTCATACCTTTAACAAGGATCTTAACAATTATCACAAAATATGTTGTTGAGTTGTTTACAAAGCAACATATGTACGTTATTATTCAAATTTATTTATATTTATTTATATAACTTATAAACATCATAATCCCCCAAAAATTAGAGCAGCACAACCATTTCCCGACAAATAAACTTCCAGACAGCAGTATTTAGTAAAAGTAACATGTGCTAAAAATAAAGTCTCTTACCAGGGGAACTGTGCAAATTAAAAGAAGCCGACCAGAAGCTGCTCGTTCCGCTGAGTAAAAGTAGGACTTACGGTGCTGTGGTTTTAGTTCCTTCAACTCCTGTTAAATGACTCATCTGTTACATATACCATTATCCCATTAGATCTGTCTGGTTCAGACAGACTCCCCGACTGTAGCTCAGACCCCACACAGCCACGCGTGTCTGCATACTGTTAAACAGGTATTTACAAAACAAACGCAGAGACAAAAAGTGAGAAAAATACAGCTGCTCTGCAAAGCAACGCAGGGTATCACCTCTGTCTACGCCGCCAAACCAATCCAACCACACAAAGACTTTTCAAAAGGTAACTGGAGACGACCCTCTTGAGTGTTTTCTTAGCAGAGCTGATGCCACCTCAGGCTTAGCTCTCGGTACTCAGAGCGAAAGTCTTGAGAGCGCTGAAAGCATTTCTGCTGGTATCTGAGCTTGTCTGAGACAGTAGAAGGCTTGACAGTGGATCTGCTTCAACATGGTGTATGATTTTTAAAAAATATTGATGGAAAAAACATCCGTTTTGGACAAAAAACAGTTTCAGTATCGCAGGAAGCAATTTCAAAATGAGCCCGTAAAACATACTTAAAACTGTCTTTTATTTATTGATTATTTGATGCTGCGAGTGTGTTCGGTGTGGAGGATGTGAGGTCAAACAAGGGTGAGCTGCTGAAGTCAAAGCATGTAACGGTGTTTCACAGCTGAGTGGTGCACAGAATCAATTAGACACCAGACTGTGTGTGTGTGTGTGTGTGTATTCAATTCATAATTTATGATAAGAGAGCTGCAAAACTGTGTCGAGACATGTTACATGAACTGTAATGTAATGTGCCTTTCTGTTGGTGGCTGTCTGTGCTTAATCTCTGGATAAATGCAAGTCACATATTCTTGTAGTTAAATATGACTCACTGTTGAGTTTAATAACCTCATAACAACACACAAATATATGACAAAAATATGACAAAAGAGGAGGCAAATGGAAACGCAGCACTCTGACCAACTCAGCTGGGCTCCCTGGCAACAGCGGTATTGTTTCTGTGGAGGAAGACAAGCCAAATGGACAAGAGATTTATAGCAATCTGTTCACTTTGTGACTAAAGCTTTTGGTGCATATGCTGCATCAAAACAGTCAGATGGCAGCTATGTGTCCTGCTCTACTATCATGTAACTGCTTTGGTATAAGAAGTTCTTTGTCAGCTACCGCTACATGAAGTACACTGCAACTGTGCAACCCTTCTTCTTTGGTTGGTTTACATTCAGATAACCTCGCTTTCAATTTAACCTCATTATGTCATAATCACAAGCAGCCTTGTGACCCAAAATGTATCAGCTCCCAAACAGGTTTTGAAAAGTTCTTCTGGGAAGTCTCCGGGTATGAGTGTGTTGAATTATGTTAATATGAAGCGGGCTTGTGTTAAAACGGAGCAGGTCATAACGTTATTTGCATCTTCAAAATCGCATTACAGCAGATAAGATGTAAAGTTTTGCAGCTTTAAGAGTCAAACCTTTGATGTATATCCCTATTCCATACTACATACTAATTCTAAGCAGGTTTGGGAGTGTGTAGTGTTTTCACACTTGAAAAATGACAAAACGAAGTACACTCAAAAAAGTCAATATACACTAAATCTGCTCGATTTTGGGGTGCCTGGTGATGCACACCATTGTCTCACAATGCAATGCGCAAAGGAAATAGAGGAGCTACTAACAGCTGCAAAAAAATGCAGATGGAAGAAGAAAACAGTTTCATATATTATTTTGGTTTAACTGCCTTTTAAAAGCCACACATACTGTGTCATTTCCTGTGAGTATAAAATAGTAACGCTCTCAACACTTTGTTACAGTGACTACAACGCTCTACTGTCACATTGCTAGGTCTAAGCCCCTAGTTGACCTCCACATAACGTCAGTAATCAGCCTGTGAATCAATCTGACCAGCGGAAGCCGTACACGCACATTTACATGGACATCACAGCTCACACACACACACACACACACACACACACACACACACACACACACACGGCAGTATCACGCTCCAGCAGACCCTTTCAATCTGCAGAGAGTGGTCTGACGGGGAAGGGGGGGAGACAAGTGGGGGACAGACAGGCGGGGTAATAAACCAATCCCAGCTGAACACAACAAAAACACCGCCTTAAATCATTCACACTCTCACATGTACACCCACACCCACACACACAGGACTCTTCAATCACTTTCACACATTTCCACTCTGTTGTGCTCTCCAGGCTTGAGTGACTCTTCTCCAAGCACCAGGCCACTCTACTGTATGTGCGAGCCCTCTTGTTTGTAGCAAAGGCCGCTCTAAAATTAGACACTTTTAACCCAAAAACACTATTCACAGCGAGAGGGGGAATTCCACTGCCGTGTAGCGTTTCAACAGCGCAGGATCAGAGCTGAATCCTCGCACAATAGACCCAGCCTCCGAGCCTGGAGCTGCTTCACAAGCACACTTCATGACGTTACTGCAATGTCAGCATTTCTCCTCTCTTGATAGCAGCTCACAGTAAACTAACCAGAGAGGCTCTGTTCTCCCTTCCTGCCGCTGGCTGACCGTTATGGTCTGAGCAGGAGGAGGAACCCAAACTGAATTGAATTAATCCTCGTCTTAATGCATAACATCATCATCATCATCATCATGATTACAATCGGGCACCATCTGCTGCCAGCCAATCTACAGAGACTATCACAACACTGCTGGGTCATGCGGGTCGTTGCCATGGTGATCCATTCACTTATAGTCGCGCACTGAATAGTAGAGTAATGTGTGTCGGGTTACTTGGTCTCTTTGAGCACAGTACAGATAGATAATATGTTATGTGTGTGCATGGACAGATAGAGAGGGGAAGAAGATTCTGTAAACCTAATTAATGTTGAGGATGCTCAGATAAGATCACAGTATGAATTTATGTTCAGAGGGAAGCGGACAATCTTTCCATCCTGACAATATATCAGTTTGGTTGTTCTGAATGAGACTATTTTAAAAAAGATACGAGTCCAGATATTAATAAAATGTGAATCAAAAAGGAATAAAAGAAAAAGTAAATGCTGAAGAGATTTCCCTCTCCCAGGATTCATAATCACCTTCTGTTTGTTGGCCTAAGCAGTTACCACAACCACCCTTGGAAAGAAAAAACAGCGTAAGCAGACTAGAGCCCTAAAATAGGTGACTAATTTCTGTATAAACTAGCATTTTTGACTGTTGTCTCAAGGCAAACCTCAGCTGGGTAAGCACTACGAGGACCCAAACCAGAGCGAATGAATCCAGTGCGCTTGGCCAGGCATTTGCCAAGGTCTTCAAAACCAAAACAAGAAGGGGAAATTAGCAAAAGTGGGGGCACCAAGTCTTCTCATAGTGCAGCCATTGTCAACTTTCTTTATACGGCTACAACCCAAGAAGAATGCAAAGCTAATTCTGAATACCAAAACAAGGTCGGGAAATTCTTTTTGGATGGGATTCTCAAAAAAGAGCACTTTTCTGTCACCTGTTTAGCGCGATGCTACCAAAATGCAGGCAAGATAGATAAGGCAACACACATAACAATTCTTTTCTTTATTGGTGAATCTGCTGAATACTTGATTTATCGATTAATTGTTTGATCTCTGAAAAATCTGTGAAAAATCACAAATTCCCAGAGCCCTGGATGAGGCGTGTGAGAGAGGTAAGCATCTTTAGCATGAATATAATAACAATCTGGTCTTCCCCAATGACAAAAGGCCCTTTTTAACACACTTGATGCACTATGACTGCAAGCTTATGTGAACAAAAAGCTCACTTCAAATGAAAACAGAGGGACAGGGAGGAGGACAAGACGCTGACTACAAGAAAAGTGGATCCAGCTAACAAGCCTGTTGTATCGTAGCGCTCTCCACTTCTTACTCCGCTGTCTGAGGAAGAAAGACATTCCTGGATGATTGCATGCTGGAGTGACTGACGGACAAGACAGAGACCCAGCCCCATTGTTCTGCCGACTAACTATCTGCTGATGACAGCATGTCTGCTTGGAAAGACGCTGTCCCGCTTTTCTCAGAGGCCCACCACCATACAGCACACACACACACACACGTCCAATTATAACAAAACACAATCCAAGCAATCCTCCCCGTCTGTAGTATTGCTATAGTCATCACCACACACTTTTAAAGTTGACACACACACACATATGGGTTCTGTCTGGTCTCTCTTTATAACTTGTCCACTAACCTTACCTAACCCTTTAAGCCCTCCCCCATGCGACAGTCATTCGAGGAAACAGTCTGCTGCATACTGTGGCAATCAGGCAGTAAGAAGGCTGCAGTCTGGGATGTAATTATCCAATTTATTTGGTGCATGGTGTGGGTACAGTATCAGTGATGGCTGTGGTGGGAATACCAGTAGTTACACGATCAACCCAAACAAACTTCACTCCTAAAAGAAAACTACTAAAACATCTAAAAGCGTGTTAAAAGGGCTACCTCTTGTGTAACTCACACACTCACACAGCAGGAACATAAATAAAAAGCCCTGGTTTTTAAGCGAAAATCAAGGGCAAGACTTGACACCACGTTAATCATATTTATTTCACCACTGTGGTGCGGTCAGTCCAAACTCTTTGGAGAAGCAGCAAAAAGTGAAACTGGATCTCCCGGCGACACAGTTCTAATCCATTTTCCTCTTTGATCAATTTTCAGATCAATAACTGCCACTGGCGGCGGCACATGCATAACATCCGTCCTTCAGGCATTAAGCATCACTCCACAGTGTTACAGATGAGCTGTGACGTTTTCACAAAAAGCTAAATGACATGTGAGTAGAAGCGGTTACCAGCAGTATATCATGATATGATGAGTAGTTAGTATATGCGAATATATGGGTTCAGTTCCTTTCTACATTGCCTACTCCTTCTTGCAACACAACAGCAGCACATAGTAAGGCTGTTGGGTGTTAACGAGGAGGACACATAATTCACGCTGGTGTGAAATGTCACTGTCAATTCTGTTCTCCTATATGGCTGCCAGCAGTTATGTTGGGTCACCTGAAAGCAATCTATGGAGAATTTTCCGGTAGAAAAATAAATAAAACATATCATCAGTAGCCAGTCCTGTCCGCTACATAGCAGAACGAGACACGTCAGCTTTTCTGCAGGTGTGGCGTTAAAGTGGTGGCCTGGTGCTGTATATGCACTGCTGGCCAGCTCTCGGGCCAGACACAGGGCTGCTGTGCTCCACATGTGGTACAGTTGAGGTAAACACAGGAAGGGCACTCTCTCTCTACCTCAACATCCACAGAGGAAAAGCTGTGACTCATTCAAAACATATGTCAAATATACAGTTCAACCCTGCAGGCATCAAAGAGAAGGCAGATCCTGGAGGAAGCTGCGCTCAAGTCAGGCCGTTCACTGTAGCACAAACTCTTTCTGTTAACAAAAGAGTCGTCTGCTTAAGACAGCTCCATTTCAAGGCCAACTCTTAACTACAGTCTGAGTCCATTCAATAGACCCAGAACTACAAATCCACTGTAAAAAAATCTATCTGAAAACACCCTTTCAAGTGTTTCATTCACAACTTTTCTCCATGCTGAGTGAGTAAAGTCAATATTTGGTTAGAAGTGGGTTCCATCGAGCCGACCGCTAACAGGCCATGGTTGCAGGGTTTCTCTGTTCTCCCAGACAGCTGAGATGTGTGTAGTCAGCCTGCCCCGAGGGAAGCGTGGAAAACTCCAACGTGCAAGTTCAGTGGAAGTGTGGGACAGAGAGAAAGGGAGGGGGATGGTGCTGTTTACTATGTCATAAGACTGTCTGACACGAGCTCATTAACAAACACACACGGTCATGTACACTGCGCCACAAAGCTGAGAAAGCTGTACGAGTAATGAAAATTTACACTGCGAGTCAATATCTGGCAGAGATGCGTCATAAACCCGAGAGAACAGATATTGAAACTTACTTTGTAGGACCTCTGAACCCTGAGATTGACTGCAAACAGCTAGAGAATAGGACTTGTTATTTTAGTGCCGTTTGTGTGCAGGTTTTTCTGCCCGACTGCAAGTTATTCAAACATCTCATCTACCTACAAGCCTTCTGGTATTTTAGCACCGGGACACTTGGTGCTTTACAGCTCCTCAGTGAGCACTACAAAGACCACTGTTGGACGAGAGCCTCGGCCGCCAGCTGCCAGAAATCACACTGGGATGACAGCATCAACTGCAGTAATTAAAGTGTTAGAGAAAACAAACTTTCATGTTAACTGCTGAGGGGTTCTTCAGAGCGTTTTACACTTTACAAGGTGAGAGACCTGGGCGGAACTTTTGTTTCCGTTTGGTATTCCCAGATGGCTGTGCTGCCTCATGGTGATAATACTAGATTTATCAGAGCCCCAACCTGTTACTAACCAAGTTTCAAATTTTCGTCATCATGTGTCATTGTTCTCATTTGAAGATTAGCATTTCCGCAATCCCTGCGTTTCTTCAACCATCCTTAAAAAAAGCTTTTTAAAGGGAGGGTTAAGTGAAGAGTAAGCACATGAACAGGTCTAACAAAGGGCCCTGAAACACAATGAATAAAAATCACAGTGGAGACCTGATGGCGCCATGTTTAAAACCTGTTAAAATGTTCTCCCCGACTTTGAGGGGAGTCTTTAATGAAGTTTATAAACTGGCAGGAGGCTGATAAAAACCAAGCTGGAAGGAGGGGCTGGGAAATAAGGACCAAATGTGCTGCGCTTTGAGGGGAAAAAAACAAAAAACTCCTCTGACTTCACCTTGGAGTCTCTCTTTGGCTCTTTTCACATAGACGTATGCGTCACCCTCATGGTGTCAAAGCAGTAGTGCCAGAGGCAAAGTGCCCAACAGTTACCACACAGTTCTACAGGGTGTGATGATGCCTGAGAGACAGAGGGAAAATGACCTGCTTTCTCCTGGAAAACGCCGCAGTAAAACACTACAAAGAGCAGGACTGTGTGTATGTGGTGTGTGCTATTGTGGGCTTGAGAGCACACTTCAGTCGCACAAAAAAAGACCTCAATTTCAAACAAGTCCTTTTGAACTCTGCTGGGAACTTTCGACATGAAAAGAGTTTCGCTTGACATAAACCCAGCCCTTCCATGAAACTGAGACAATCTGAAGGGTCTAAGACTTCGGGAGAACTGCAGTCTCCACAGATAAAACTTGCTTAGAGCTGGGTTTCATTTCAAATATTAAAGTGTTTTTGGTGCCAAAACTCTTGCAAACTCTTAAGATATTAAATAAATCATTACATGTAGCAAACACAGACTCCAAGGAGTTCATGTTAAAACATTTCCCCAACAGAGAAGACGTTTGTGTCTGTTCCCTGAGTGAAAGTGACAGCAGGACAACACAACTGTGAGGATTCACCCCTCCCACCCCGCCCTGGCCTCAAGCAGAGCCGAGTGGCCAGGACTACAAATCAATGGCGGACTTCATTAATGAAGAGGCAGGGTCTGTCAGGGAACAATAGCCGTCAACAGGAGCCGTCTCAGACAATCTGGGCCAGGACACTCTGATGGATGAGATGAGCTTTAAGTTCCCATTTACCCCCAGTGCCCCTAGTGTCCAACCCCCTAACCTCTGTGTAGGACAGACAGCAGCCAGTCTCCCCTTTCACCTCAATCCCCTTCACCATGCTGGACTGAGAGTTTCACCATCATTTTTGCTCCAACAGCCCTCCTCCAAACCAAACAAACCTACCAGGACTGACAATGACCAATCTCATCACTCCCAAATCCCACCATCCACACTCAATGAGGATGAATGGTGTACAAGAATGAGTAAAATCATATCACATCCTAACAGTCAAAGCCCATCTGGGGACAAGAGAGATTGTGGTTTTGAATCGATTGGGACAGGCCCGTGACCTTCGCCCCTGGCAGATCCATGGGGAGGGCTGCTGCATCATAATGAGGGCCAGGACAGAGCCTGTCTCTGGATGATAACACGGACCCCTGTTCCTCGGCCCTGGAGGACACACCTCTTATTTCACAGGTCGCACATAGAGGATGAAAAGGGGCCTTGCAATAACCACGGTTAGGGTGATCCACCATTGAATCTGAAAGTTAGAATCCGAGACTAGAGGTGTTCTGGTACATGTCGTCCTCCTGAACTGTTCGATACAAAATACGAGTCCAGTACACAATATGTTTCAGTACAATAGGCCCTCTGAACCAAAATGTTGCAGTCTTATTAATCTAATATAGTCTAACTACCATTCACCTCTTGGCACGTGCACAAGATCGATTCAATAGTGCCATCCAGAAGTACAAAGTGCTTGATAAACCAGGTTGTTGACTGTTAACTAAACCCTGTTAGCTCAGACCTCCCAAATCACCTGTTTGGGATCATTTCCCAAAATATACTGCCGAGAACACAGCATTCAAGGATATGCTAGCAGCACCTGGGGCCAACTGTAAAGTTCTGGTGCACCCCTATCCAAGACCAAAACAATGACACTAACTTGTGTGTCATTCACATAAATGCACCGGGAACAGCTAAATAAGGACACTCATGAATAATTCGTACCTAGAAACCAAGAGTTCTCGCTAAGGATTTGGAAGAATGAAAGTAGTTGGCTTTGCTTCAATGTACTTGGCCTACTCCGGTGCATTAACTACAGTAAGGCAAAGTCAAGGGTAGATAGGGACAGCGGATGTAGTGTGAGGGTGAAGGGAGGAGACAGAACTGCAGTGATCCTGCCAGAAATCCCATTTCAATTATAGGAAGCATTAAGCTTCTTAGGTGGTATGCTGAAGACTGGTCAGAGTGTCTGGGGGTTTGGACTCCTCACTTGGGCCAGACTGCACATTCAGGCCATGTGTGTGTGAGAGCTCGTAGATCCATCTGTGTGTCTCTAAAGCTATTAGGTGTGGATTGTCCCTGCATCGATAATCCTACTGTCTGAAGCCTTGTTAAAACTTTCCTCCAGGCCACCTGTTGCAGGGGGGCAGCTGTTGTCCCCAGCCAGGCCACAGTCGTTCCCGCCAACCTTGCCTGGAATTGGGGGAGGAATCAGGGCAGAAAAAGGCCAGGCCTTCCCTTGGCTCGGGAACTACTCCAGCATCAACACAAGCTGGCAGACTGACACATGGAGAAGAGTTACAAGAGCACACTTGCCTTCAGATGTTAACACATCAGCCATAAATTGTTGCACTTTAAATGAGACGTTTTGGCACAAAGCAGTAGTAGAGAGCAAGTGTTTTGTTCTGCACAACCTGTTACACAATAACAGAGCAGTGTAGCCACAGTGGCAGCTGGAAATGAAATGAAACATCATCTTATATCAACAGAAGATAAAGGTTCACGTCAAGGTAAAGCATGTACCAAAAACAACCGGTGGACTGAGATTAAGATTAGAAGTGCTATAAAGAGATGAGAGACTAAAGACGCTCACAGCAGGCACTCAACTGCTTTTTTAACACTCTGAGTTCATTGAGAAGCTACTTACTATTTTACAAGCCCCATTACCCTGTTGTACACCAACACCAGGAAAGCTAGAAACAGTCCGTGAGAACCAGACTGAGGGCTGGTGTGGCCTGCACAGCCAGTGCCAACAGTTGCCTGTGGATGCTGTAAATACCACCGCCATTCCCAGAGGTACTCCCTAATAATCTCTCCACAAAATCAAGCAGCAAGGCAGCAAGGCAGCAGGGCAGCGTGCCTTACAGTGCATAGCTGGCATACCAGTGTGATGGACCTCTGTTGGATGAAATAATAGCCAGATGGAAGACTAATGACGCTAGCCTTCAGGACTGAGTCACCCCCAATCACCCCCCTCAACACCAGTAATGGCCCATGAAAAGCTGACTTGGCTATAAATAACCGTTATTCATCGGCGAAAAATGAATAAACTGGACAAAAGGATATGGGACAGAGGGAGAGGCCTAGGGGATGGGAGGGTTTCTGGCGCTATATAAGGGAGGATATAGACCATGCAGCAGCTCTGTTTTCTCTCTAGGGATACAGGCCTACGATAGTGCAGTATTGCTGATGGTTATTTGGGTTCATGCGAAGCACAGGATCCCAAATTGTTTCTTGGTCACAAACAGCTTCTACAATAATCAAGTCCCTTAAGATGATAAGCATACAAATATGCAATTAAAATTTTGGAAGCCAATAATAACATCTCACCAATGCCATGATCTCAAGAAACTAAATGTCCTAAGTTTCGATATTTCATTAGGCCTATATATTTCTAATGTTAAACTTACCGATAAATGCCTACACATCCTGGCTCCCTAGGTGCCCAGTAACATCATGAATTGAGTTGCAATTACAAAGAATTGAAAGCTGCCCTTTCGTTTCTCCATAACACCCTTTGGAGAAATGTCTTTCTCTATTTGAAGGGATTTCAAAAGCGAAGGGAACTCAAAGGCGATCATGAACTGGATCATTTACAAGTCAAGTTAAAACTGTTTTTAAAGACATGATCAATTGCATTTTTAATGAAGAATTTATGGTACTTTGTATTGTATTACTGTTTTGTTTAGTGCTGTTTTTCTATTGAGCTGTGTGTATTTGTACAAAAGGCCCATCTAAAGACGAGTGTTGCAAACTAGCTCAGGTTATGAATGCTGTGGTATGTGGCACTGGTTGATGCTATGTATTTGTCCCTGTAAAAATAAACATTAAGTAAATATACAGGGCCAAACAGACAAGCATGCTGAAGACATAAAGTGCAGAACTTTTCTTATGGGCCAGGAGGGTCCGAAAGAACTTGGGGATATTTGTATTTATGCAACAATAACAGGGAATGTCCAAGACAGCATTACAAGCGAGCACTCTACCAGTCAAGCAACTGTAAATTACAAAGCAGCTGTAATGTCATGAAACATATTGTGTCTCTGTCTGAGCAACTATATGCAGCTGACAGACTGATCAAAGGCCTACACTGCTGACAACACAAAAGCTTGTCTTGAATGTCAAGTAGTGATGGTTGTTGTGCAGCCACAAGCCCTAATACTCAGCAATCTTCTGCAGTATACTGTATGAGTCAGATCCGTTCTTACCCATTGTATTCAGTTGGTGGATACTTTGAGAGGGCTGTAGATGTAATACACAGTGATCCCAATAACTTTTCCACTCTGCCAGAGAATAAAATTACTATTAAAGTTTTAAACGCTTGAGGACAACTGCTCAGTGAGCTGCAAGTGCAACACTGTGATATTTGTGAAATACCTGTCTTCATACCTGAGCTAGAAGTAGATGCACTTGAGATTTGTTCAAGGAGACAACTCTATTGATTGCATCATTTTAGGAGTGTCTCTCTCTCTGCCCGGCAGGATTCAGTAACTGGGGCAAAAAACAGTCACAGATGCAAAAATAGACCTAAGACGACTACAATGTGTGCCAGTTTCTGGCCTCAGTCAGACGTCCTGCAGACATCCTCATGAGTTTTTCTTAGGCGAGACAAAAGCACAAGGGGCATTTTCATCAAGATCAATACTTAACACAGAGGTCAGCTCGGCCCTCGGGGCTGATGCCTGCTTCAAAAGGGACTTGTGAGGTCATGTTTTTAACACGGAAAGTTGAGAACACAATTGGCTTTGTGTTGTTGCGGTTTACCTCATGAAAACACTGTTGTTGTTGATCAACTGACAAGAAAAATGGATGTCACCTTGTCACCTTTTCAAATACGGTGAATGATTTTGTGTATTCTGCAGCTCCGCACTGTGTTTTCTGCATTTCAGTGCCACACTTCGAAACTAGAATAGAAAAAGACTAAATTCTACAAGAGGCATTTTTAAAAACGTTCAACTATCTTTAAATGTCACGACTCCTAAAGTCAACAAACAGGTCACTCAAATGCACTACCTTCAAATCAGAAATTGATACTTTAACACAAAGTATCTGATAAAATTATTAATATCAGGACTGGATCATAGCATTCCCAGTGTACTAGAGTATTCACTACTTGCCTTTCGGATAACTTTGAATCAAACTTTGAAGGGAAAACCAGATCCCAGAGCTCTTATTTCTGAAAAGTCCAGACTTGCCAGAAGAGAGTCAACAGTGTGGAGCAAGAAAAGCCAGGTTTTGAAGGAGCACAAAGGGGGGGCCATGACACAAATCCCAACATCCTCTTACTGGATAAACAGGTTTTTATGGCTGTAGTTTTACCAACACACACACACACACACCCACACACACACACACACAAAAGCTCTCTGAAAGGCCTCTTAATAGCCAGCAGTTTAAAACTACTAGCCTAATTAAGATTGTGTCAGATGCAATTAAGTTTAGAAAGAAGTAATTATGCAACATTTGTGCACCCATTTCCGTAAAAACCTCGGAGAGCTCGAGTCTCCTCTCCCGTTAATGTGTTTAGAGGCTCTCTGTAAACAACCAGACCCAGAGGTCAGTTTTAAAGGTCTTTTAAGAAGATGAGGCTGTAAGTGCATCAGCTATTTTAAACAAGTGCAAGCTTGATTTGGAAATACAGAACACTGGATGCACTCCGATTCATACATTTGGGGTGAGACGGTCTGGTAAACAAGGAGGGAGAAGCACGTCTTTAAAGAGAAGAGGAAACCCTTTACTTGAAAAGAAGAAACTGCCTAAACAACAACAACAACAAAGAAAGCACTGCAGATCTAACAAACAGCTCAAAACAGTTAATATGAATATATATGATGTTAATATGGTGTGTGGACTATCTGGCCGTCAAGAGACACATAGCACATAGGTATGTAAATGGTTTATCTCCCTGTTCTGTTCTCATAGGTAACAGGATTGAGGAGGAGAACTTCTATGTAATTTGTACCAAACAGAAAGCAGTACTTAAGCCATCTGGAACAACAGCTTTAGACATTAATCACAGCCCTCTACTAACCAATTAATCTCCCTGGTCAACAAGTTACACCCACACAAAAAGTAAACTTGTGTTGAAATAGAACAGATGTAATAGTGATTTAGAGCGTGACATCAAAGTCTGTTTACAGGACTGCATATGTGAAAAAAAGTCGTATAAAGCCTTTTGTGGCTCCAAGAATCTGATAAATTGCCTCGAGTAACATAAAATCTGAAAATGAAAATAATCTGGATGTGTGGAGTGAGAAAGAAGTGAGGTCACCAGACCTCTGTAGCCCGCTCCTCATCTCTGCTCGAGGCTACATTAGCGGCAGTTGAGTTGCATCGTGGGTAACCGTCCATCACGAGTCCAATAAAGTCATAGGAGGGCGATGCTAAATCGGTGGAGTTCTCTTTTATAGAACAACACTTAATATACTTTGTTTCTTGCTGATTTGCGCTTCCAAAATCAAGCAAATATATGCACATAATATTACACGTTTATACCTTTTTTCAATTGATAGCACTGTCATATCCAGAACACTTTTGTACTACAAAACAACAGGCCAACAGGAGATTGTGTGCAAAAATCTTGAAGTCAGCAACAAAACAGACAGCCCAAAACTCATAGGTGCCAATTCACAAAACAAGGCATCTTCTCAAATGATATACCAGCCCACTGTAGCATTACAGAACACAGTGCTACTCCAATCAGCCTGTCCTCATCTGTCAGTTCAAGGGTAAAAGCTGAGAAGTGAGTGCTTATATAACAAAGTGTTATACTAGAGAATCAGCACAATGTTTGAAAGTCAGCACAATGCTGAAAACAGCAAAATCTGATATTTTTCTCTTTGTTTAGACTTCATGAATATACAGCATGCGGATGTATTATTGCTCTCAAGGGTGAAAGAGTCAGCCTGATGGTTTGTCAGATTTTTCAAGACACACTAACAGGAATATAAAAAGAGGCAATTTTCAACTTTATAATATACCAGCTACTTGTGGATGTCTGAGTGTGTACGTATGCAAATGTGTTTTTGTTTGCGTGCGTGTGTTTGAGATTCCAGGCAGACAATAAGTGGAAGTGTTCCCCATCCACTGCCATGTTTAATTGGTCAAACAGACCAAAGTGAGCGAGGTCTTGTCTCAACAATGAGGCCTTGTGTTCGCTGAGCCTGAGCGTGGGGAGGTCAGTGTGAAACAACAACACACTACTCCACGTCTCTGCAACAACAATTCAGCGGTTTCAACAGCAGCTCATCTGAAACAAAAGTTGCTGAATTTGATTCTCAACCTCACAAGCCAGCAAGTAAAAATACACACAGAAAAGCACATTCCAGTCTAAGCAGTGCTGAAATCATCCCCATAAACAGATTAATTGCTGTTTTAAAACCACCAGCAGCAGCAGCAGCAGCAGCAGCAGAGGTTTGAGTGAAACGGTGTGGAGCAACGTGTCTGACGCCCAAGTGAAGCACATGTCAGCCTGAGCAGGTGTATGCCTGGCTGCCTGGCTCAGTCCTCCACAAAAACAAACACAACTGACATTAGACACTAGCAACTTATCTCGCACATATCACACATTTGGATGTCTGTTTCTTACAATAAAAAGGTGTAAGACACAAATCTGTCTGTCACGATTCCACTTAGATGACAACTAAAACTTCTCCACAGTGAAATCAGGATGAAATGATCCTCACGTCACCCAACATCTGCAAACGTACCCCTAACGTACAGAGCAGAGAGACACACTAACACACATAACACACCGAGCTGCTCATGTGGGAAATTCTATTTTTACCATCAGGCAGGGCGAGGCTCTGCCATACAGCACACAAAGTAGGGAAACTATAACAAGGGAGGGAGGGAGGCGGTGGAGGGCTGTCAGGGAACAAAGCGGAAGTGTCCTTCCTCCTGATGACCTGCAAGTTAAAGGAAGAACACAAAGTGTTCTCTGTGCACGTACAGTGCGACGCAGCAGCATTTCTCCCTCTATCACTGTGGGAATGAAAATTCAGCCAAAAGACTTGCAATGACCGCCTCTGAAAAGTGGTTTATATGTAGATGACTGTGCTTTTTTTCTCACTTTCAGCTGTACATGTTTGCACCTCTCCGGTTTTTGTCTGCACTGTACAAAGAACTTCTCTTGAATGTCTGTCTGTCCTGGAAGAGGGATCCTTCGTCTGTTGCTCTTCCTGAGGTTTCCCCACTAAAGGGTCTATTTTGGGAGTTTTTCTTTGTACAAATTGAAAATCTAAGGGTCATATGTTGTACAGAATGTAAAGCCCTTTGAGGTAAATTTGTGATATATGATTTTAAGCAACATAAATATAACTGACTTGACTGGTCTATACCTGTTCTTGCTTGCTAATAATTGAAGGGACAGAATAAATTCAACTTCTTGATTAAAACTACTGTATAATGGCACACTATGGATCCAGGACAGTAATAAAAACCTTGATGAACAATGGCTGAGCTGGTTAGACTGGGAATATGGAGCATGAGGGATGAGCAGAGGTGCAGTGGAGGGCAGTTTCTTTACAAATTGAGTAGGGGTGACCTACTACTCTGAGCTGACATACATCTTTAAAATTAAAAAATATGATCAAACACTGTGTAAATATCATGGAAGGATAACCCAAGACATTAGTGTTTATGGGGACTATAATAGTCCCAGTCCCCTCAAAGTCACTCACCTCCTCCAGAGCAGCCACTGTATTCCTGCAATGGGACATCCTGGTGGTGAAGTTGGAGGCAGTCGGCGATTTGTAATCTTCATTCGTCTCTGCCACAAACTCTGAGACGGTGATTTGGTCCGGCATAATTAATCCCTTTGCTGATAAGAAGAAGAAGAGGAAGAAGAAGAAGAAGAAGAAGAAGCACTTTCCGTAATCCCCCTTCTCGCCTGTATAGTTTAAGGACAGAAAAGTTCACAGCAGCAGTAGTGTCTCTGAAGGTCCCCGCGGGTAGTAAACCATCTCTGGGGTGTGTTTATGTCATTCCCTTGTTTGTTCCCAACACAATCCGGTGCAGAGGTGTTGCACGCTGGCTCGAGGAGTTGCAGCGTTGCCGCTCACACACCGCGCGGTGCTACAAGGTGATGGGTAGGTTATGTCCCCTCCTGGCTTCCTTTCAGCCCGCTACTCTCTTTCCATTCGGGCTCACGGGTCGTCCTCTGTCCACAGAAGAAAGTGAAGCTTCCTCGGTGGAGTCTGGTATGCTCTCTCGGTGTTCCCAAGCTCTGACAGAGCGGGGTGAGTAACTTCTTCCTCCCAGTCCCGGGAAACAACAACCAGGCGTTTCAACGGGAGCGCAAGAAATTGACAAAGGTAGAGGAGGGGATTCAATGGACGCGCAGCAGCCAATGGGAGACAGCAGCTGGTAATTGGGAGCCAATCAGGATTCGTGGAAGGCGTGAACTCGTGCTGCCTTCAAATGCACCTCGTAAACTATTAAATCCTGTTAGTGGTGTGCCTTACCAGTCAAACGTTTCACCAGTCAAGTGAGGGGATACAAAATTATTTTAACACCTTACTAAAAGGGGCTTAAAGCTGGTATGAAACCAGCTGATACTTTGAAGTACCTCAATAACACTTACAAACACTGCTACTAATGTGGGATATACAGTATATTAGAGCTGCAACTCTAGTCAATTAATCGATTAGTTGTTAACTATTAAATTAATCGCCAACTATTTTGATGATCGATTAATCATTTTGAGTCATTTTTTAAGAAAAAGTACCCAAATTCTCTGATTTCGGCTTCTCAAATGTGAATATTTTTTGGTTTCTTTAGTCCTCTATGACAGTAAACTGAATATCTTTAGGTTGTGGACAAAACACGACATTTGAGGACGTCACCTTGAGCTTTGGGAAACAGTAATCAACATTTTTCACCATTTTCTGGACCAAACAACTAATTGATTAATCGAGAAAATGATTGAGAGATTAATCGGTAATGAAAATAATCATTAGTCGCAGCCCTACGGTATATCAGTGGCTTAAATGCTAGTTATCAGCATTTTTCAGCTTTCATTGAAAAAATGCGACAGTCAGCACTTTAATATGTGCATATATTAGGTCAAAACAACAGAAAGAGCAGATACCCTGGTAAAAAAAAAAATTGCAAAATTATTCAACATATCGAGGACTCTTGAAAATGAAGAAAACACATGCCAGACGAAATTAAAAACCTTTGTTAAGGGTTCCCTTTACTTTTCTGTAAACCCTGTTTTAGTCTTATAGTGGTGTGTCTTAAAGTGGTAAAGTTTATGTTTTATGGTACTGATCAGCTGCATGTAAACTGGGATTTTATATCAAACTATTGCAGTGCATAATTAGTTCTTTTAATTATTCTTGACTGACCTCCTTTCCTTAACTTATTGCTATTACAATATACTTCCAAAATCAATAAGCACAGACTAACTTTCTGTTGTAGTGCTGGGAAGACGACAATCAATGATATTCAACTGATGTTTAATTTATTTAGTTTTCAAATGTTGCTACACATGTGACACGTATGTTAAATGAACAATTTAAATAAAATCTCACAAAAATGACACAAAATGCTAAAACAATAGTAAAATGCATCAATTCTTGGCACAACTCAGATATACTAATTGAATGTCAAATGTCATTAATCCAATGTAGTACAGGCTGTATGTAATGAAAATATTTCCAACGGCACTTGAAAGCAGCATCTTTATGACAGCACTACTAGTAGTTTCTTTCTTAAGGTGGAGATAGGAGAAGCAGTCAACTGTGTGAAAATGATGCAGTATCATGGTAGACATGTGGTTTAGTGTGCGTTTATGTGCAAATGTCTGTAAATTATGTTTTTTTTCTGTTATGTCATGTGGTGCACATGCTTTGCCTAAGATGATTAGCTATGAAGACAAGCTGCAAATCCAGTGTGTGTCAAATGTCAAAAGTGAAAACAACAACAGGACCCCATTGACATTTTATTTTTTGTAACACTAGATTTTTGGTTTATTCAGATGTTTAAAATATCACATAAATGTATAGCCTGAACATTCAAGGATTCAGTCAAGGACTGGCAACAGCACGGCTCAATGTACTGAAGAGGGGAAACCATGAAAATAACATCCACACTTGACAAATAAATAGATTAACTGTGATTATCACTGGTTGCAGTAGTTGTAATAGGAGGAGGAGGACTAGGATTGTAGTATTTCATGTTTAGGGACAAGCACTGTTTTCAAGATGCTTTATCTTCAGATGAGCAGGTAGCAGTCGTTAAATGCTTTTCATGCAGAAGGAAACTCTTTTACTTACTCACCTGCTGTTCCCTTCATAATGTCAACTAAGAGTTCTGCAGTATCTGCATCTCCTAATTTAATAGAAATTACATGTATCAATACAGAGACCACTACAACACATGATGAATAAACCGCTGTACAACACTGTATGTAATGTAACCTTTTGTCTTGTGAAGGGTAATTTTTGCATATTGTCAACACTTATCTAGACAGCTGACGGGAAATTATTTTTGTTACACCTCTGATAAAGAGAGGAAAATGATTCCGAATTTGTGATAAGCCTCAACAAGATCAGCACTGATGCTATTAATGAGCCCTGAAAGTGTGCCGTCACATGTATCAGACAGAAAGGCTAATTAGACTACTAATTAACACAGTACTATCAACTTTGCATGCACGAGTGCTCCAGAGTTTACATGAGAGTATAGCTACTGCATTATGCCCTGTGTGAGAATATGTTTAGTGTTTTTTTTTGTAGGCCGCAGCCAAGAATAAATGTGATTAAAAAAAGACTTGCATCTCCCAAAATCCTGTTGGGAAAAGACAGAGGAGAAAGAAAACATTCTATCATTAGGCGCTGCCTGAAACTTGTGAAGACTCTCTCCCATGCCTGAATTTTTGTCAACAGGAGCTTGAAAAAACAACAGAGAGCTTGCCTTTTTCCTGGGCTTTGGGATGAAAAATCTGCTGATGTTTCCCAGCTCATTCAGCCCCGGCAGGACAGCTACCGGTATAAATAGTGTCACAGCGGCCGAGGCAAAACCCTGGGCAGCCTTTAAATCACAAACTGGGCAGTGTTCACACATTCTTTCAGCTCTGCAGCGTCTCCTGGCAAGCTGCTAAATGAAGAGCTTAAGACCCAGGCTGACCCTGACTGGCTACTCAGGCCTCAACTCCCTTATGAAATGAACACACACACACACTCCCAGCGAACATCTGCTATCCAGAGACAGAGCGGCTCAGTCAGTGAGGTCAGCAGAACCAAACAACACCAGCTTTCCTCTTCACCACTGACATGGCTTTATATTTTCAGTACCATCTGCCTTTCTAAATGCAGGTTTTATCCTTTAAATCAAGACCAAACCAACCAAAAATATCTAAACTGTTAGTGCTGCATCTGTTTGATTTTTTCCCTTTCTGTTGCTGATGAACTGCACTGGAAACCAATGTGAATATGTTCATCCAGCAGGTACAGGTTGGGAACATAATATGAAAAGCACATTGTTTTATATTTTATGGGACTTGGAAAAGTGCAACCAGGCATATGAATGAGGGATCATAAAAATGCAGCTGGAGGAAACACTGTTAAAATGTACTGTGTCATGTAGCCTTTGCATAAATAATCCATACTCTAATTTTATTGTATCACATATTCATCAAAGCCTCATAAAGCTTTGTTTTCTAATATTTTATGACCAAGCTGTATTTGCAGCAGCCCGCCGAAAAAAGATGCCAAAGCAGAAGTGGCCTGCCTGCTTTATTAAACTGAACAGAAGCCTCATTCACCAGCAGTGCCCATCCTCAATATAGACCTTGTTTGCATGCAAACAACTTACAGCCGTGAGTAACAAGCCAGAGCGGTAGTTGTTGGATCTGCTGTGGTCACGGCTGCTGTATTTGAACATCTTCAAGTGATTTAGCGAGCCACCAAACTGAAACGGCCTTATTATTCACTGCTTTGGTGCACAATGTGCTATTTTCACTTTCCTTTCAAACCAAAGCTGATTTGGTGATGACAAAACTGAGACCAAATGCAACCAGGGGCAGCTGCAGACAGAACAATAGCCAAAGCAGATGTCATACTGTACACACAGACCCTCTTGGAAAAGATGTTTGTAATTTGTACTCAGGGTGTGTCAGCACACCCGTTCTTTGGTCAAAATGAGCCACAAACATCCAATATAGTGATTTGGCATCTGAATGTCAGCAGGAACAGACAACATGTCATAGCAATAAAGGGGACTGAGGTTTGAGTTTGAGTCACTCTTTCCTAAGTGCTCTGCCATGACATCATGATTGTGTAACAGGTGGGATAACCTCACAGTCCAGCTTCTTGTGTTTCAAATAAGTGGCATGAATGACTTCTTTGTTTAAAATAATTAGCAACTAATTCTAACCATTTGGCAGCAGAAACTTTCCAACACACAAGTGGATGAAATGGCATGTCCTGGGCCAAACTCAGGTCCACAACTGAAGCATTCTTACGTGGGGAACTTATCTCAGCTCCTCATGGATCACAGACCACATTACTGACTGAAGACTGCATTAAAGACGAGCTTGTTACACAAACGAGGTAGCTGCACACGGGCATGAACTGAACAAGCAGTGCCTGGTGAACCTGAGCGGTAGCTGAGCACTGTGGGACTCCTAATGGGAGAGGGACGAAGAGAAGAGGGGAGGGAAAGGGCAAAGGAACAAGGGGAGGGAGAGAAGCGCTGAGGGGAGGGCAGTGAACTGTAACGAGCCTAGTCTTTTCTCACAAACAAGAAGAGTTTGTGACTCTTGGACCAAGAGCGTTTATTGGAATGGATGCTTGGTATATTCATGGCCTGAAAGAGAATGAGATGAAGCTAAAACATTTAACAGCATATGATGCAGAATTTGGTTTGCTATTTTTGTTTTGCTTTAAGCAAGTGTGCAGTGCATTTATGTGATTGGAATGATATTTCAAACCCTGTTTTTAGCTCTGTCTTTAGGTATTTCAGACATGCAGTGCTCTCAAAATTGAGAAGAAATATAGGATCTTTGCAGGATTCATTCCTGCATATATTGAAATATGCCAAACGCTGTTCTGACAGAAGTGGTGCTGGACAAAAATGTAAAGAACAATTGTTTTCTACTGATACTTTTGGGAGTTCAATTCATACCGGGTCTGCACTGTATATACAGGAAACGGCCATATGCTCACAACTAAAGTCAGATACTGATGAAAGCTCTTGCCCTTTTCCCGCTCTCTTTTACCAGCTCTCTCTGGACACTTCCTGTACATGCATGCCAAAGAGGTCGCTTGGGGGCTTCGTGCCTGGCCAGCTTCGTTCATACACTTGTTAGCTTGTTAGCCTGTGAAAGTTATTCCTGGCCGCCTGCGGAGTTTGGTAAGACTCTTGTTTTGCATTTTGATTTACTTTTATCATCTTCAGGTCGTTTCTTATTTCTGCCACTGTCTTGATACAACATACATACGAGTTGGTAGATTTTTATTTGCAGTAAATATAATACACACGTAGCACCAATACAATTATCACAGTAAATAAAGTAAAACACCTCCTGAATTCATATGTTATCAGCTTTATGTAGACTACAGCTTAATATTTGGAGAGGATAATGAAGCACATTGCTTTACTTCCACTCATTACCATATCATATTAGTGTGCCCTGCTCTTATGGCTTGAAACGTGTGCAACACCAAATACGTGAAAACTCGAACTACTCAATATATATTCAGAAGTCCGGACCTGGGTATACTGAATCCACATAACACTCAAACTTCCTGGCACTAGATATAAAGAGTTCTCAAATCGATCGTTAGCTTTGCTAAACCCCTCCCCCAAACAGCGATTGTCCAATCATAGCTTAGCAACTGTAATTAGGCCTGACAGGCCTGTCAAGATTTTTCAGCATGTTGAAGTAGTAAGTATGTGTACACATACAAGGAGTTTTACACAAGTCGCTGTCATTGTACTCGCACACAATTCCAAGAACAATTTACAGGAAGATAGAAATACATACAGCTAAAAACAAGGACAACAGAGCTGTTCAAAGATGGGTAGAAAGATAAGACAGATACTCCATAATCAAAGAGTTTAGATGGTGCTTTCTCTCTTTTTTACCTTCTCCAAAACCAAAAAGACAAGAGCAAAAGTGTAAGGATGGATGTCAAACAGTGTGTCTGCTCTAATGTAAGCTGCAAATGTCAGCTTGTCCGGCTAACTAGCAGTAGTAACCCAGCATTACTTCCAAGATCAGCAGCATTTCATACAACATTATTTTGTAGGGTTACAGGTTACGTTAAAAAAGAACCCCTATTCACATCCACTGTGTGGCATTTAAGAAAAGAAAGTTTTCACCATGTAGTAGCATGCTGTAGTAATTCAACAGTGGCGGTAAATTTTAAGTCAGTCGCTCACACGCTCATACATTATCTTCAAGCCAGGTGAAAACGTCAATAAGGTCAAAGGTCAGCCTTGGATGCAATTACACGTTGTTCTATTAACAATGGAAATTCAATTAGCTGGTGGACATTAAAAATTCTCCTGTCCTATGTGGCTGACTATAATGTATGACCTGTACACTGCAATGTATGATTGATTGTGTTAATTCATCTGGACTGAATAGCACACAAATAAGGTATTTTGATCTTTAAGTAATTAATAATAACTATCAGCTATGGATACACAGTTTTTACACTCCAGTTTTCCATTAATATACAAATCTTAGCACGCCCAGACACTTCAACCAGAGCAATGCTCTGGCTCGTGATTTTCATTTAACCTTGCCACCCTGAAGGACACCCAAGAAATAACGTCCCATAAAATAATTGCATGACATTTTTAGCCAGCTCCCTCCACACACACCCATCAGAATGAAGATCGCGAAGAGCTGGGGGTTTGCAGCTGCTTCACTATCATCATTAGGAGCAAGTGGCTTTTACAGTAATTATTGCTCCTCTTAGTTTTTGGCAGTGTGAGCCCGAGCATATCGCGTGTCCCTGCACTTCATTATATCCTGACAGGCATTGTGTCAACCTGCCCCATCTTATCTTGGTTTCCTAGTTACCATAACTCCAGATGCTTAATCAAGCATTTCACTTCCACTTTGCACCCTTAAAAAAAAACTCCACGTTGCAGGAAAATAATAAAAAAATACATGTCTTGCATACTGCAGCAAAAATAGTTCCAATGTTAGTTCATTGTATAGTACAGCATCCCATTTTATTCAGTGTCCCTTGAGACAGCATGAGGATGAGGACACCTCTAGTGTGCTCTCACCAGCTCTTAATAAAAGGTCAGTGGCTGTGAATTCTCCCTCTGTGTATATTGCTGATCATCTCCTCTGGTCCCCAGGCAATGTAAACCACAGGATATGAATTGTTAAACCACAGGACGAAAACACAAACACTCACACAAACGTGATTATGATCTCTGAAATCTTAGCAATTCATTCTCCTGTGTTGGGAATATACAGCCCGTCACAAACATTGCTGTGTATTGAGCAGGTAAACTCCTCATATACCAAGGAATAAGAACAAGAGCAAAAAAAATTAAAGTGCATCCCTGTCAAATAAACAACTGAAAGTACTGTACCGGATCTACTTAAATGTCACAAGGTCAGTGCAGGTATTTGAATGTACGCTGACCATGCAAAGCATCTCCGTTATCACAGCATCGTCTTTTTTAACGTCCACAATTAAATATTCATTCCTCATCTTCATTTCAGCTCAACAGCCACACTGAACACAGGTTCAGTGGTTCCTCTGAATCAATTCATGTAGGGATTAATGGAGGACAAAAGGTGATAAGCTTAGCACGTGGGCAACAATCATGGCAAAAAGTGACATTCTCTCACTGTCTCTCCTGAGTCAAGTCACACAGAAGGCACACATCCCTGTACCCAGTACCTCTGAGAGGCGACCAGTTGATAGAAATGAGATCACTGCTGGGGGAAACTGTCGGGCTCTTGGGCTGTATCTGTCCAGCTCATCCACACAAATTTACTTTAACACAGGGTACACATTTTACCAGACTGTAGGCTCTGACTGAATCAGCAGTGCCGTGAATCCAAATCAGCCTCATCGACAGTCCTGCAAACTCCCCGAGCGACTACAGTCACGGTGCAAATTCCCAGGCTGTGTTGCATCTGTTGCGACGCCACAACAGACGGGCTGAAAGCCTCTCAGGCATTTTGAACTAGCTGTGTTAAAGATCCAGAGAGATGGGATCATGGTGGGAGATAGTAGAGGATGAAAGTGTACCTCAAGGGCGTTTGCATTCTGCTCTGTAATGCCTCAATTAGACAATCTTGTATCCCAATTCTCATCACTTGAAAGGTCTGGCAAGTTCAAAAAGATGGTACAGTATGGTGTGCCACAGGAAAGCATAAAGTGGAACCGGCACTGCCTGTGGAGTGAATCTGTCAGTATCCTCTTGGGAATGCTAATGGAGGGGCGGTGAGTTCAGTCCATGTAACTCAATGATTGTATCTGTTCCTCCTACAGTGAACAGTTCAGGCACACTGTACGCAGGGTGGAGCCTTCACATCCATCATGTTCATCCATCTTCCTGACTACATAGAATTTTAGCCATATGGAAAAGCTAATCACGGAAAACCAGCCCTGCAGTGTATAGCAGCAAGTGAAAACACTGAGAGTACTGCAGGAAGATAAGGGAGAGCTTGTCTGTATCAGATCAATACACAAGCCAGTGGGGACATTTTACATCTACCACAATTTGGTTATTAAATAAAATATATCCATGATGGATCACTTAATTTCTTTTATCAAGTTAGCCCAAAGACTAAGCTACGTGACTGACATCAGCTGAACCTCTATGATTGCCTTATTGGCCTATTGATTTTATTGCTAAAAGTCACCTTGAACAAAAGCTGATTATCTGTCAGCAATCTTGATCTGTTCACCTTATTGGAATGAAGCAACAATAAACACCAGAGCTGTTGTTTACAATGAGGATTAAA
>NTHP01000018.1:1646749-1694155 GCA_003416845.1 Oplegnathus fasciatus | reverse complement strand
ATTTTTCCACTTCGCTTTTTGCACAGATTAAACTAGAAATAAAACTTGAGATATAACATGTTAGTTTGTGAGCTTTAGAGGTGCTGGTAGGCAGAGCCAGGCTAACTGTTCCCTTCTGTTTCCAGTCTTTGTGCTAAGCTAAGCTGACCAGCTGCTCACGGTGACTTCATATTTATCATATACACATTAGAGTGGTATCAATCTTCTCATTCAACTCTTGGCAATAAGCAAATAAGCATATTTCCCAAACAGTTCCTTTAATTTTAAAGATTAAAACAAATCAATTCACAATATTCCTATTGTATAGTGAATGTTTCCCATGGCACTGAATCCATGTCTATATAATCAATGAAAATTCATTTTGACATTCAAATTTGAAGACAATGAATAAATGTATGAAACTTAACAGGCCTCCTTAAATTCTGCTACGCTCCCTCCCGTTTACACTCCCATTCTTTCCCTCCCTGCAGCCTCTATTGTGTGTCCACTTTGCATGCTGCATTGGTTTGTGCAGTGCTGCCCAACTTTGCCTCCAAGTGACTCTCATCTAATCCATATCTGGGAGAAAACAATGTAAGGGAGAACCTGACACCTTTTTGTTCTTAGAATATATTGTTCTTAAAGCACCCTGAAAAAGGCAAAGATATTGTTTATTTTAACTGAGAGAGGCGGGCAAAGACAGAATAAGGCAGAGAAACAGACACAGAAAAGAAGAGTAAGGCATTAGGACACATAGGGTCATACTGTAAGTGCGGGAAAATGAATGATTGCCCCGCCCTTCAGCTAACTGTAGGCAGAAAAAGAAACAATGAGCTGAAAGAGCTCATGTTTCTGACACTGAAATAGACGGCGGTTACGGATTTGACTCCACACTTTTCAAATGTATTGTTGACGTGGGAAAAGGATGGGTGTGTGTTTCTGCACTCAGCAGTCTAGCTGGGGAGAGAGCATTTAAGGTGTTAATCCTGTAATTCCTCTCTCCTCTCCTCTCCTCTCCTCTCCTCTCCTCTCCTCTCCTCTCCTCTCCTCTCTATGCTGGACAATGTTGTAAAATAAACAGAACACACTGGCCAGCAATAATCTCAAGGGACCTTCGCTGCCTCATTTATTATTAATGTAGAGTAAAATAAGTATATTCCATGGTTTTTGGATATTACACTGCACTCTCTCACAGGATGTTTTAACTCTAACATCCTGATATTCCCAGTATCCCAAAGCTGGGATTTGTCAGTGAGCAAGAGCGTATTGATTGGGTAACACTGTTTATTGATTGAAAAATATGGCCCCGGTCTTAAGCAACATCTTCCTGCAGGTTGTAACGCTGGACTATTTTGAGTGATGATGATAATGTGCTCCCAGAGAAATCCAACTGGGATCGCAGAACCATTAAAACGGTCGACACTCTGCTGGCTAAGTAAGCTCTCTGTGTCTGCAGGCATTGCTGAACCAAGATGGAGAGGAAGAGAGGGGAGGGGAGACAGACAGACAGACAGTGCAACAAGAGTCATAACATGATTTTTAGATGAAGTTTGTAATGATGTTGTAAATAAACAGCACATGTCCATCTCTGTGGTGCTATTTCAAGAGGCCTCGTCCAGAGGGGGGACTCCAGCCTGACCCCCGAACACAAAGACACTTCCTGTCTGATCTGTAAAGAGAAAGGCCACATGTCCCTGGAGGAGCAAGCCTGAGTGCAAAACATGAACTCCTGACTATATAAGGAGCTTATGGACTCTGTCACCTCAACACAGATCAGCCATACAGCTTAGCTTGTAAACAAATGGGGAGATGGGGAGTATTTTTGGAGGAGAAAAAAGAAACAAGAGAGGGAAAAAGAAGAGTAAATGCGAAGTTATCACAAATGTATACACTTGTGAACTGCCCGGCCTTCATTATGAATGAATGGGGAACCTCCAATAACTCATCCGCCACTCACATGCTGCTACAGCCTTTTAACTAGATTAGCGGAGGCTTTGTCTCGCCCTGCTCTTTCTCACCGTCCCTTTTCTCCCCACTGAAACCGCGCTCTTTAGGTGGAGTATCAGTCTGCGAGAGAGGCGGCGAGGAAGGGGATGGGGTTGCCATGACGATGCCAACTTAGCGAACTGTGTCTCTGTTTCATGATTGTGGGTTTAATTGGATATCATTGAGGAAGAACAAAAGCTCAGCTGAGTGGAGTGACATGAATGCAATGAAGCTCTGTCTGTCTGGCTGCCTGCCTGTCTTAATGTCATACTCTCTCTCTCTTTCTGTTGTTGTTATGAATGATTAATGGCGATTATATAAGAGCTGTAGTACATGAAGTGCATGGTGAGTGTTACAGAGAGCATGTAGTGATGTAGTCCATTGAGGAAGAGAGATGGGACTGCCAGGGGTGCTTGGCACAAATAAATAAGCTACAATGATAAAAGCAATTATGTTATCCAGTCTCATGCTTTCAAATAAGTGTTTGTTTTATAGATAATTCATTATTGTCATTATACTAACTGCACTTTTGTTCTCTGCTTTCAAATGTAATCTTATGTAAGTTACTTTGGCCAACAGTGTATTTTTGCTCAGCCAGCTTTTCTTTCACATTTGATATGTATCCTTTTGCAGTCAATATGATGTGCAGGCTCAAAAAACCCCAGCAATTGTTAAATAATTTAATATGCCCATCCCTTGCAGGCACACACACACATACACACACATACAATATGCACTGAGTCATTCTTCCACATACCGTCAAAGTGATCAGGATCTCTAAAACGTATTGCTTCACAGGCTTTTGACACAAACTCTTTTAAAACATGAGCGAAAGGAAAAAAGTGCAATTAAAGCAGAGTTGTTGGTGTGATGCTCAATCACAGGTTCTATTACCGCTGGGACTGCAAGCACTAAAAATGCATGCAAATGTAAGAAACAAACAAGGTGTGCTATAATGCTGCAAAAGCGCAGGCTGTTAATGAGAAAACACAATAAACAAGGACATTCCCGAGAGACACACAAACTTTACTGTGAAATGAAAAATATCAATTATCATGCATAAGCAGGTGAGTTTCCTCTGCGGTCTTGTGCTGCCTGGTTTATGAGTATTGGGGCACTTTGTCTATCTGAGAGGCTGATGCAACCCAACAATACAATGTTCAATTCATCTAATTCTTTTATTAGGGGTTTGACATATAAGGAGACTTATCCCCAGTCATCTATGATCATCACATCTATAACTGAGGTCACATTAATAACAGAATAAATCATGCATTTTAGCACAACATGCAAATTAGCAAAGGTTTTGCAGTAGTGAACATCTCATCAGGCTATGACATTGTTAATATCTGCCCATTTCTACTCATACTCATTCAGCACATTGATTTTATTTAGACTAAAGTCATGTAATTTAGAGTAATTCAAGGGCACAGATGTCAGCCAGTTGTCAAAGAATCACTTTCCACCAGCTTGAGGTGGTTAATGCCCTGCCTCGCTGCAGCTCATGTGATGATCCAGATAGTTCCTCTCATTTATTATGTGGTGGAGCTCCACTTCCTCCTCCTTTTCTCCCCTCTTCCTCCCCCCGCTCAGACGTAATAACTGGAACCTGTCCACCAGGGCACCTGTGTGTCTTTACTGTTTAGTGCTCTACCGCCTCTGCTCTTCATTCTTCTTCATCCCTCCTCTCTGCAGTCATTCATTGGAGTTTCCTGTGGCAGCATGTGTCGACAGATCAAAGACCTATACGTGCACAATGGCCTGCATATGGAGTTAACGTTTGGTTCTCTGGGCATCTTGCTTTCTCTCCAACTTAGCTGGACTTTCCTGCAGTTTATCTGATCATTATTATGCTCGACAGTCTTAATCTTTCACTGTGCATCCTCATCCCTGAGCTGATGCTCTTCATGACAATCAATGGTACGAGTGCAGTGTACAGAGGTCACAGAGTTGTGATAATGTTCCCGCGAGAGAAGAGGAAGAAATACATATGAGGAAAAGATTCTATAAGGTGAGTGATATGCATAGTCTATTTATTGTCTGGCACTGTCCCTTTTTGAAAGTGAAATGTCATTATTTGCATGTATTTATATCAAAATGTTTGACACAGTACCACCAGTATCACTATGACAAATAAATCTACACTTACAGCTCTTTATAAAGTGATTATTTTGCTGACGATAGTGACAGAACAGCACATGGTGTAAATGTTTCTGTCTTGATTCACAAACCTCATATTATTATCTTTTCATTCAGGCATTGTACATGCTTTTAAAAGATTCTAATGTCGCAGGAACTATCTGCTCTGAGTTGAGTTGTCATTGGTTTGTAAGTGCTGCCCTCTATTGGCTACTGTGCCTTGTTGCAAACTTTCTTCAAGCAAAACACAACTACATTATTTCAGTTAAAAAAAAAATCTGTAATTACAAAGTATGATCACAACTCCAAGAATAATGTGACTTTATGGTTTAAAAATGCATCGTAGTAAAACTTTAAACCTACAAAATTTACAGTTTGATGAATTCTGGATATTATATAAAATTATTCCGTGTATGTCCTTCATTTCGAATCCTTTCTTATGGAAATATTTTCTTCATTGGTTTTATTGAGGAAATATAATGCAAGCAAGCAAAATTTATTTGTATAGCGCTTTTCACACACATAAGTCACAAAGTGCTTTACAAGGGCATTATATGACATAACATACAAGAGAGAAAGCATAGAGATGAAGTGACCACCCGAGCCACGTGTGCAAAAAGTGCAAAACTAAAAACTAAAAACTAAAAAAAAAAATAACAGAAAAAACACATAAAAATACACAATAAAAAATACACAATAAAAGAGGATGTACAATACACGCATAAAATGTATTGAACGCATAATTTATTTATTTACTAAATTGTATGTATAGGGTTCTGGGAGAAGTCACTGTAAACCACTAGGTGGTGCTGATAGACAGTAAAGAAAAAAAAGACCTGCTGCAAGTTCAGTTTCCAGAGGCTATTGCGTAACAATTCAGGCAACCAATATCTGTCTGATTGATCACAATAGTTTAATTTTCATGCACAATTAATTCTCACCTTTCACCTTTAGATGCATTCTTTTCATTGCAACTTCATTTATGCAGTGCAATCAATATTATTAGCAGGCACAGGACAGCACAGCGAAACTAAAACCACAATGTGCATTAGAAATATATTCATGAATATGTAGTGATGAAAAGCAGCTACATGTTTTAGATATTTGACACTAGAAATAGGCTGCTTTGGTGCCCTATGGCCTATTGACAAAATACATGTAGTTGTGAAACATAATATAGGCTGCATGTCCATGTAGAGATTATAAAATGTTTGCACAAAGTTCAGAAGTGTGTGAGAGTGGTCACCATTTACAAAGGGCTGCTGATCCCTTGCTTTGAACTGCCCAGTGCAGACAGTGCAGACGCAGGCCTCGCTGCTCACTTTGAACAACCATCACTGGCCTCATTGTAGTCTTTTTCTCAAATGAACCCTGCCAAACGCCCCCCCTTACGTCACACTTTTCCCCTTCATGTGTGGAATGCTATAAATGTGGGAGGGGGTGGGGGACCACATGCAACACCGTTCAGTCCAACTTCAATTTGCCTCGAAGACTGTAAATCAAGACCCCCTCCTTCAATACACAAAGTGGGATTGGCTGATGGAGTTCCCTTTCTTCATGCCATAGGTCAAAATAGATGGTTATTACGGAGGGCTGGACCGCCATCCCTCCACCCACATTATCACCATTTTTACTGTCGTCAAAGATGCTCTGCTGCCAAGAGAGTTCATGCCCTACTCTACCGTAATAGTCACCATTGTCTGCTTCGTGGGTGGCGTGCACATATTAAAAAAATGAATGAGTAGGCATAGACGAGGTTAGACAGCAGGACAGTCCTCTTTTCATGTGAAAACTGTGAATATTGATTTCTGACACCATATATACCGCGCATGCTCACAACAGGAGCGTCGGTTAAGTTGTTTAGTCACCTCTTAAAACGAGAAATGTATTGTTTTTAAAGTTTTTGCCTGTATAGTGAGCTGTTAACAGGTAAAACGTAACCAGCGTAAGCTAATTTAAATGCAAATACGTGTGTGACAGCGATAAAACACGCCAAATGTGAGGCTCCTAGCTAAAATAAATCGACGTCTTGTGCTCCTAACGGGCGTTGGACGAAGGAGAAAGTGGTCAAGCAGGGAACCTCTCGTGTTGGTTTCGTACTCTTTGTTGGATGTGTGCCGTGGATGACAACCGTCCAGCCCGTCGCAACAACAGCAGCAGCGGCGGCAGCAGAGTATTTATCATCGCAGCAGCCGAGGGGAGTGAAGTGAGCCGGAGGAAGGAGAGAGAAAGGAGAGAGAAAGGATTTACGGACACCGACCAAGCATGGCTACCCAAACGACAGCATCATGCACTGGATCCACTCTGTTGCAGCCAATCAGCGAAATTATCAATCTCCCTCTTGACCAGGTATGTTTTTGGATGGAGGAAAATATCGATACATGAACCCGCCCGGGTTGATGGTATGTTTTAAACCCATCGTAGTTAGCTAGCATGTGTAACGTTAGCAGAGGCTGGTGATGCGCAGCGCTATTCCTCCCAAACGTTAGCTTAGCCTTTATACATTGCGGATTGATGGAAAACGAGAGCACAAAATCACTGTTGGTGTTTCACTACCACCATCAGCTAGCCCCCCCTCCCCATGTCAAGCTACACTACAGCTAATGCCTTTTGTCTCCAGAGCCTACTCCAGTGGGTCCCAAACTGGGGTCCGAGGACCCCTCAGAGATCCTTGGATCTGCTTCCCATGGGATTACCAGTGTAATCTGGATTAACTAGTTAAATTTCACCTAAAATTCACTTGAAGATAGCCATAGGAAAGTGTGTATAAAGGCCGCAATGATTTAATCTGCCATATTATAACAGTTTCTTCTTGCTAAGAAACAGACATCAAAATCTAGTTATATGGAAGAAAGAAACTGGGCTGTAAAATGGTTTCTTAAAATGGAAAAAAACCCTGTAATTTAATATATTTGGGATGAAATCAGATTTTATGGTTATCCACTAGTCCACAGCCACCTGGAGCACTATGTAGTTTGGAGAAATCCATGCAATTCATATGTTATTATGAGGCAAAGCCTATATTTTAGAAATCCATTACTCACAGCTCATGAAGTTTTACATGTGCAAACCTAAATCAGGTCAAACAAGAGTTAAAAGAGAGGGCACCACACCTTCTCTGCCAGTCATATCTTGAAGCTGTGCTGAAATGGGTTGGGTAACCACCACTGTAGCTGTGGTTAGTCTGGAATTATGGGATTATATTAGCCAGTGATAGTTTTCTGAAGTGAAAGCGATCGAAGTATGTTTGCAAATGTTTGACTTGTAAACACTTTCACCTACACAGCGGCCACACCTGCACCACCACACACGGCGGGTATGCAAAGTACATTTCCATAGCAATGATTTCAGAACTCACCAGACATAGCCTGTGGTGGTGTGTGAAAGCGTCCAGTCATGTCAGCACAGATCAGCAGCTCGGGGTTTGTTAGACAGGCTTCTGCGGAAAAAAAGCAGCAATTTCTTCTCTTTTCCGCCGTCGTCTCAACTGTTGATCATACTATGATTTGTCGCTTGTCTGAGGAGAGTTAGAACCCCCCCATGTTAACTACAGTGGTTTAATCCAACTACATTGTGATTTTCATATGATGGATTCAAATTTCCCTCCGAGTTATTGCCCTGATACCGACCTTGTTTTAGCCACACAGTGTTTTTGTTGTAAGAACATCAGATAATGTTCTCTTGTACTCAAAGTACATTATGTTCTGGAATGAAATTGAATTTATGTTTTCCAGTTTGGTGTAAGCACCAGGGAATCCACTGTCATGTCCCTTGATTGCCACCATCAGTATAAATAATCCTTTCTTCTTTAGAGCAACAATATTTTTTTTCTTCTTATACTGGCGTAGTGTTATCAGCGGCAGAATTACTTGTTCTTATCTTTACTCTTTCCTTATCAGCATGGGGTCACATACAGATGAGCCTATTTCCTTCCCCTGCCAAGCACTCTTTACATGCAAGCCTCAAGCTCATGAGTCAGTCCTCTCTTCCCACTAGACCTGAGCAAAGCCTTGTGGTTACACACCTGAGGTCATAAGGGTGTGTTTGGTAGGATGTTTGTATTCTCGGCTGTGATCTGGCAAACGTTTGCATGTTTGAAATGGAAAAGTCAGTTTATGTGAGATTATTTGAAATCTAATGTTAAAGATCATGAATTTAATAAATAAACAAATAAAATAAACCAAATAAACTGTGTGCTTATGTGAACTTGGCTTCTTTATCAGCCCACCATGCACACTGCTACCAAGCCACGTGACTAACCTCCAACTCCTTGTCTTATTGTGATTCAAACAACAAACCTATCCGACCATCTTTCATCCTCCATACCTGCATGTGCAGACGGAAATGTTTCATTATGTCTCTCCACCCTAAAATGCTGCGGCCTCTGTTAGGAATGTTGCAGGGTGGGAACTCACTTTTTAACTCTTTTCCGCATCATAAAAAACATTCTCTGAACTTGGAAAGGAGTTCAAGTGCCTTTATACTGTGCCTGGGAGAATGAACAAATGGAACAATGAGTGCCCTCTGCTATGTATTTGTAATTTGTTCTTACGATAAATACTACTAATAACTATTATAATTATTCTCATAATTATAATAATGTAATTTACAACTGGTTGGAAGAAACCCTTATTAAACTGTTGCGATATTGCCTTGTAACCTGCGATATTTAGCACAAGTCCATCCCACAGTTTTACATTACGAAGATTGAAGATACAGTTTGGCTACAGTTATTAGCTACATTGCAAATCTGATCATTTGCTTCACCCTGCAACCACAGTTATCAGTCATAACAATACCCTTTATATGTAGAAAGTTTTCAAGCCCTTTACCTTAGTGCCATAGCGCTGCACTCAGAGGAAGTCTAGCAATAGCAGTGCAGGAAATGAGAAGTCATTCACTGTGTCGCGCATTTGTTTATTGAAATATTTCTATTGACTCTCTGAGTTATGCGCCCCTGGCTATTCTTAGTTGTTCCTCTCTATTTGAATGAATACTGGCAGAGTAAGTGGAGAATGGCATTGGACAAATGGGACATAGAATCGTGGGCTATCATGGCCCACGCCTCTTTGTTGGACAGGTGTCACCCTTGTGACAATGTGGTTTGTTAGCTTCCTGCCAACTGGGTGCCCTACTGTGCCAGGGCCGCTGTCAACGCCACAGGAATCAATACAGCCACTCAGATACAGTATGATCCGTGTGGCCCACAGACACTGACACTCATTTTTATGAGGCTGCCGTAGCGTGGCACCTCACTGTATGTTGTTAGGACCGCATGTATCCCATGGGAGAGACAGGCCTCTGCACTGGCCTGTGTCAGAGCTATAATGGGAGCTGTGAAATCTGAACTGACACTCTCCTTCTCTCTTCTTCTCTCCCTTTTCTTTCTGTCTCGATCACACACCGCCTGTCCCCTCTCAGTAGCATGCTGTTACTACTTTGACTAATTCCTCCTTCTGCATTTTTGTGCACCCACACAAACACTATGTTCACCCACTCTGGTTCAGGGGTCTTGGTATGAAAAATGATGATTTATAGGCTCAAATTACACATCCTGATCCCAAGCTGTGTCTGCCCCAGATATAGTTGTATTTGGCTGTTTTCATGCTGCTTGTCATAAACCTTGTGGAGTGAAGGCCATATATGAAGTGCTCCTCTTAGTCTTGAAGACATTGACCTGACAGTATTCATCAAGAAAATCCTTGACATTTTACTGTATCTCATCTGGCCTCCCCCGACCTCTAGCTTAAACATCCACTTGTAAAGCTATCGCTGTAGTCCTTCATATATCCTCTGGACCCACAATTTCTTTTGGCACAAAAGATAACCTTTAAGTTGAGTACACATAGACTTCCACAGCAGATGCTGGGTACTGATCTATCTCAATCCCTTTAGGACTTAGCATTTGATATTACACATTCACACAGTGAAGCAGAGCTGCCTTACAGATTAGCTAGCATTTTCAGGGGCAGCTTGTAACTGAATCAGGGCCAATCTCTGGGGTGGAACATTTGCTGTCGATGTCGATGATGCATGTTGGTATCACACCAGTGTGGTTTTTCATGCTGACATCATTTGTGGTGTCATTTCAGGTCCAGTTTGGTTTTTTCCTCAATAATACATCCAGCAGGCCACTGCCTCAGAAAACACAATATGGACTTTCAGGCTGAAATTTGGAAACCAGTTGACTCATACAGCCTCATGAGTGCCTTGCAGTCATCATGTGTCGGGTGGTTCCAGACATCGTGCTGCTTAATGTAAAGCAGAAATAGCCCTATTAAGTGACTCATGCAATCCTTCTGAAATGTAAGACTCCATGCCAGAAACCTGGAGACTTAATTTAACAGTTTAAAATAAGGTTTAAGTTTTAAGAAAGTTTTCAAACCCTATCCAACTGAAACATCGACATTTAGGCGTCTATTTATTATTGATATTGAAAGGTTTATTTCCTCTGAGAAGGGACTCTTTAGGTCGTAGCATCAGCTGTGAAGTCCTTCCACAGCTGCAGCTGTTTCAATAGGCAGCAGTTGGGCTCCTGATGAACCCCAAACCCCCCTGGCTTTTTCACATATATACAATGAACCTTAACAACTCGCTGTTTGTTTGTGCAGCTCTTCATTGTCTAGCATCCTAATATATTTATTTTTTTGTGCTCTTACAATACAAACAGGTCCCAATGTTTGTTTCGTACAGACTAAAGCTAAAGGGTAATGATGTTTCCAGTGACTGATATGCCCTTCTATGTATTGTCAATTTAGATAGGATATTGTATCTTTTATGGGAGTTTACTGAGGCTTGCATCCAGCACTACTGTCTACAGAATGTCTCAGAGGAGCATGGCTGTGTGGAAATTTCCACCTGCACTGTGTTGTGTTTGGTAGACAACTGATAAGCTGACATTAAGGATGGTTTTAACCTTAAAATGTGAGGTGTCCTTTGTTGTCAGGGTTATTTCTTTGACATAATTATAAATGGTAAATATTTAGTATTTGGATCAGTAGAGATTTTGGATGATGTCATGTTTTTAGTGTCAGCAGTGGCCTAGGAGGTGCAGATATAGCTGGGACATCTTGTCAACTGATTATTGTTGTGTGGTGGTACTGTAGAGTAAACTGGCCATATTAAACAAATACATTTCTACCTCTTGATACTGAGAAATGATGCCTGCTGGCTGACACATTGCTCTCTCTTGTGTCCCGTGATTAAATGAACGAAACAAAAGAAAATATGAATTCCAGCTTTGCTATTTTATCTCAGAATAGCAGAACTTGAATGCACCAGTTGAGGAATATGCAGTCAACATGCCGGTCTTGTAGCTCATCAATCATTTCAATGTACCAGCACTGTCAGATATAAAGATGCAGTCTTATAGGTACCCGCTCGCAGTGTACAGGCGGAGCTGCCGTGTGTCCTGTGGTCACAAAAGGCTCGCTGCCCAGCTGTACAATCAGTCTTCTGTTTATGTGACATATTGGATTGCATTTTGTCACAGTCGACGGCCACGTCTTTTATCACTATAACAAGCCTTCTTTTGTTGTTGCTGCTGCATTTTCCGCCAGGCTATTGTACTGTAGGCCTCTGAGCCCACACAGTGCCGAGGGTTTGACTCCTAGCTTTCCTTTTATTTCCACTGACAAGTTCCTGCTATCAGTGACACAAGTCTGTAGCATGGCGAATGGCGAGGTTAAAATGTGTTTAACTGCAGTTTGAAATAAGCGCTCAAAAGCAGTCGCATGTAGAGGCGCTTACTGGCTTTTACTGTGTAAATCAGGATGCTCTTCCTAATATCTCTGGATCTTTGTAGAACTATCAAAATATTTTTGTCATTGGCACTAATGTTAACATTTTCCTTCAATGAGTGGATTTTTGAAGTAGTGGTAAGGATTTGGGGAGCTTTGCCTGAAGAATCTCAACTTGGCTTCCCTCTGAGGTCCCCTGCCGGTGACTGAGTCCCCACAGCCTCCTGGCTCGGGACCGCTGGTCTTACTTTTAAGCCCTCGGGTCTTGTCGGAGTTTCTCTACCTCCCCTTTGTCTTTAATTGGCTGCCCTCCGGGGAGCCTTATCCCTCCAATTGATTTCTTTCCCCTCGGCTCTCTCTAATGGAGTGCTGCTGGCTGCTGCTGTTATTATGGTGCACAATCAACACAAAGCATGTGTGATTCCTCCTGGGGAATATGGAAAGACTTGGCTATGTTGTTAACATTACTGGGTGGTTGACAACAGGCAACACTCGTTACAAACAGGCAGGTCTTCATAAAGGTGGCTTAGGCTTTATGATCATGTGTTCAGTGAGGCTTGACTTTGCAAGTGTGACATTTAACAAGTGTGAAATAGAAGAATTGACCGTGGAAGATTTGTGTTTACCCAGCACAAATAGCATTGCCTAGTGCTTTATTTTGAAAAAAAGATAAACAGTCTGTATTGACCGATAAAGGTTCATTACATAATATTAGAGTAGATACATTTGCTCCAGTTTGGACTGATGAGTCGACCTTTTGTGACTCCTTAAAGCCTCTGATCTTTTTTGTTTTCTTAATGCAAAGTTTGATAGTATTTTACTATTCACAATTTTGACTTTTTCCTCTCCGAGTCTACTACTTCCTGAAGTCACATCCTGGTTAGCCTTTGTTCCTCTAGCTTCTGTAACTCAGTGCAGTCTCTCAATCAACATTTTCTTTTTGGTCTTTCTAAAAAAAAAAAAAGGAAGCATATTCTTGAGGTTTCCGGATCAGCATCCACTACTATTGCTATCGGAAATTTAAGCTTTCTTGATTTTAACAAAGTTAAACAACTATTCATTTTGTTAGCATTAAAAAGAACTGCAACGCCCATGAAGATTTACCAGTGTGGCAATGCGGGTATTTCCGTCATCATGACTTGGTTTCATCCATTTCCATGGAATTCACCTGCACATTCCCTTAGAGTCATTTTTCCAATTCTTTAGCTGTAATCTCTGCTGTCTAAAAACTTCTACAGCCTTCAGTCCTCTCTGTCTCTAAAGTACAGACATGTCTGATCTCGCCTCCTCACCTCGATTCGCGCATGTGAAGCTCTGATGTTTAACCCACGATGGTCTCGGGCTTATGGGAAATTGTGTTTGTTAAAGGCAGCTAGTTAACAATAATATTTGTTCCTTCTTTTTTTAAATGAAATGACAGTTTTTATCTAAACATATGAAGTGAGCCACAAAACAAACTGCTGAGTAAGACGATGTTCCAAGCACGGATTTTTAGCTATTAGCGTTATTACAAATGTCGATGGGGTTTTTGAATGAGGTTTTGTGACTTCTGGAACAGAACCTGGAAGCTCCCTTCGGCTCTCTGTCCTGTATCGTTAGGGTTAAAGAATGATGATGACTGCCGTGTGTGTGAGTTCATTTCCTTCCAGCAATAAATGCAGTCATGGTATTGCAAAACCATTACACTAAAAGCATCAATAAAATGTCAGATAAGGCCTGTGTTATGTTATTAGTGTTATGGGGGGAAAAGTACTGTTTTTTTGTATCTTCTGCAGTGCTTTGTACCTTGTGATCGAACAAAACACATAGGTGGGCTGTCTTACTGTAGATTTACAGTAGATAGGTTGGGAAATCTGTGCAACTGTCATTCCTCTTCACTCTGAAGCACTTGGCGTTGCCTCAAAAGCGGACGTCCACATGACTCAGCTTACTAACTCATTAGTTCCGTTGGTAATGGTGTGGTGTTATGAGGGTGGATTGGGTTTCTGTGCTAAAAAAGCCTGCACTCTCAGCTTAGAGTACCAGTGTAATGTTTGCATGGCCCAGCCCATAGTCAGCACAGAGAACATATTTTCAGGGAATCATTTTAACAGCTTCAAATTACAGGCCAGGCAACTAGACATATCTGATGTTGTAGATTGTAGATGACTGCCAACAAGCAAGCCCAGATTTTAAGAGTTGTCTGTGGTTATTTTGGGGCCCTCACAGTTCATATGTATGTATTTCTTACTTTAATAGTTGTTAGTCCACCTCAAAGGTACTTTATAGGCTGAAATTTGTTAGCTCTTATGTTCAATTTCAGGCCTGACCAGTGAGATGCGAACATGGGACTGAGGCCTATAATTTCTCCACAAAACTCTTATGTTATGTGCAGCAGCTGTTGCTTTCTGGTTCATTCACTGTGCTTGGCCAGGAGTCCAATGGGATGAAGGAGATGCATCCAATATAGATGAGAGGACATGAATATTTATTAGTGTGACTTTGCACTGTCACTTGTAATTCCATTGAGGTAAGCCAGTAAGGGCGCTCAGCTGATTCACCTTCACAGGAACAGATAGACTCCGACACATTCACCCAGCCTCTGTCACCTTACTTTTCAGTGGCTCTACGCTCCAATAAATAGTCAATCTGAGTATTGATCATCCCTAACTACAAGTTGCGCTGTCATCTGAAAAGTTCGGCCCCTAAATGCGGAATTGATTCACGATGTTTACTCCTCAGTGCCTTCTGCCATTGATTCCCCTGAACCCGATCACCTGCGCCACAAACGACTGTATAATCCGTGTTTAAAGGGATATACCGCGCAAGTTAATGTGTTCTATGGTCTAAGTGATAAAAATCTCTAGTTCATTAATTCATAGTGTTTTATATGAAACAAAGAAATGCAATAGAACAACATTAAAAACACAATGAAAGGGAAAATGAATAAATTAAAATAGAATAAATGGAAAAATGGCTGATTTTAGAGCTCTCTGAGTGATAACTTGATCAAATGCCTATTTAAAAATGGGACAGATTCAAGTCATGTGTGAGATGGGACAAATCGGGAGTATACATATACTTGTTTGGAGTCCCTCGTCGCCACCCTGCTGTTAGAAAGTCGGCCCCAGCTTCTGTTGAGCGGCACAACCCTCCCTCTATTGAGTGAATTCTGTCGGTATCAAACATGCGCAATATTTGCAAGATGCCATGCTGACTGTGTTACTCCAGTTGATGAAGTTTCCATCACCCGTGTGTGCATGCCTGCTCTCAAAGTTTCACAGTGGGACTCGATCTCTCTCTCGTGAGGTGTGAAACAGCGAGAGAGATCAAAAACCCGCTGCACATGATTTGGAACAAGCATGTGTACCCACAAACAAACTGCATCTTGTAATGTGGCACCCCGTGTCGTTAGCGCCTCTTCCCAGCTGTAAATCACGCTCTTGAAATGGGATGTGGCTTCAGATGAAACATCTTGCAGTGGCCGTTGGGGACGCCGATGTCGTCAGTAGTGACATATCTGAGCAGTACTGTAGCAGAACGTTCAACCAACCAGCAAATGTCAGTTACTTAACATGCTTATGTAACATTAGCCTAGCATTTACAGTCTCTTGTAGCATCACAGAAAAACCTGCCTTTTGTGCTGTGTTCAGTCCTGATACTGGAGCATTATTGTGAAGTTTTGAGTGCTGGATTGTGAGTGGATTTTTACTGTGAATTGTCTTGAAAAAGCCTGCACACTCTGCTGTAGATGTAAACACTCACAATTGGTGATCCGAGTACTTGACTGCAGATTCTTGCCACGTGCTTCAGTCATTTGTAAAGATCGGCTGTCTAAAGGTTGTCTCCTCACTCTCATTGAGGACTTTTGCTTATACGGTTCTGTATCATAGCAACTGACTGCTTTCTTTTTTCATCTAGGTAGCGGTTGCCAACGCTAGGAGTATTGTGTTTCTTCTCTGGAGTCAGTGCAATTTCCCCTCTACACACAAACTATTGTTACAAAGTCATAAGTCAAATTTAGGTGCTACTTTTTACAGGCTTATGGCTGCTGCTTCACAGTGATCCTAACTGAGCTAAAGAGGAGATAAAATGCCTTTTGTAACACTCTGGGTAATGCTGACCCTTGAGGTGGGATAGGGCAGAATTACTGCTTCCAATAGAATATGGCATATTGTTGGTTCTTTACTATTTTCTTTTCTCTAAAAGTGACATACAGGCAGTTTGAGAGCTGCTAACGTGCTGCTTTACTGAGCAAAAAAAGGCTGCTCTGCCAAATCTGTCAAACTCTTGTGGATGTAAATGAATGTAATAGTTCCCAAAGGGGCTCAGTATTCATTGATGATGGTTTATATTTTTGTTTGGAGTTCTTAACTGTGGGTTTAGACAAAAGAACGACAGGAATGAAGCCCACGAGAGAGAGGACAAAGTGCTCTGCGAGGATTGGTTTCCATTTTTATGTAAGAAGTTGAAAGTAGGCAGTTGGGCTTCTTCACCCTACCATTCTTCCACCAGTCCCTTACAGACTGCATAGTTTCCCAATGTCCTCACCACTTCAGAGAGCGTATTTTTCACAACACCTCATGTTCGTCATTTACGAAATGTGCAGGCTATCAGCTACAAACAGTGAGAGAAGTATGAATGAAAGAAGAGAGGATCGCCTTTGGTTTCAGATGACGATGTTTTTGAGTCTGACCGACCATGCATGGCAACACAACCTCTCTTTAAACCTCCGTCTTTACGTATGTTCCATGTTGAGGAACTAAAGCTGTGGCCCCATGTTCAAACAACATGAGGGTGCTGATTAAAGTTTGGTTAGAGGCTGTCTCACATGTTACTGACAAAGTCCTGGCTGGCTGGGTGAGCCGAGCAGGCAGTAGCCCAGTAAGTTTGCCCTTGGACAAGAACTTGAGATGACACTCTGGCTCAGAAGTCCGCCATATAACTCTTTTTTTTTTTTAAATGACTACTTACGAAGTATCTTGCATTTCTGGGTCCATTCTTTTTATTTTAGTGGTGTGTTTTTCTGGCCAAATGTAGATGTTACATCATGTAAAGATACAAGCACATATGTAAACGTCAGATTTTTAGTCCCTCACATGAAAAGCAACAGTTTCTTTCTAGACTAACCACTCAGTGCCAATGTTCAACAATCATAGGTGGAGAAATCCTTGATGAAAAGATGCAATATTCACCACTTATAAGAGCCTCAGTAGACCACAATGCAATGCCACTCGAAGTTGCTCTCCAGAAGGGGCACGACTCTCACCTCTCAACTAGAAAAAGCTTGACTTAATGTCATTCTCCACCTACAGTCATCAACTTGATGCAGCTTGTTCAGGTCTGTTCTTTGTGACTTGTTAGAAGGGGTTTTTAAAAAGAGAAATGCAGCTGTAAAATCTGCTTGGATATGTTAAATATTACGGATTAATGACAGAAGAAGTATTTGCAGGTGTTTTTCTTTTCTTAAAGAGACATGGGCAGTTGGTGATGTCTTCACCCTGCTTTGGCCCCATGTTAATTTTTTGGTTATCTGCGTATTTGTTACATGCTGAACTATAAAAGTACTCCATGGAGTTTTTAACTGGTTATGAAACAGTCTCAGTTTATACCGATGCCTCTATATGACCTACATAAACAAACAAGACCAACAGCAAGAAGATTGGCTATTTCTATTCATTTCTAATAGTTATTCTTAATGCCTGCAACCAAGTCGGATTTTTCTGCGAAATCAGACGAAACGGCGCTGGGGTTTGCTCTGGCTGAATTCGAGTTGCTTCCGTCGCTAACTGAAGGTCCGTCTCCAGAGCTGCTGCCCGCTCTCCTCCTGGAGAAGTAGTCTCCTTGCAGGAGGGAGTGAAACGGTGGGAACATGTAACTTAACCTTAGGTGAAAATCTACCGCCTTTGTCCACAGGGACCACCAAAATCAACACAAAATGAAACGTTCCATTGAGCTGCTTTAAGCAGACAGCTAACATACAGTATAGTCAACTAGCCGGGCACAATCCAGGATACATGAGATCTGGATGAATGGATATTTTATACCTTGCTACTGTGGCTACCCAGCGGCCTTCTTTTACACTTGCATTACACATTGCTGGAGTATGTCATCATTCATTTTCACTGATGTCTGAAACCCAAGAAAATCAGTAGTATTCACTGGCAAATCCAGGGTTGGCTCCCTAATTCTCCACTTTTCCTATTAAGAAGTTAAAAAGTATCTCTCCTACTGTGTCTCTGTGTGCAAGTAAGTCATATTATAAATCAAATGGCTGCACCACTGGCAGTTGTTTGCTAAGAGTTATGTGTATATCAAAAGAAGCTGTCAAACAATGCTCCCTACTTATACTTTTATGCATTCACATTACTCAGCACGGTGGGATATGCGACCACAGGCAGCATGAATATATCTAACAGATGACATAATCAGCCAGCAAATTTCACCAATTTATTAGCTTATCTGCTGCAAAACACTTTGTCGTTGAGGGACATCCTGCAAATTATTTCTTAAAAATATTTCCGCTTTCCTCTCTCTTTTTGTCTGTCTCCGTCTCTCTGTAATGATGCCAGTAAATCTCTTGTATAAATTATATGGCTGGCAGTTGTTTGCTTAGAGCTGCACGTATTGAAAGGGGTAAGTGGTGTCAAACAAAGCTCTTTGAGTAAAGGGACAGTAGAAGAAGATAAAAGAAAGAAGCAACCAAGAGAGGGACATGTCTGCATTCAAAGGTGCACAGACAATGGTTGGCACTCCAAGTCTGCAAGGCCCACACAGGACTTTTTTTCTATAGAAGTTGGATAGTTATGCCTATGTATAGCTCTGTTGCTCTGTGTTGGTTTTTGCACCGACATGGTGACATACTGTATGTGCATAAGCCTGAAAGCATCAAGCCAAGGTCACTCCTCACTGTGTAAATGTATGTTTCCTCATTACACTTTCCCACTGGGCACTAGGACGACTGCTCAGAGCACAGATGACGTTTCTGACCAAAAGCAGCCCTGTAATCTTTGCTTGGAGCAGGTTCATGTGTTTCAAGAAAGGCTCTGCACACACACATGTTGTGCGTGTGTGGTTCTGGCCCAGTGCTGCTGGCTGCCTTGTGGGGAATGGTTGATTGTTTGGCTATTAATAGCCGGCCTGACCGTAGAGCCTGACTGGGATCTGTGGATCGGCTCAAAGAGGAGAGCGCCACACTGCAGGCTTTAACACCCTTGCACTGCGTGTGTGTGTTTGTGCGTCAGCGAATGCTTCCTTTGTGCCGTTCCTACCTGTGTGGCACTTTTCTCATGGTTTCTAGCATCAACACAAGCGCATATGCATTAGACTTTGTGATTGTAGCCTTAATTTGATTTTAAGTGTGTTAAACATGGCAATAGCTATTTATTTAAAGCCTTTGTTCCACTATCTTCATGCATCCTCAGTTTTATTCAGCAGACATGCTTGTGACTTGACTTGAGGTGAAGAATGTCAAAGTGTCCAACTTTTCTTTCTTTGATTTCTGTGTGTGTGTGTGTGTGTTTTGTGAGTGGGCAGAGGGGGCACCGCCAGTGGCACGAAACAAGTCAAGGCTTTGTTGTATTGCTGCTAAGAACAGGAATACTGTTGTTCCCATAATGTCAGCATGATCTAGTTGCGCTGAGCACACACACACACACACACAAAAGTCAGTGTGTCTCTAGGAGCCATGACCAATTGTGCCACATTTATTGGCCAGGACTAAAGTAGTCATGACATTGCCTGTGTCTACGTCTGGCTGCAGATAGTGTGTGTACATGCACATGTGTTTGTTTGCGAGTGTGTGTTTGCATGTGGGAGAACACTGGCAGACACTCCACTGCTCTCATTTCTCCTCAGCCAAGGATGGGGTTGAATGGCATGGAGGATAGAGCACCATTATGTACAAGCTCCAGTTGGCTTTTACGTTCTTCTATCCTCGTTTTTGATTGACGGCTAAATCTATTGCTTCGTAAGTGCAAGTAATGGCTTGTCCCTGTAAGATATCCCACACTTTCCCTGCATTTTGCAGCCTCTTTCTGACTCTTTCTCGCTCTCTGCTCCATCAACGCCCTTTGTAACATTTGCTAACACTCTTATGTTTTTAATCCTCTGTGGGAATTAGACATCAATGCTCTGTCCGGCGCTCACCTAACATGAAAACTGCTGACAACAAGGTGTTTCTGCATGCGCTAAAGTACTCACTAAGGAGGATCAGGACACTATATGTGTAGTATATACCATATATGCTCCACAGCCACTTTTTGCGTAGAATACAGACTGTGACACTAGTTGAGTTTTAACTTCAAGGCTGTGAGTCCCTCCCTCCACTCTGGCAGCAGTGCCGTGAATCTGCATGAGTCATTGTGGACTACAGCTGATGGAAATGAAATGAGACTGTGCAGAACAGGACTGTAGCGTCACATAGGCTGTACGGGGGGGAGGAGGAGGAGGAGTCGGAGGGGGGTAGGGGAGTGGGTAGTGACTTAATGACATGGAAAAAAGGGTTTTATGCTAATGATGGTCTAAATTTATCCCCCACTTTGTGTAGACACACACAAACAGATGCAGGCACACATGCACACACAGGAACCCACCAGTCTCTGTGAGTAAGGCTCGGATTAGGATGCATATACTGTTCTTTGCAAAGGGAACTATTTTCGTCTCTGAGTGCTAAACATGGAGCATGCACAGGGAGGGGAGAGAGGAGTACTATTTATGAAAAGTGATATTACCCCAGTAGTGTGTGTTTGTGCGTGTGTGGTGCTACCTGGGCTCATTGAAGGAGTGAAAGTCATTACCCAAGCAAAGAGCTCTCCCGTGGGAAAGGTGTCCTGTGCCTACAGAGAGCAGGTCAGACTCAACAAGCCAGTTTTATTGAGATGTTTATCTGTCTCAGTGCCCCATGGCGCTGCATTTTCTCCAGGCGTCAGATCATATACAGACAAATAAAGGTTAGAAAGTGTCAGTAGACAGGTCAGTCACATTGGATGGGAATCAGTTTCTGCATATCGCTGCTCCTAAAATGTGTATGACCCTGACTTTTCATCTACTGCCACCCGCAAGTCAAAGGTTTCACTTCATTCAGTGAAATAGCTTGACATCCACTCACTGGATTGACTTTTGTACTGACATTCATGGTTCCCAGGTGATGTATCCTGATGACTTTGGTGTTCCCCTGACTTTTCCTCTAGCGCCACCAACAGGACATTTTTGGTTTTGAATGAAATATCGTGACAAGTATTGGATGGGTTGCTGTGAAATTTGCTGTAGATATTCCAAGTCCCTCAAGGATAAATTAGTGATCTCTTCACTTTTCATTTAGCACCGTCATGAGATCACAATTTTAATTTGTCCAACACTTTGGTTCATGACCAAAAACCTTCAAAACTAATGACATTCCCATCAGCCTCAGCTGTACTTTGTGTTTAATGCTAATTAACAAATGTCAGCATGCGAACACTAAGATGCAAACTAAGATGTTGAACATGGTAAGCATTACACCTGCTAAACATCAGCATGTTTGCATTGTCACTGTGAGCATGTTCTCATGCTGACGTTAGCATTTAGCTCAAAGCACAGCTGTGCCGAAGTGCAGCCTCACAGAGCTGCTAGCGTGGCTGTAGACTCGTGTTTTTATAGAAAAAGGAAAGAGGAAAAGCTATGCCCAGAGGACAAATGACTCGCCATCCATCTGTTCCCTCTCGCGCCATCACTCCTTCCTTTCCTCGCAACCGCACTGCCTGGCTACAGCTCCTCTCCAATTTGACATCTCCAGCTGATAACTTAGATTTAAACACGAGCAGGGAGAGAAGGAGAGAAACATTATATATATATATAAAGCACCCTTGAAACTTTGTAGTAAAATCACGATTGTGGGTGAAGCACTTGGTGCTATTTCAGGACAAACGGAGATAGAGGAAAACTAAGGGAGGAAGAAGTTAAAAAGAGAGATGGAAAGTGAGTGTAAAATAGGGGAAGTGGTGTGAGAATGACATAAACAGGAGCAGTGCTCTAGCCATGAGGGCCTTTTATGTTTGCTCTCCCTCACACAGACAGAGGGACATGCACACTGTATTTCACTCAACAATGAGCTTCAGGAAGCAGGCTTATCTCTGTCTTCCACTGCATGACTTCCCTCCCTCCCCTTCAGCCTCTTTCCCTCTGCCTGTCTGTGTGTCAGTCTATAATGTAGCTTCTTAAAGCTGAGCTGAGCCCTGCGCCACAGCTGCCAGGAGGAACTGCCTGATAGCTCATTGCCCTTAAGCGCTAATCGCTCACTGGCGCCCGCCACCCATCAAAACATCTGCATGTTGTCTGTCCCCCCCTCGTGTCTCCCTGATCCATGCACACTGTAATGATGTGTGATCGATCTGCCGAGACACCAGCGTCTGGTATTGGGTTAAAGTGAGAGCATGCTGAAGACAAAAGGGAGGAAAGAGCTCATGTTGTAGCTTAATTTTGTGTTCTCACCGAGCCAGTTTAGGACGGTTTATTTGTGCTGTTGGTGTCAGTGGGGTTTGTTGACACAGGTGAGAAGAGAAGAAAGAAAAGAAATGAATAATGGTCCTCTGCCAAGAAAACTTTGATAGAGTCTGTTAGAAGCGAAAGTGGCAAGTTACAGAAATTCAACTTTAGTTTACAAGCCCTAGTAATTGCGGAGTTTTATAGTTTGAACCGCAGTCACACCTAAAATTCATTCATTGTTTTTGGTCCTCCCACTCTTCTCCAACTGAGCCTTTTCCCCACTATTTTGAGTTATTTTTCCCGGGAACATATTTCAGCCAGTTTGCTGCAGTGCATTTATCCAAAATAGTGGCTTTTCTTTTTCCTGTGGCTCCCTTTTGAATCTCTCACAAACTATTCTGCAGCACAGATATTCTGCCATACATTCTGAAACAATAAGAGCGCTGTACCCCAGGGTAAGGTTGACTTCAGAGTGAATCAATAATGGAAGAGGAGATCCATGTATTATGAATGAAGAAACAACGCACCCTGGCACAGGAGCTTGTCTGTTGCAAAATGTTTATTCAGTAAACTACTATCCCAACACTGGCGGCCGACTGAGGGAAAACACATTTGGCCTTGTCTGGTAACAAATCCTGTGAATATCAAGAATGATATTGTCTCTTTAGACTTTCAGATTATTGCTTTTGTCATGCAGTGCATTCTCTAACGTTCTCATGTTACCATAACTTTGCTGTAAAGCACAGCATGCACCCAGGAGGCAACAGCGGTCGCTACGTATCCCACAAAGTCTTTGCGTTTATGTGGAAGCCATCTTTAATGTGAGACCAGAATCACAGCCAGGATACTATGGTGTCAGTTCACAGTGTAAAATCACATCTGTGAGTGAAATGTAGCAAGTCGACTAGCATGTGGTCTCATTATATAACTGCTGCTCAGGCGAAAGAGCCGTTCCAAAAACAGTTGTGTTTACTTTGACAGTTGATTTCTCGACTGCTGGCGTTCATTTCCAATGTCAGTCTACTATATCGCAGCAGATCACGGATCTAGTGAATTAAGCTCCATTCAAAAACACAGATAAAGTGTTATTTTGCCTTTTGTTGCTGTGAACGCTGACATCTCAGTAGCTGAGGATGGGCCTTGAATAATTTGAATCGCTGTCATCTGCTTTTAAAAGCAATTATCTCCCCAAGTTTCTGCTGAGCCGAAGTGACTCTGACACATAGCGTAGGGTGGTGAGAGATTCTGCAAAGTGTGAATTTAGTTTTAAAAGTGATTTAGAGACATGTGTTCATCACCTCAGTGGGATTACAAACACTATGGGAATGGGGTGTGAATGGAAATGTTAACATACATGGATTGTGATTAAAATGGCCAGGAGTTCATGATATGCTTGTATACACTGTGAGTGTGCACATGCATGTGCGCTTACCTGTAGCTATAAGTATACTCATATTGCACACATGGTATGCGTCCATGCTGGCATGCATATTTAGGTCATGTGTTTTTACAGTGATCTGGAACAAAATAAAACTCTCAAGTGCTTTCTTTTAAAGAAGTTTCCCAGTTCATTAATTATCTGAGTTTTCTGTCCGACGGTGTGTCCAGTGAGTGCAGTTTCAGGGCGTCTGAGATCTCTGATAAACCGGCCAGTAATCAACAGGTCCAATTACAAGCCTGCACGAGGAGACAACAGCGGGGGCCTTTTCACAGTCGGCCAAAGCGATTTTCCACGCATCTCATCACCGCCAAAGATGGCTCTTTGAAAAGCTGGCTTAGCTGATCCTATCAAGAAACACAGATTGGCTACTTGAATATTGAGAGGTTTATGTTTGGATTTTAAAGTAATATTGAATATATGTATGTTTCAATTTCATTTTCACTTGTCATTTATGAGAAACTGATGTGTGCGGTTTTGGGCAAGCTGAAGTACTTTTTCACAACAGTCCTTAAAGTAAATTGGTGTGTTGAATTAGGTCATAATAACATAATAACAGTTCAAGCTGTTCAGTGGAGAGCTGCTCCACAGGTTTTCATGAAGGCACCAGCTTTATCATGTCGTTCCAGGTTCTGTTTTACTCTGTTCTATTGTATTTATTTATGCTTCATAATCAAAATGTTGCTACTGTAAAAAGTCAACTACCGCAGTCTTACTCTTCACATTACACGGAAAGCTTAAGACGAGATAATTTACAGTCGATAAACTGCTCAGTCAGAGCTTTTGCCACACAGTCAGCTTTCAAGCAGTTTCTTTCAGTGCTTTGCTTTGCTGTTGCCTTGAACAATACAGTTCCTCTGTCACGCCCTTCCAGTCTCCCACATGAAATTCCTTCCTTACAAAGCAATGTGTTGATATCCAGGGAGGGGCTGATTTCACACTCTCTTGCTTCCAGGCAATTGCAAAGACAGACGTGGTAGTTCCTCAGCTCCAAGTTTATTTGTCATTCCACTCCTAAAGTCATTTGTAAGGAAACACTCAAACAGTAGTTGTAATAATCTGTTTATCTACTGTATGAAATAGCTCTGTTTTTGATTTGGTCTTTGGTTTGTTGATGTCTCTGCTGTGGAGGCATGAATATGCACAGGGGAACTAGCTTGATTCATGCTGTAACCATCTTACTATTTGACATTTGCTGGCTATTTTTGCCTCCTCGGGTCGCATTGATAAATCAGTGCTTATAATAAGTGTGGGCTGTTTTCTGGTTTGCAAATGAGCCAGTCAAGTCATTCTGTGTGCAGGCGCGCAGGCTGAAAAGTCAGCTTTTCATTCAACCAGCTAGCAATGTCCTCTTCTCTAAGAGAGCAGCTTGAAATAATCAAAGCGTGAAATGACATCCAAAGCTGTGGATTGGGTAAATACTGTTTGAAAAAGAGGCTCGCATGAGAAAGGGGAAGCCAGAGGAGGTCTATTTGATGTGACTCGTTGTCATTACCAGGACGTCATGTTTTATTTTTAGCACTTCAGACTTAAAGGAGGAAGGGGCGATTTGCGGTTGAACCTGGGGTCTAATTTTGCCTGATTTATGACACTAGAGATTGCCCAAACTGAATCAGCACAACACTCAGTTATTCACATGAGGAGGAAATCAATTTAGACTAAAACTAGGCCTACTTACTGTATTATTCATGGTTGAATGATTGAAATAGCTGCCAGTCTGAACAAACACTAACATTTATTGGCACATAGGTTGGTTGGGTTGTTTGATCTGTAACAGCCAGGTAGATGACGGGTAGTTTGCTTTTAGGTGCCATAAAATAACACACCTTGATAGAAAACGGCCAGCGACATGACTCGGATCACTTAGATTTTGTTTGCTTTTAGTCTGCTTTTGGGTGTAGCTCAGACAGGAGCAGCAGGACCTGCTCACAGCCTTTTTGTTTTAGGTTCTCCTGCTGGATTATTTGGTAATTATACTCATCTTAGTCCCAATTGGGTTCCTCCCTCGAACAATACCAGCCATGACAAAAGAGGCCAGCTCCTGTAATCGAGGCACCTGTGCTTTGTGTGTGTGTGTGTGTGTGTGTGTGTGTGTGTGTGTAAACAACAAAAACCTCAATATTCGCTGGCAAATGCCATCTGACATGATATGCTAATGCTGCAGATGATTTGATGCTACATCTGTTAGTCGTGCAGACTAAAGGACCTACATACTGAAGGCTATATCTGTCCCTCTCCCTCTCTCTCTCTCATTAATCATGCAGGATCCATAGATAATGGATGGTGCTCACGGTGTCTCTAGCCTTTCACTGCTTACTGGCCAGACGGATCTGTTAACATGACCTATATACATGGACGTACCATTGTGCCTTCAGACACGCATCAGTGAACGTGACATCAAACAAACATGAAGGGTCCTTAGTGGATAAGTGTTCATTTCACCGTTTACAGTATTTAGTGTAATGTGATTTTTTTTTTTCCAATTAGACTCGTGTCCGCTCTGCATTTCCTGCTTCTGCTTTTGTCCCAAATCAGCCTTTAAATACTCTGTAATTTAAACAGGGTTTTAAAAAGATGCGCACAGTTGCTGACCTTGTGTGACCACAAATGTGAGGTGATGTCACTGCACTGGAATTGCGTTGCAATTACTCATATAGTCCTTGCATGTTATGTCTGCGTGTGTGTATTTGCATTTGTAAAGGGAGACTGAAGGCACAGAGGGCTGACTTAGAGAGTCAATGGAGAAAATAAATACATGTACTTATGTGTATGTGTGTGTGCAGGTGTGTAGTTTGATGATGATGAGAGTGATGAATAGCCCAGCCACACGGGACGCATAGATCCTTATTAGCAAGACGCATCAAACATCATCCCTGAGTCATCGCTGTTGATGGGCTGAAAGAACATATGCAGACACATACACAAACACAACACTGTGTATTACCTACAGTAATGATGTCAGTGAGGGGTAATTGAAGGGCTGTCTGCAGAGAGGTGGGTCGTGGTCATGATGTTGTAATCAAAAAGTCTTAAAATAATCAAATTTACAGGATAACATGATCCAGTCAGATCAATAGGTCATAATATACGAGCCCCTTTTTTTCTATCTTGTGCCATATGGTTCAGGATGAGGAGAGATAAAGTGCTAGTAATCAAACAGAGAGGTTTCCATTGTGCTCCCCTCGATGGATCCAGTCAATCTCACTATTGTCTGGAGTAAAGCCTCTTTGCTGTGCCATTTGGAGACATTAGGAGATGAAATAAGGTCTCAAACACCCACTCTAACCCAGCTTTACAATGACCCGTCAGACAGAATGTGTTTGTATACAAATATAACACAATAATACATGCATTATTAGAAGGTTAATAGCTAGTGTCATATTGTTTATTGGGAGAGAGAATACAATAGTGCGTAGTGGACTACACCTTCATTATTTTAGCCCATTTATTACAAAACCTTTATGTGTGAGTGAGAACCATAAAATCATACTGATGACAGTCTCATTACTCGCAGTTGTATTGGGGCACTACAACTGAATTTACCTTAACAACGATCTATTATTTGTATGTTACAACAATTAACATTAATTGATCGGAGAAATTACTGGTATCTAAAATGTTCCTAACTGGCTAATACATATAAAAAAAAAAGCAAGCATGATCTTTCAAGATGTCAGTGTCCACACGCAAGTCTCTACAAAATATTTAGGATTTATTAGTTCAGTTACTGTCATGAAACTTGACAAAAAATGTCTGTGTTTTTTTGCAATCTTAAAGTTAGCTACTAGCCAGTTACAAAGACTAAATTCCTCCTTAAGCACTGACGTACAGTAGGAACCTGTATCTGGATAACTACTGTGTGCTTTCTCTTTGGGTTGGATTTTCAACCCCTAACCTGACACAGTTTTAAATGGCAGTCATTTATATTTTAATTAGCAATGTAATTCTCCGTGATCACCGTGGGGGACCATTAAGGAAAGGGAAAGGGAAAGGGAGGGATAAAGACATTTCATGCTGCTTTCATGCAACTGACATCTGGGATTTACCATGTTGTTGTGCATGCACAGTTGGAGATCAGTGTTCTAGTATCCTCTGTATTTCTACAGCGCACCATACAGTATGTAGCATCCCTCTTCTATGGAGGTCAACTTTGTGGTTCCCTCTCTCATTATGTCTCACTATTTATTTACCAGCTTCAATATCGCTCTAATCCAAGGACCTGGAAGAGGCCCATCTACAGCTATCAGTCTTTTTGGATTCGTCTTGACTTCATACGTCTGTAACATTGTTTTTTTGCGTCCCTCTGTGCAGGTTAACTTTGTGGCATGTCAGCTGTTCGCCCTGCTGATGGCTGTGTGGTTTCGGATCTACCTCCACCCCAGTAAGACCAGTCCTTTCATCAGACATGTGGTGGCCACTCTGCTGGGCTTCTACTTGGCTCTCTTCTGCTTTGGCTGGTGAGTCACTGCTCTGTTTATCCCGCAGCTCTTTTCTTGTCATCACTGTCATTTTATTCTCTGCTCCTTCCTTCCTTCCTTCCTTCCTCAGAATTTCTTCCTACAATATTATGTTAGTGAGATCCTTTTCCTGCAGACTGTGGCCATGTCCCAATTTCATGCTATTGTAAATAAATTACTATATTCTGCTGGATTGTTTGAAAGGATGTTGTTAATGTCATGGTTCAGGTATTGGTATATGAAATGTTATGTAATGTTGTGCAGTAAAAGGAGATGTTATGTAATGATGTGTAATGAAGTCTCCACTTCTGCTTCAGTTAGTGATTTCCTCCATTTCCCAGAATGCCTCTCCATAACGCCAGAGAATGTACCGAGCATTTCAGCTAGAGCTGAAACAATTAGTCAATTAATCAATTAGCTGACAGAAAGTTAATCAGTAATTGTTTTCAAAATCGATTAATCTTTTAAATTGTTTATCAAGCAAGGATGTCAGATGAAACAAGCTATTTGAGCAAAAGAGAGCGCCACACCCCGCAGGGCTAAACACAACAGGTTTTGTGTCTGCACTGCATAAAAGGTCACTGATGTATAATCATAGAAAGAAAGACTAAATCCAAATAGACTGGATAGGAAGTGAAACTACATGCCATATTTGCACCCAATTTGGTCTTCCAGAGTGAGCTAATGTTGAGGGAACTCCAGCCCTGATGTTTTGCTGGCCTGCTAGCATTAGTGACATGCTACTGTAACATGCCGGCTCTGTGAACAAGTCTAAGGACCAACAGCTGGTGAGAGCTCCTGTTGATTGGATTTGGATAGAAAGCTGATTGCGCACAATTATTAAATGTTACCTGAGCAGAAAGTGTAAATGATAAGGCAGTGAACATTTGTCGACTGAGAAATAAATCACATATCGCATTCATAATGTCGCATTTAAACTCCTTTTTGGAATGATGTGAAATTAAATAATTTGATGTAGAAGTTGATTCATAAATTCTTAAATTGAAACAGAATAATGAAACAGAATTATGAACCAACAAATTGGCTAATTGTGTCATTTTAATGTGAATTTAATTAACTGCTTAATAGATTGCTTTAAATTTCAAGGTTAATTATTTATTAACCAGTAATCACTTACACAGTCTGAAATGGCTCACTGACATTATTCATACATTTTTATCTACATTTGGTTGGTTATCTGTGGGAATAAAATATATATAACAAGAAGGGATAATTATTATTTAATTTAATTTAATTATTTAAGAGAGCGTAAAGTGTTTTAAGTAGGGCAACAACCATTATTTTCATTATCGATTAACCTGCCAATTATTTTTCACATTACTTGATACATTGATTGGCCTATAAAATGTCAAAGATTGTGAAGAAAGACCCTCACTACTGAAGAAAAGCTGGAACTAGACAATGTTTTGCATTTTTGCTTGAAAAATGACTGAAACGATGAGTCAGTTTCAGTTACTTATTATTTTTCTGTCAGTGAGTCAAGTGTTTGAATGAAATGAGCTATTTCAATGCTAGTTTACTGTTGTATCATTGGTGGTGGTAGTTGTTTTGATTAATAGGTTTGGTATGTAGAGTGTTTCATTCATTGTCTTACTTTTAAATTTTCAGTCACTTCTTTGAGTTTGCTGTTTCTTATTCTGCTTTTCTTCTCCTGTCATCATCCGACACCCTTTTCCTTGTTTGTTACTTGTCCGCCATCATTCTCCTTCTCTCCTCTCACTTCTGCCCTTCCCCTCCTCGCCCTCCCTCACCCCGTCCTCATTCTCTTCATCCTTGCCAAAGCAAATGGGTCGATCGGGTAGTAACTGATATCCAATTAGAAAGCTATTGCCCTGTAATAGACAACCCACTGTACCTCTGGCAGAGTGCCTCGCAAAGTGCCGCTGTGTGTGTGTGTGTGTGTGTTTGTGTGTAAAGGAGAGCATCCAGCTAGTAGGAAAATGCTAACCAGGTGAAATGTTACCTGGCCATCAGGTTATAGGTGAGAGGGTTTTATTTGATCAGTTCGCAGACAGGCGTTTCATGTCCACAAGGCAACTGACACGGAGCTGCGGTTGGATCAGGTTATTTGTTGTGGCTAGGAGAGATGATGTCGTATTAGTATTCCCAAATCCCAAACTATCTTCTGGTTAAAGCATGGCATGACAGTGTCACACAAAAATGACTATCATAAATAATGCAAATGTCCTCATGTGAGTAGGTATCAGTTTGTTTCCATGTGTTTTATTCATTACAAAATACTGTAATATCTTATGCTGCTAATTTGCTATAGTGTAAATATAGTGATTGCAAATGTTTGCGATGCTTTTCTCCTTGCCCCATTTTCATGAATCTGAATTTAAAATTAAGTAAAATAAGAAAAATAAGTATCAAGTAGAGGTAAAAGATATATGCAGTAGCACTGGAGATGTCAGCACCCATCGGCTCACCCATACTGTAAGTTGTCTTACATAATAATGAAGATCGTAGGCTAATCATAAAGTCAGATCGTCACCATATCCTGGAAATAAAGCAAAAATATGTGTTTAAAAAAACAAGGAACTGAAACATAGAATTAGTCAGACAACACAAGTAAAATGACTGTACTATAGTAACTGAGCTGTGAATGAATGGGTGCTGTTTTATTGGGCAACAAAACGAGTATTGTGAAAATTGCCGTCTGTATGAAATGAAAAAAAAAATGAAATAATTCTTTACACAGTTCAGGACTCTTATGATGGATCATCCTGTCCATTTGACCAAGACATGACAGCCTCTTTGTGCCAAATGGGCCAAACAATCAATAACTAAAGTTTACATATGCCAAAACTTTTATTTGCTACAGTCATTAAATGAGCATAAGCCCCTTTAAATATCTATGAGCAGATACATTTTACAAAGGTAGTATATGGTATTTATTGTACTTGGCTCAGTGCTAAGTATTTCATGTTATACACTAATTACAGGAATTAAAGTGTTCTAATCACTTAAATTTCCGATTTTACAATACCATACTGTATAATGATGCAGAGGCTGAAATTAGTGATTCAGAAAGACGGGTGTAATTATTTGATAAACTTCTCAAGCAGAGTAAAGTGACAGTAACTGAGACCCATGCACATGTTAATTGTTTATAGGATGCCGATCAGCTTCTGCCAGTGCAGCTTGCTTGCGTGTAACGCATGAATGCATCTATGCACACACTTGCATTTGCACATAATAATTTTAAGCTTTTATTGCACACACACACACTCGCACTGTTCTGTCTTAGAGGGCACCTGGCTGCAGCCCTAGAGGATCTGCCTCGCAGATGCTGCAGTGTGTTGGTTTATTTTAGGATGTATTCCCTCTCCGTCAGATGCACAAGCTTGTTTCTGAACGTCACTGGAGAAAACATTTGGAGATTGCTGAGCAGTTGAAACAATGTCTAACAAATTTAGCTATCTTTTTCCTCTCCCTCCCTCAGATATTACTGCATTCTTAACCCTTTTATTTGACGGGTTCATTCAGTTCACCCATTGTGTGCTCCCTTGTTCCCCGCCAACCCCTGATGCCCTTGCCCTCTTTGTTGACTCACTGCTAACACATTGTGGCATCTCTCCCCTCCTGGAGGGCTTGACGTCGGTAGCATCACACACTGTGCCCTTCAAAGACCCATCTGGTAGCTGCTGCTGCCGTTGAACTGTGGGTTTGTGTGTGTATCTGTGCTTTACGGGAAGGGAGAGAGGTGGATATAAAGCAGAGTTGCGCGATGTAAGGATTCTTGCAGCTGGAAGGCATGGGGAGTCAGCGAAGGACATAGCGTGACGGTGACTGTCACTGTCCTGCCCTGTGACTGGACATGACACATTACTGGTTACAAAGGTCTGGCTTCACATGGCCGATGGTGTGACTGTGGTTTCGTAATGCTGTTATTTCCTCTTCCTAATGACTGTATGGGATGATAAAGCAGGATGTGGATGATCATACTGAAAGCAAATAAATATAGTCTATCTAATATAGTCTAGAATAAGGAAGGGGCATGTGTGTTACTTATACTTTTTCCAGTAAATACATGCCAAGAAAATGTTTAAAAGTTGAATATGAGATCAATAAAGTGCCTTATCATTCATGTCGTCTGTCTCTCCACAGGTACTCCCTCCATTTCCTGGTGCAGAGTGGTCTGTCCTACAGTGTGATGGTCTTTGCTGGTCTGGAGCACATGCACAAGTAAGTGCGAGTGGAGCACAAATTAAATGCGAAATTGTACGTGGTTTCTGTAAGTCTCAGAATCACACAGAATAGTAAAATACTTTACAGTTTTCCCACATTGATAAACCTGAAAGGGTAAGTGGAAGCAGGACAAATACATTTGTTAAAGCCAGTAAACCAAAATCTTGTCAGAAGCTTCAGATTAGATGTTAGATAATATAAATGCTTCATATCAGTTAACCATGGATCAATATTCCGTTTGCGTCTTCATTCGCTTGTCTGTGTTTTTGAGGCATACGAGCCCGGGTCATGATGACAATGATTCTGCCTCCAGGCTTCCATCTGTGACCATGGCTCATCAAGACAACCACACACACACACACACACAAACACACACACATAGTCTTTGATGTTATTTTTACCAGAATTCAAGGTTATGAGTGCAGGTGTAAACAGCAGACGTTTCCCCCTGGGGAGAGCACTTTAAATAGATGCTAACAAAACATTGATCACAATAGCGACTGCCCTCAGAAAGAAAGGACTCAAAACCCAATGACAGAATGACAGTGACCGACAACACGGCACATGTTTATCCTCACTGGAATATGTTTTACGACAAAAGTCGTACCGCATTATCCTTGGAAGTTTAACCCTCTACAAACAGCATTAGATGCTTTTAGCCCGGTATCCTGTCCCTTGTGTAAGTGGGTAGATAAGCAGCACCCGCTCCCTCTTACTGTAGCCCTTATAAAGCTGAAAACTGTGGCTGTCGCCCAAGCCAAACCAGCACACCTCCATCGCATTCAGAGGTAAAGTTCACCAGATGAAGGTGCAGCTCAGGGGCAGAGAGGAGTATGAGGACTACAGAGGCAGGACATGCTGACATGTTAATGTTTGCGCAGGGCGTTGAACCCACTGCCTCAGGTTTTTGTATAACAATGATTTATTATGGCAGCAACAGGTTGAGATTTAACTGGAGGTCTGTGCTTTTGAGTGAGTGTACAAGTCCTCCCAATGCTTAAGCCATAGCTTTTGCTCTTTGACTTACTCTGGTTCCTTTTCTCTAAACAGTCCTCCACCTTGCTTTTGATATTTTAAGGAAATGTAACTTAATTTAACACACTGCTGTGTCGACTGCATGACAATAATTTCGCAACTACAGTTGTTTCCCATCAAAGTTTTTTTCTCTCCATGATTATTTTTATTTATTTATTTATTTATTTGTCTCTCTTTTGTTATTTGTACATTCACGTTAAGATAAGATAGAACTTTATTTATCCCAAGAGAAATTGTGGTGCAGCACAAAATATCAATAAGGTGCAAATTCAAAATATACACAATGCCAAAAATATAAACTGGTTAACAGAAAGGATAAAAAGAAAAGAGGGAAGTGCCAATTTAAGCCGAGATGTAAACCTTTTTAATTTGCTCTGCTCTCAATAAAAACAGAATTGGCAAATATTTCTAGGTATAAAAGTAGGCCTTTGGCGAAACTCCCACCTTGCCCCATTTTACACCACCTTCTCAGAAATATTACAGGTCCCTTTAACTCTGCATTTGTTCCTCGTGTCCTTCTCTTTCCAATCTACTCCTGATGATTAACTTGTGCCTTTCTCTCCGTCTTTCTCAAATGTTTGTCCCATTTTATCCATCTTTTCTCCGCTAGTACTTAATCTCTCATCTCCATCCCTCCTCAGTATATTTATACACTATTACATAACATGCTGTAACCCTTGCTAATGATAATACTGCTGAGTAGAGATAAAAGTGAAGGAATGAGTATGATGCTGAATATATTGCCTCCAATAACACCTTCCACTATGGGACTTGCTTGCTGCAGGGACAACAGTTAAGCTTGGACAAACTTTGGGAACACACTCTGAACAGTACACCACTCCCAAGACCAGTGTACTGTGGCACGACCTCTGCTCTCTATTTGTTGTTCTCCGTCCCTTGGAGTAAAGTGTACAGTGAGTGCAGTGTGACAGCTTTATGGAGTTGCTTAAAGCTCTTTTTTTCCTTCAATGTGGGAATGGCTGTAAATATAAACCCAGCTTAGTGTGGCTCTAGACCGACTACTTTGTTCAGTGGTGAGGCATCATATTTCATACTATCCACTCTTGTGCAGCTTTGGATCTCTCACTCTGCCACTCCCCCTCTCTCTTTGACAGTTCACCTTTTAGATGTGGTGAGCAGACAGGCCTTGTGTGAACACAGCACTGTCTGCTGGTTGACGGCAAGGAGAGACAGAAAGCAGTAGAATCGCTGGATATGGTGTAACCGATGGGGAAGGCTGTGACAGTAATGCGAGTTCCCTCTTTAATCGATACTGGTGCTAGAGAAGAACCATAACAAAATGATCATAACTCGGACCGTTGAGGAAATCTGACAAGACATGCTGTCAAGCTTGATGTAAATATAGTCTTTGCAAATGATCGTTGGACTCCATAGCCTATTTTACTGTATTTTCTTAAGGGATATTCTCTGTTGGTCAAGCAAATTGTGGTTTTGAAACTTTTTGGCTTTTGACCCCTAAAATGAAGCGACTCCCTCACCACATTTCTACTGGTTGTAACCAGTTTTGTCAAAGTTTTTTTCTTGTTTTGTGTGATTTTTCACATTCACTGAAGAGGTGAAATTAGACAGCAAATCACAAGAAATAAAGCAGAAATTAGAGGAAAGTCTGAAAAGCAAACACCTGTGTACACACCACATGTGTAGCGGAAATGTGTTTTTTCTTCTTTCCACTCCTGTGAATCATCTTGCGAGCCCTTAGATGTATCTCGTGACCTCTTGTGCGGGTGCACAGTTTGCTCTGACTCACAGTTTGCTCTGACCCGCAGTTTGGGAATCACAGTTAAAGCAAACAGTGCTATAGTGTGTACATACAGTATATACGTCTGTTTGCAGCAGTGGAGGTTGACTGAGTGGCTCTCAGACAAGTTTTGACATGGAGGACGGGGAAGGGTAATGCTGACAGTTGACACTTGTTCCTGTAGCTACCCGGTATCTCATCCCTGCTCCCAACCTAACAGCTAAAGCAGTGCGGACACTTTCCAGCACAGGGCCGCTGAACATTAGCTCTCCAGGATGGTCTACCTACTCATGAAACCGCCATGTAGACGTCTCCAGCTCCAGTCACAGCCAACTTATCCTCAAGAGGGCCTGAGTTAAGGATCAACTTGAGACATTTTATTCTATCTGTAACATAAGCATGCAATTTAATGGGAATTTGCATTAGTTTTGGTGTGAAAGCATGACTGTGAACCTGACGGTGATAAGTGTGCAAATTACTGCCTCACAGTTGCATGCTGAACAGATGGAAATTTCCTCTAGATCTGTGTATGCATTTGAGCAAGCATGAAGTGTGCCTGGAGGCATTTACTATGTGTACACAGCCGTAGAGAGAGGTCTCAGAGTGTTCAAACATTTATTTACAGCCTGTCTTTCGTTTTCATCGCTCCATGTACAGCGTGTATCCATACCTGCGGCTCCTGTGTGGCTCCTTGTCTACGCGTTGACCCGTCTACCGCTGTCCCACAGTGGGAGGCCAGCCTACTTTAGTCCCAGGCTCCAATCCGATGCCTTGAGTGGAAATGAAACACCCCCTTCTGAGCTGTGAATTACACAAACACAAATCAGATGAGGATAAAGACAGGATCCCTGGTGGGCCCACTGCAAATATAGCTGCTGCAGCACATACAGTATAGCTCATATCCTCACTGATAACTGCAGCTGTGTGCTGCCAGTAGAGAAAGCTGATCTTAGTGAAATAGGGTTGTTGCTGAGGATGAAAATGTTAGTAGAGTCAACAGAAAAACTTAAAGCTTTCTTGCACTGCTAAATTTTATATCATATGGTCTAGTATTGAGCATATTTAGCCTTTGTGTTAAAGCTATTAATATATGTGCTTGGGGTATACATTTCAGAAATGGTGGTAACACCTTATCTTGACAGTGCTGGAGTGGTCTGCAACAGGAAATTGTCACTTGCTTCAAGAAAATGTCAAATTATGTAAAACCTTGTTGTAAGCAGTTCAGTTCAGGTGTTTCTTCCTACAGTTTATAACACACCACTAAACACAGAAAAGAACTTAATATATACACTTTGATTTTTGCCTTGTAGGTTGTAAGTGTTTTAAGTTGCAGAGCACAGTACCTAAAATAGGAGACATTTGTGAATGAGGCGCAAAATGTTTTATTGAGACAGGTTTTGGTGCAGATACAGACTCTGTGGCCTTTCTTGCAGATCCTGGCAGTGATTTTTTTGTTGCATGTCATACCTCTCTCTCACTCTTCCCATGTTTCCTGACTGTCAAATAAATGCAAAATGCCAAAAGATAAACTTTAAAAACAGAAGAAAGCTCTGTAAAACCCAACATTGTTCTAAAAATAAATTACTCACCACGAAACACACATTTGAACTAATATTACTGAATGTATCGACGCGGCACATTTAGATGAGCGCTGTTGCTGTAGGGCTGGTCTGGGAATATGGAGGCCTTTGTGAAGAGCCACGTAGTCTCCCTAGATTCTGAAAAGTATTGTGTACACTGAAAAACATGCCAGGAGTGGGTTGGATCTGAACACAGAACTCTCAGAGCACATAACAGGACTGTATTATAATTATCTGCTCTTCACAGTGCCTTCTCTGCCTTCTCTGAGGGTTGTGTGATTAATAGTAGTTTTTAGAGGCCGAGAAATATCTTGAAAGGTCTGAGAAAAATGTTTCACATTGCAGCAGTGAGAGTGGGTTATTTTATTTTGGGTTATAAATGCTTGGCAGCAGAGATCAGATGATGTCCTGGCTGCGTCTTGGACTGCAGATACAGTAGGCTCTGAGAATCAAGAGGTCCTGTTGTGTCTTATCAGTAATGCAGCCTCGCTCTAGCTGGTGTGTTGTATTCCTTCTCAGAGCAGCACAATCCTCTCATTGTTGGCAGCCGAGGAATGCTAGCTAGCAAGCTTCGACTCGGGCTGACTCTGCAACAGCTTTTGTACAACAGGCTCCAGTGCTGCTCTGTCTTTGGTGTTCTGTTGAAAGGTTGCGTTGTCCTCCGTCTTCAACCACTGACGGAGACACATTATTGCGGCCTCCTCTGCCCTTTTGTCCAATTTTTCGACCCCCCCTCCCCTCTCCACAGCTCTGCCCTGTTGCCGAGGCCACTGTCTTTTGTACTGTACTGGAATACAGTTCTTGTTCTGCCACAGATATGAGAACAAAGGGATGGACTTCATTTATTTTCTCCCCTCAGAGGTTAAACATTCACAATATGTGCAGATGTCATAGTTGCTTTGGGCTTTTGAACGCAACATTTCTGTATTTATACACATTTGCTTTACCTACATACACTGTGTAATAATATATTTCTCCCATATCTCCTTTTCTTCCTTTCTCTGCACAGGTACTGCTTCATCGTGACGCTTGGCTATCTGATATTGTGTCAGATCACACGAGTCTACGTGTTTGACTATGGCATGTACTCTGCAGATTTTACAGGGTAAGCTACCGCAGAACCCTTTATAACCTTTTTGGTAGTTAATTATAAACTGAAGACCCCCATTGGTCTTAACTTTGAATGCTAAATGGAGTACAAATGATGCTAAAAAGAGAAGTTACCAGTGAGAATATTGGATATGACTCAACCAGTCTGAGCTGAACAGAAACAAGAGCGTGTCACACCGCTGTGTCGGCAGGAGGACGTCCATAGCGACTATAATTCCTTGTGGTTGGTTCCCACTCCTCCAGACTGTCTGACAAGCAGACAGCCTGCACTCCCAGCAGGGTGGGGGTGGTTAGTTGCTAAGCAACCTAATGCAAACCCATACTGCCTCTGCGAGGGCAGAGATTTCACTATTTCAACTACCTCGTCTGCTGTCCCTCTGTTTTTCTTGAAAATGTCAAATTCACGAAACGTCAGTGTGACCCATATAGACAAATGTGCTTTGTTCTAGAGGAGCAGGTAGTCTATAATGTTCCTCAATACTTTGAAGCTATTTTATTATTAAAAGACCAGAAAATCTCTGGCCTGTTGCTTGTTTTTGACTCTTTGACTCTTGCTTTTGACAGACTTTACAATGTTCTTTAACAGGGAATGGCTTTAGTAAGTTAAGAGGAAGAGGGCTGAGTAGCATAGGGCCAGATTGGGCCTAAAGGATGGAGAAGAAGAATAGAAAGAACAGCTACAGGAAGTTCAAAAAGGTCTGCAATTACCCTGGAGGAAACCTCCAATTGTGGAAACACTACTGCAGCTGATACTGTTACTGTTATTACTGGATGAATTGGCAGCTAAGGCCATTAGTTACCCATATCAAATGCAACAATACTGTTTGAATAAATATGGGATAGCAGTTTAACACGATAACTTCCTCCAAACTAAAAAAAGAAGCATTCAAAATAAAGATTAAGTATATGAGAAAAAACAACAAAACACTGTAATGAGCTGGTTGTATGTGCTTGTAATATTAACTTTGATGCTCTCTATCAGGCCCATGATGGTTATAACACAGAAGATTACCAGCTTGGCGTTTGAAATACACGACGGTAAGATGAGCATTTGAAGTGCCTCTAAAGCATGTGTGTTTTCTGTGAGTGTGCATCCTCTGTGGAGAAAAAAAGAAAAGTGGCAGGCGTGACAGAAGTGAAAATGGTTCAGTTCTCTTCGGAGTTTAAAAACAGATCACATGGCCACGTTTCCGAGCCAGTAGTCAGTTCTGACAGTGGACTAGTGAACCAGAAAGAGTAGCAGAAACACAGTTATGTAATGGGGCAATAACCAAGTATGCACTCTCTCCCTCTCGCTCTCTGTAACAGTTTAAATACAAGCTGAATACTGTTAAACACTGGATACTAATGCTTTAACCATTTATTAGCTAAATGTAACCCAAGGTACAGCATATGTAGTTGGCCGGTCCTGCGCCATGCTATTACTGAAGTCAACACCACATGTGCTAATGAGCAATAAATAAAGATGGAGACTTGACAGCGAGGTTAAAATAAACAAGTGTGATCAAGTGTCAGAGAGGCTTAGAGATTGAGGGGATGATGAGAGTCACTCACAGCTTTTTAGTTCCCACTTGGAGTCTTAAGTCCCCTCAGGACACTCTAGACTGAACACAATCAGCAGTCTAATAACAGTCCGTGTATTGATGTGTGTGTTGGTGGGTGCATGCATGTGTATGCAGTGTAGAGAAGTGTAGTGTTTTAAATTCTGTTCAGGTCACTGATTCTCCTCGCAACTGTGAGTCTAATGAGAAACTAAGACTGTAATCCCCATCCTCAGAGAACTGTCACACCCTGATACCTGCCTGCTGTTTATACTTACACACACACATACACACACACACACACACACACACACACACACTGCACAGTATTTCGCCATGTTTTTATACAGTAAAATACTTAAGAGAGACTGCTTATATTCCAGCTCTTAAGACTAAAGAGTTATTAAAGACAGAGTGAAGCTGCTTCACAACTCATCTTTTCCCTCATTTAATGGGATCAGAGGTTTAACAGTGGCCGGAGGAGCAGCAGCATTTAACTAAACATGGCCTTGCGCAATGAGCCGTACACTCCACCTTACATGTAGCCCATGATGCCAAAGCCGGGCCATGAGCGTTCAGTTTAATGAGCTGCAAAGCCGCAGGTCTTCGTAAACAAAGAGCAGACGGATTAAAACAAATATACCCAGACGTTTGGCCCAAAGAATAGAGCAGGCTTCTACTAACCTTCTCAATAACAACAGTAATCGCTATCAGGATGTCTGGCCAAGGTGTAATTTGACCTCTTAGAAAGTGTATCACTAAGGAGCCAACGTAAAAGTACAACCAGAACAGTGGAACAACCCGTGTTAGATTATGAATTCTTTTGAAGTTATGTATACAGCAGCTCTCTGTTGCATGATCCTTTCTTTCCTCTCTTTGCTCTCTCTCTCTCTCTCTCTCTCTCTCTCTCTCTCTCTCTCTCTGACTGTCCTGTGCTTACTCAGCTGAAGGAAGTCGATGTTATTTACATTACAGGGCCATTCACACATGGCCTTCCTGGTCCCTGAGCCATGTGTTGCAATGGCAGGTACCTCTGATACTGGCTAGGTTTGTTTGCAATACCTGCAAACCTTGAGAGTCAGTTTTATCATGTAATGCCTGCGTATGTGTATTCTATACTATGCTATGCTGTTATCCATACCCCATGTTACCATTGAATGAAACTGATTTTCAGAACATGATTTCCTGGTGCAAAATGTTCATAAATTAAATGTATTTTCTTGAATGTGACATGTATCTCTTTGTGTCTGTCGGTAGGTTTGACTAAGCGAGATGGGCAGCTGACTCCCAGTCAGAAATACCTAGCTATCAGGTATGTGACTCAGGTATGTTTTTACTGCTTCGGATGATGGATTCATTCAATCAAGTTGAATTAAAAAGTTGACACGGTCTTAAATTAGAGTTCATGAACTCTATGCTCTTTAATAAAGGCTTCATTGCTTTTTGCATAGGAAATCACCACATTGCCCACCTTTCAGGTTCTCCCTGGTGTTGTGAAGCAGTTGTTAGGCATTCGGTATCCAGGAAACCACGCACTCACTGCTCTCATGTGACCTGTATTGCAGGAATGCCCTACCCTTCATCTATCCTGCATGACAACTGCAGATTCCTTTCCCCAGCAGTTATTATCGGAGAAGGCAGTGCAGCTGAGGTGCAGAAACAATGTAAAAAGCAGGATTTTTCTTTTTGGGATGAACCAAAACACCAAACCTTTGTTTCATAAAACCTTTTCCGGGCTCCCGTGAGTCAGCCACTAACTCTGAGATGGCTACTGGGAAAGTGAGGAATTAGCAGTCGAAACAAGAGCTCCTGTTCAGGCAGTTAGATTGCTGCCTCACCCAGCAGATTAAATTCAGCAAGGAAGAGTAAGAAACCACAAAATCTTCACTCAAAGCACTCAGGCCCTCCCTCTTTTCCTGGACAGCTCAATAGAATAGACCGTACTGGTTTCTCAGTGGACATGTACCCATCCCTACACATGGTAATTTGTCTGTTATAGTGTATTTTAAAAGGCTTGGGCTTCTAATTTCACGCCCCTCCCTAATATATCTGCTCTTGTCTCTTCCCTGTGACCCTTAAGGCGGATGCCCAGCTTGCTTGAGTACCTGAGCTACAACTGCAACTTCATGGGCATCCTGGCAGGCCCCACCTGCTCTTACAATGACTACATGGCCTTCATCGAAGGCACGGGCTACCAGCCACGCCACCAGGAGAACGCCAACGGCAAAGAGAATGGGAAGTACAAGCAGAGTGAACCCTCACCCAAGGTACAACACAGTTTTTACCAATTGAATGGAAGTGCATACATCATGTGAAGTCTGCAAACACTGTGGCAAAATAGACCTACATTTTGTGCTATGGTGGGCGAAAAACTGCCTGTCTGAAATGCTTTAAAACCTCAGAGAGAGTACTTGAATGAGTGGTTATGATATTACAAAATGGGACTTTAAACTATGCAATTCTCTTTTAAATGCATATTTGGGTCATGTTTGAAAAAGGCCAATACAGTAGTAGAGCTGTTTTAAGGGGTGCAGGGTAATTATAATACATTTGGTTCCCTTTAGAGGAACAGAAACCGAGATGGTGTTGAGAATTTAATGACACAAATGTCTAAACCTCAAGGTTATTTGTGTTTTCCTACTGCATAATGTATTAATAATTTAATTACACTCCAAGATTTGAGTGTGTTTTGTCTCAGAAGAGAAAGGAACAGAGAGAAACACAGACGACGCTAAATATAAAACATGAGAGAATGCTCAAGGACTTGAGTTAACCTCGAGTCAACTTAGCAGAGTTTTTGAAGCATTGCAATGTGGTTATTGCTGTTTTTGAATATAATATGGTGTAATGGATTTTAACTGGGCTGCTTCTTTGTATCCCGCTCTCTTCTCTCACATCCTCCCAGAATGACGTCATCTCCAAGCTGTGCACATGTGCCGTCTCGCTGGCCATCTATCTGTCACTGTGCAAGCTGCTCCCAGTGGAGCACTCCATAGACGATGACTTTGTCAACTCCACACCTTTCCACCTTCAGGTTATCTACCTTTACCTGGCCATGCTGGCTCTGAGGCCAAAATACTACTTTGTCTGGACACTTGGTGAGTTTGATGTGACTTTATTACTAGAGTACACATTTCCTCCCACCCATCTGATATTCAATCCAAGTTTTGTTTTTTGTTTTTTGGATTGTTGGCAGATCAAAATGATAAGCGAACAATGAATAAGTTAGTGATTTCACCTTTACATGTGACTCTGTATAAAAAGCGCTTCCATTATTCTGGTCACAGACTGAATGTGTAACTTGCAGAGAAAAAAACATTGTTGTTACCGGCCGTTTGAATTACATATTTGATCAAATAAACGAGTGTCAAAAGAGACTGGCAGCGTGACAGTGAGTTGCCCTTGAAAGTACCTGGATGGCGTTTGTGCATCTCTGTCTTCTTCTGTCAATAATGAACTTAGACTGAAGGCTTTGCTCCGTCCTCTGGAGTGACTCTCGACTCTTGATTCAAAAGGATTCAAGTGTTGCTGCTTTGCTTTTGTTCAATGCTACTACTCATTTGAGTGCTATGAACTCGCTGAGTTGCTCTGGGTTCCGAGAATCTGGTTATTTTTAAAGGAGTCTGCACAGTATGTTGAGATGCAGCTTAAAAAAAAAGTCCCAACTCTTATTTAACAGCGTTTCCTGACGCAGCAGTGCCATCTAGTGCTGAACTGAAAACTGCAGCTCTTCCTTCTCTCCAGTGACAAATACATGTGATGCTGTATCTCCATCTGTTTCTGTCATTGCTTCACAAACTAATGTATTCTAAGGAAGTTCAGCTGTTGTCGTCCTTTCCTGTTGCTGTTCAAGTACTCAGAAACATTTGTGCCTTTCTCCTGCAGCTGATGCTATCAACAACGCTGCCGGATTTGGCTTCAATGGATACAACAAAGATGGCTCCCCACGGTGGGACCTGATATCAAATCTCAGAATACTGGACATTGAGGTCAGGCTCTTTTTTATGAGTCTTATTACATCCAGATAAAGGTCTTTTTCAACTAAAGCCTAAAAGTATATTGTTTTATTCCAATTTCAGTTTGCCACCAGTTTCAAGAGTTTCCTAGACAACTGGAATATCCAGACAGCTCTTTGGCTCAAAAGGTAAAAGCATTCAGGTTGTAATACTGCACTTTGCTCAGTTTGTGTGAGAGCAAACCCTGGCTGTAGAGGGTTGCTGAAATATATGCATAAATGTGTGATCCATATCTGCACGTCTCAAGTCTAGCATTTTGATTTCAATCATATTTGACTGAAACCACAGTTTGAGTGGTTTGGTTGCAAAAATGCCACGTAATGATATTGCAAATTATAAGCTATCATAAAACAAACAAACATTTCTGACTTATATTGCTGTCCATACTGTGTTTAAGTCTGATGACTGTCCATTTGTGTATTTTTTTCAAATGGTGGCTGGAAGTCTGGAATAAAATCTTTCATTTGTTTCTACTTGAATTGTTTTGAACACTCAGTGTGTGTCATGTCGGTCTTCTCCCCAGGGTGTGCTATGAGCGATGTGCCATCAACCCCACTGCTGCCACCTTCCTGCTGTCAGCCATGTGGCACGGGGTGTACCCCGGCTACTACCTGACCTTCCTCACTGGCATCGCCATGACCATGGCTGCACGTGCAGTGAGTACACACACTGTTTCTGTCTATACAGCACCTATTGTTGGAGCTTTCCCTAGCCACATTCAGCCAGATAGATAAAAATCATAATTCTACAGTGGTATATTATGCTCTTGCAGTTTAGGAATCATAGAGGGTCATTATAGAATTTTTGCCAGAACATTAAATTTATTCGTTTTTCCATCATCTGCAAGAGTCTAACAGCTCTTTAGATTTACCACTGCTACTTAGCAGACCCACAAACACGCAACCATATCCCTTTATGGAGAGTAAGGGGATAATATTAAAGTAGTGCACCACTTACACTATATCTCATGTTTCTAAAGTGTTAGGCCATTACCACTAATCTCTGCTAAGCCAGACCTCTTCACTCTAGTCTTGTGAAAGACGGAGACAAGAGGATATTTATGTAGAGACAGTGGAGTGATGGTACAGAGGGAAGCTCACGCTGTAAGTCTGGATAATCTATTCGGGAAGGGTTGATTAACTGAAACGGCAGCACAGTAAATTTGTTGTGCAGGTGAGTTCCTGCGGGGACTTTGTTCTTCTTTATCTAAAGGAGGACAAGGAGACCACTGACCCAGATACACCGTTAAACTACTGGCCACTGCCACACGGACATGTTCAGAGATAGATTTCTCTGAAGAGTTATGAGATGGAAAAAGACAGAGAGAGAGAGAGAGAGAAAAAAGAGAAGAACGAGCAGATTAGAAGCAGAACTAGGCAGTAATGCCTGCTTCATTTCAGGAACTAGGTCAACTGGTTCAATTCAAGTGGAGTTCACTGTACAGTCGAATGCAATTTAAAGTTTACAGATTCATTCACTCGAAAATTCTGTTGAGAACTCACAGGATGTTTTTCTTCTTCCAGGTAAGGCACAACATCAGACCGTACTTCCTGGTCTCTGACTCGTACAAGTGCATCTATGATGTCATCACGTGGGCGTGGACTCAGATTGCCATTAGCTACACAGTGGCACCATTTGTCCTACTTGCTGTGGGACCGTCACTCAAATTCTACAGGTATGTACAGTATGTTTGAATTGTGTGTCGATGTTGATGCGATATTGGTCTGAGCTGTATTGTTGATGCTATCAGCGTTCAAGAGAGAATACTACAGCCTCTGCTTTCCTGTGAAGCAATTAGTAGAGTGACTGCTGTTGTGTAAAATAATTGTTATATTAAGCCTGTGAATGAAGTTACTGGCCACAGTGTAGAAATTAACACTTTTTTTTTTATTAGCCTGGTTCCCTCTTGTCCGGCTGTAACAGTTAATGAGACAGCTTAATGAGCGAAGGATGGGGGGGATTGATGAGGAGGAAATAAAATGAGCAGCTTTAACATTACTCGGGCGCTGCCATGAAATAAATGCCCAAATATGGTCAGCATCCATGTTTAGGTTAGTCAGACACAGAGAGTTATCTTGTTTCATTCCTGTGTCAGAAAGAAATTGCTATTTTAGCAATTTTCCCACACTAACATGCTGATGTTTAGCAGGTATAATGTTTACCGTGATCATTATCTTAGTTTGGTGTGTCAGCATGCAAACATTTGCTTTTTACCACTAAACACAGCTGAGGCTGATGGAAATGTCATTAGTTTTGCAGGTATTTGGTATACATTGGACAAATTTAAATGTTGACCTGATGATGGCGCTAGTTGAAAAGTTGAGGGATCATCAAAGTTATTACAATTCATCCCATGAAGGACCAAATTTCATGACAATCCATCCAATAGTTGTCGAGACATTTCACTAAAAAACAATGTGAATCTCATGATGGCGCTAGATGAAAGGTCAGGGGATCACCAAAGTCAGTGGGATTCATCCTGTGGGGACCATGAATGTTTGTGAAAAAATTTATGGCAATCCATCCAATACTTGTTAAGATATTTCTGTTCTCCAGCGACTACTTATAATAAACTGTGTTGAGATCATTTTCACTTTGGGATGTCTCTGCAGGTCCTGGTACTTCTGCCTACATCTCCTCTGTCTGCTGGTGGTTCTGGCCCTACCTGTGAAATCGAGACGCCGGCAGGCCAAAGAGCAGCAGGACGGCCTACAGGACAACCAGGTGGACCACAACAGCACAGACAACAACTGCAACCAGAAAGACAAAGCCACATGAGGCTCAGGACAGCGGCGCACAGTCCTTTCAGCAGCAGAAACACTGACTAGAAACCACTGAAAGCTGGAGTGTGGCGAGTCTGTTTACCTGACAAAGAACCAAATATCGGACGCTCTGAAAATCCTAACAGACAGAAAACACAAGTCAAAGTTCTGTCAAAACTTCCAGTAGCAAGGATGACAGCAATCACACTTCTGACATGGATAAGAGACCAGGATGTAACAATGGCCACGGTGTAAACTAATGAGTGATAGTGGTTACTTTACATTACATTAGTGGAAATGAAGACTTCCAAGCTGCCTTAAACCCTCTATGTACTCGTGTGGTGAAATAACAGTTGGGTGGCACGCTGCAAGAACCTACATGCAGTTTCACCGTTGTGGTGTCAGGTTATACAAACAGAATAGAAGTGCAGTATGTGGAGGGTTTTTGTCATTGTCTGGATTACAAGCCTCTGTTAGGGGGGAAACGGAAAGTGTGTTCATGTAAAAGAAACATAACCTTTATCATCAGCTGCCAATTTCAAACAGGCCTTAGGATCCTCGAAACATTGTTTGATTTCTATGTCTTTTTTAAAATCTTTATTGGAGAAGAATTCACATTATACGTGTTTTGTATTTAGATGTTTGTGACAACACTATTTGAAATCCATTCTTTTTTGTTTTTCTGGGATGAATTGACTTCAGAGAGAGTCCCGCAGTGGAATTCAGATCTCGTCCGCCTCCAGCAGCGGAAAGTCTAAAAGAGGCACTCAAGAGTAACTAAATGGATTTCTGTTTCTTTTTATATTTTTCATATCTGCTGCTTTTTTTTNTTTTTGGACAAACATGACTCATCAGATAAATGTGTTTGTGTTTTTAAAGGGAGTTTATTTACCCTTTCAGATTTGGGGTTCAGGTGTGATTTTATTTTATTTTTTTCACGTGTTCATATTTTTCACACGACAGGTTTCCTCTCAAATGCCTTGCCTCTGTAAAGCAAGTATCCAAAACTATTTAATGAATGCAAGTCCTAGATAATAAAATTGTATAATTGCGGAAACACAGTCACTGTTGAACACTCGTACAGTTAATTATTTTAACAGAAATCTAATCAGATTACCACACTCACTGAAGATTTATTTAAGTGTCAAAAAGGTTTTGTAGCCAATTGAATGTAAAAGAAAAGTTTCCAATTTGTTTCCACGGTGCATAA